>JAGIQG010000010.1:32824280-33138528 GCA_024679065.1 Sphyrna mokarran | reverse complement strand
CCATCCTGGAAATTATAGACCGGTGAGCCTGACTTCTGTTGTGGGCAAGGTCTTGGAAAGAATTATAATGGATAGGATTTATAAGCATCTAGATAGGAATAAATTGATTAGGGATAGTCAGCATGGTTTTGTGAAGGGTAGGTCGTGCCTCACAAACCTTATTGAGTTTTTTGAGGAGGTGACCAAAGAGGTAGATAAGGGTAAGGCAGTTGATGTAGTGTATATGGATTTTAGCAAAGCGTTTGATAAGGTGCCCCATGGTAGGCTACTGCAGAAAGTGCAGATGCATGGGATTGAAGGTGATTTAGCAGTTTGGATTAGGAATTGGCTAGCTGATAGAAGACAGAGGGTGATGGTTGATGGGAAATATTCAACCTGGACTGCAGTTACAAGTGGCGTACCTCAAGGATCTGTTTTAGGACCACTGCTGTTTGTCATTTTTATAAATGACCTAGATGAGGGTGTAGAGGGTTGGATTAGTAAATGTGCTGACGATACCAAAGTGGGGGGAGTTGTAGACAGTGAGGATGGATGTTACAGTTTGCAGAGGGACATAGATAGGTTGCAGAGCTGGGCCGTGAGGTGGGAAATGGAATTCAATACGGATAAGTGTGAGGTGATTCACTTTGGTAGGAATAACAGGCATATGAAATATAGGGTTAATGGAAGGACCCTTAATAGTGTTATCGAGCAGAGGGATCTTGGGGTACAAGTACATAGCTCTTTGAAAGTTGGCACCCAGGTTGATAAAGTTGTTAAGAAGGCGTACGGTGTGTTAGCTTTTATTGGTAGAGGGATTGAATTTAGGAGCCGTGAGGTTATTTTACAACTGTACAAAACTCTGGTGCGGCCGCACTTGGAGTATTGCGTACAGTTCTGGTCGCCGCATTATAAGAAAGATATGGAAGCATTGGAAAGGGTGCAGAGGAGGTTTACCAGGATGTTGCCTGGTATGGTGGGAAGGCCTTATGAGGAAATGCTGAGGGACCTGAGGTTATTTTCATTAGAGAGAAGAAGGTTACGCGGTGACCTAATTGAGGTGTATAAGATGATCAGGGGATTGGATAGGGTGGATAGTGAGAGCCTTTTTCCTCGGATGGTGATGACCAACACGAGGGGACATAACTTTAAATTAAGAGTTGGTAGTTATAGGACGGATGTCAGAGGCAGGTTCTTTACACAGAGGGTGGCGAGGGCGTGGTATTCCCTGCCTGCAGCAGTTGTGGACTCGCCTACTTTGGGGGCATTCAAATGTTCGGTGGATAGGCATATGGATGATATTGGAATAGTTTAGGTTAGAGGATCCACTGGCCGACGCGACATTGAGGGCTGAAGGGCCTGTACTGCGCTGTAATGTTCTATGTTGTATGTAAACAGGGGTACACTGCAATATCCTCCAAAGTGAGTGATGCTTATAGTTGTGCTGTGCTGTGTTCTGGCAGAGTGCGCCACTGGAGGGTAAAGATAGCAAAGTAACACCATAGGGTCCAGAGGATGACTCCAGTAATGAATCTGATGACTGTTGAGGGAAGTCATTGCTTCAGCGTCAAACATGGAAGTTCAACAGTTTTATTCAGACAAAGCTTTGGGAGAAGCGTTGGCACTCCGCAGTACAGGCAGTCACATTCTCAACTACACACTGGTAGTTGAGCATCTGTTATACATTGTTCGATAATGGACAGTATGGACATTAAGTGTTAGAACATCGTTACACATTGAGTAGACAAATATGGACATTGACAGATATCACATTATTATACATAGAGTTGATGCAGTTATGTCCCTATCAATGGCTGATCTTGTTATATATATTTATGCATTTATGTCTCCCCCATCAATGGCCAATCTTGTTATCAAACTCATTGTTTTGGCTCTGCTTTTATCTCAAGTTTAAGTTGCCTAAAGATTTACCTGTTTTCTGCAGTAATTTAAACACTACAGGTTTTAACACTTTGTGTACTATCTATGCCCAAAGTCAGTGCCCCTTAACTTACCAGCAGTGAGATCCTGCCTGACTACATCAATCTGATGTGAATTTCACTCCAACATGACCAAAACAGAAAATGCTGGAAAATCTTAGTAGGTCTGGCAGCGTCTGCAAAGAGAGGAAAGAACTTTTGTTGCAAATTCCAGCATCACAGCAATTGGCCTATATTAATCAATTTGATGAGTGGCCTGGCAAGGCATAGGGTGAGGACATTGGAGATAAATGTCGAGAATTTTCATGGAGGCAGGGACATCAGCACCATCTTAATTCAACGCACCTTCAACTAGGCTGCCATGTCATGATTTTAACCTCATTCCAAGGGTGCCACCTCTTTAACAAGGGGAGACAATCCCTTCACCCTTGATGTTAAATCACAATATCTGTAATGAAGTTTGAAGCCGCAGCCATCTTTCCTAAGCCACAGCTGTGCCATGTGCCTATGGAAATCAAGGAAATATGGAGGCCACTAAAACAAAATCAATATTGTACACAGTAAAATGAACTTAATGTGTTAAACGTCACACAGGCATCAAATCACAGACATTAAAGGATGAATGTAAATAAAATTGCCTGTGAAAACTGCCTTTTTTGCTCATGATGCCTTAACCTTACATTAGGGAGTGCTGAGTCTTGGTGCCCCTGCAGATGGCCCCCACCTCCCCACCATTGCTGGCAGTGGAATTGGAGGTAGCCTGTTGACCTCTGCTGATCATCAGCCCTGATGACAATGGCAGTTATCCTTAGCAGACCCTGAATGCGCACTGCCTGAGTGGGTGCTCCCAAGACAATGACTGGCACTCCTTAGTCGTCACAGCTTCCTCAGATTTGGCAATCATTGAAGGAGGATGGGGGGAGCTGGCACATTCATCTGGAGAACTGCTCGGTGAGCTCATAGATGCAAGTATGAGGTACTTCTACATCTCCTGCAAACATTGATGCTAATCATTGATTAGATAACTCATTCATTTTCCACTCACTGGTTTGAGAGTTTGCAGGTTTTAACATGACCCCAGAATCCCCAAATTCTGCCCTGGAAATGCCTCTTCATGAGAGTTACTGCTCTCTCACTGGATGAGGCTGTGAGCTTGGTGCTCAAACTCCTCTCATGGATCTCCACGAGATCTTCCCATGCGTCCCACTGGATATCTGGCATCTGCTGCCTGTTGGATGATTCCAGAGGCTCATTGGCTATTTCAGATTCAGCTTTGTCCTGGTCTCCAGCAATCTTCTGACAGCTGGCAACCTGAGTATTGCCTACCCCCACCTGTTCCTCATACGAGTGTGCCTTTCCCTTCCCACGGTGCACAACCATCTGAGCCAAACTAAAGTCCATCAACGTGCTTGTATCTGAGTTCATGCCTAGTAGTGAGGGTGTGAAAAGATGACCCTGTCCACCCTGTGTGTGTTCCTTCACAAGTGTCAAGGCAGGATCTTTGGGGTCTCGGGTATGTTTGGAAGATGGCACATTTGGGAAGAAAATAATAAACCAGTGGTATCAATCATCATATTGCCATTGTTCATGCCAGGCAGGCTGGTGAGATATGCACAATAGCATTATGGTGACATCATCATTGCTGGATCATCTTGCTTAGAATTTCTCATTTGAGATGAGACGATTCTACATTGTTTGCACTCTCCGCCAGTCTCGCATGTGTCCACTGGACTTTTACCTTCCTCTGAGATCCCTGCTTCTCTGTGACATGAATGCCTTGTTCCACACACACACTCGAGCTCTATGTCATCCACCTTAAAGTTGCTAAGGAATGAGCAGGTTGGGCATCATACCACCCATATATGTGTGTGTTCAATAGCATTATGGCTTCACTTCTCCTAAAAGTGCATTCATTAGTCTACCCTCATACTGTACTAGGCTCACAACATTACCCCCTCCCACCATATTCAAAACCAAGTTAATCCTGGGTATAAAGAGATTTTTTTTATAAGAGATGTTGAATACTGGAGATTAGAAAAATGATTGAGACATGTAGGATGACAGGTAAATACTGAGATAATCTGGGAAAATGTAAAACCCAAGGGCATAATCCCAGAGTAAGGGGTTACCCATTTTAGGCAGGGATAAAGAATAATTCCTTCTCTCAGAAGGTATTGAATTTGTGGCATTATTTACCTGAGAGGGCTGTAGAATGTGGGCCATTAAATATGTTCAAGGTTGGATGGACAGACTTTTAACCAGTAAGGAGATCAAGGATTATGAGGATAAAGTGGGAAAGCAGAAATGAGGATTATCGCATCAAATCAGTCATAAACTCATTGAATGGTGGAGCAGATTTGATGAGCTGAATAGCCTGCTTCTACTCCTATGTCTTATGGTCTAAGACTTCTCCACATAGTGCCATGCCAACTCGTTACTCATCCTTGCCAAGCCTGGATCCAGATGTGCCCATCATGCCAGTTGTGCTGGGCTGCTACCTTTGATCAGGCTGTCTTCATCTAGCGAAGTGACCTCTTTTCCCTCCTGTACCATCAGGATGTCCCACCTGTCAATCACTGCCTCTACTTGTGCAGGTGCTAGTCCATGAAGAGGGGGCAGAGTGCCTACCAGCACTGCCTGTTCACTGGGCATGCCCACCAGGTAATATGGCCCTCATTTCATACAATGTTTATATTGTTTCCTGGACAGCTTGCTGAAGCTCAACAACTCCTGGCAACCTTCGGGAAGCTGCCTCAGCCTCTCCAGGTGTCCACTGGACCCAGTGCCCATCACACACATGTCTCTGCCAACAACCATTCTGCAATGACGTGGCTTTCATTCTGCACAATCCTTAACTAGTCAGCTGGCATGAAACCTTGTTCAATTTACATTTGAGGCCAGAAGTAAAAGACTGGTTGATAGTGTGTGTGCAGCATATGCAATATTCAGGCCCCACTAGTTATCTATCCCAGTCTCACAGTTAGATTACTCATATTACAGATATGACTTTCTGGGTTTGTGATTAGGCAGCTGTTTGGGATGCACATCAATTACAAAAGCACTGGGGAGATTAAAAAAAGTCATCTTAACCCTCCCATCGTAAACAAATTCAACAACAGCACCATTTACATAGGAAAACATCCCAAAAGGCTTCACAGAAGCAAAATAAAAATAATACTAAGTCAAAGGAAATATTAAGACATGTCAGCAAAAAGTTGGTCAAAGAGGCAGGTTTTAAGAAGAGCCTAAAAGTAGGAGAGAAAGGTGGAGAAGGAGAACATAGAACATAGAACATTACAGCACAGTACAGGCCCTTCGGCCCTTGATGTTGCACCGACCAATGGAACCAATTTTATAAAAAGTGAATTGAGGAGAGCTAAGAGGGGACACGAGAAGATGTTGGCTGATAGGATTAAGGAGAATCCTAAAGCTAACTTTTGATATGTTAAGAATAGAAGATTGGTTAGGGCAAGATTAGGGCCAGTCATAGACAGCAGTGGGAAGTTGTGCGTGGAGCCTGAAGAGATTGGTGAGGCACTGAATTAATATTTCTCTTCGGTATTCACGCAGAGTGCTGGAAATGTAGCTATGGAGAGCACTGAGGTACAGGGTTGCAAATTGGGAAGTATTGTAGTAGATAGGGAGGATGTGTTAGAAATTCTGGAGGGTTTGAAGTTGGATAAGTCCCCTGGGCCGGACGGGATTTACCCTAGGATTCTCTGTGAGGCAAGAGAGGAGATTGCAGAGCCTCTGGCTCTGATCTTCAGGTCCTCGTTGGTTACGGGTGTGGTTCCGGAGGACTGGAGGATGGCGAATGTGGTCCCATTGTTTAAGAAGGGGAAGAGAGACGTCCTGGGAATTATAGGCCAGTGAGTCTTACTTCTGTGGTGGGCAAGGTATTGGAGAGAATTATTAGGGATAGGATTTATAGTTATTTAGAGAGAAATGAATTGATTGGGTATAGTCAGCATGGTTTTGTGAAGGGTAGGTCGTGCCTTACTAACCTCATTGAGTTTTTTGAAAAAGTGACCAAAGAGGTGGATGGGGTTAAGGCGGTTGATGTGGTATATATGGACTTTAGTAAGGCGTTTGATAAGGTGGCCCATGGAAGACTTCTGCAGAAAATGCAGATGTATGGGATAGAGGGTGATTTAGCTAATTGGTTAGGAATTGGCTAGCAGATAGAAGACAGAGGGTGGTGGTTGATGGGAGATATTCATCGTGGAGTTCGGTGACGAGTGGTGTGCCTCAGGGGTCTGTTTTTGGGCCCCTGCTGTTTGTAATTTTTATAAATGATCTGGATGAGGGTATTGAGGGATGGATCAGTAAATTTGCAGATGATACTAAAGTTGGTGGTGTGGTAGATAGTGAAGAGGGGGGTTTTAGTTTACA
The DNA here is from genome assembly GCA_024679065.1 of Sphyrna mokarran. Lineage (NCBI taxonomy): Eukaryota > Metazoa > Chordata > Chondrichthyes > Carcharhiniformes > Carcharhinidae > Sphyrna > Sphyrna mokarran. Next base: position 33,132,217 of record JAGIQG010000010.1, on the reverse strand, counting down.
GAGTGACTTGGACAAGTTGCAGAGCTGGGCCGAGAGGTGGCAAATGGAGTTTAATGTGGAAAAGTGTGAGGTAATGCACTTTGGCAGGAACAATAAATGTGTTGAGTATAGGGCTAATGGTAGGGCTCTTAATAGTGTTGAGGAACAGAAGGATCTGGGTGTATGTGTCAATAGATCCCTGAAAGTAGGCAGTCAAGTGGATAAAGTTGTTAAGAAGGCTTATGGAGTCTTAGCTTTTATTGGTAGGGGGATTGACTTTAGGAGCCGCAGCATCATGTTGCAGCTGTACAAAACTCTAGTGCGGCCGCACTTGGAGTATTGTGTGCAGTTCTGGTCCCCACATTATAAGAAAGATGTGGAGGCATTGGAGAGGGTACAGAGGAGGTTTACCAGGATGTTGCCTGGTAATGGAGGGCAGGTCTTATGAAGAGAGGCTGAGGGATTTGAGGTTGTTTTCGTTAGAAAGGAGGCGGCTAAGAGGGGACCTAATCGAAACATATAAGATGATTAGAGGTTTAGATAGGGTGGACAGTGATAGCCCTTTTTCCTAGGATGGAGAAAGCTAGCACGAGGGGACACAGCTTTAAATTAAGGGTATGAGTTATAGGACGGATATCAGAGGTAGGTTCTTTACTCAAAGAGTGATTAGGGAGTGGAATGCCCTGCCTGCAGCTGTTGTAGATGCGCCAAGTTTGGTGGCGTTTAAGAGGTTAGTTGATAAGTATATGGATGAGAAGGGAATGGTTTAGTTAGGAGGGGCATTGCTTTTTAATTTGGTCGGCACAACATCGAAGGCCGAAGGGCCTGTTCTGTGCTGTATTGTTCTATGTTCTATGTTCTATGTTCTATGTTCTATCCTAAACTATTCCAACGCTATCCATATGCCTATCCACTGACCATTTGAACACCCTTAAACTTGACGAGTCCACAACTGCTGCAGGCAGGGCATTCCACGCCCTTACTACCCTCTGAGTAAAGAACTCACCTCTAGCATCTGTCCTATAACTACCACCCCTTAATTTAAAGCTATGTCCCCTCATGTTATCCATCTCCATCCGAGGAAAAAGGCTCTCGCTATCCACCCTATCTAACCCTCTGATCATCTTATATGCTTCAATTAAGTCACTTCTTAGCCTTCTTCTCTCTAATGAAAATAACTTCAAGTCCCTTAGCCTTTCCTCATAAGACCTACCCATCATAGCAGGCAACATCCTGGTAAATCTCCTCTGCACCCTTTCCAATGCCTCGACATCTTTCTTATAGTGTGCAATCAAAACTGTACACAATACTCCAAGTGCGGCCGCACCAGAGTTTTGTACAGTTGCAACATAACATCTCGGCTCCGAAATTCAATCCCTCTACCAATAAATGCTAACACATTATACGCCTTCTTAACAACCTTATCAACTTGAGTACCAACTTTCAGAGATCTATGCACCTGTATACCGAGATCTCTCTGCTCATCTACACTACTAAGAGTCCTACCATTAGCCCTATATTCTGCACACATATTAGTCTTACCAAAGTGAATCACCTCACACTTTTCCACATTAAACTCCATTTGCCACTTCTCGGCCCAGCTCTTATCTATGTCCCTCTGCAAACTGTAACGTCCATCCTCACTGTCTACAACTCCTCCGACTTTGGTGTTGTCAGCAAATTTACTAACCCATCCCTCTACACCCTCATCCAGGTCATTCATAAAAACAACAAACAGCAGAGGCCCAAAACAGATCCCTGAGGTACACCACTAGTAACTAAACTCCAGGTTGAATATATCCCTTCAACCACCAGCCTCTGTCTTCTATCAGCTAGCCAATTCCTAATCCAAATTGCTAAATCTCCCTCAATCCCATGCATCTGCATTTTCTGCAGTAGTCTTCCATGGGGAACCTTATCAAACGCCTTGCCAAAACCATGTACGCCACATCAACTGCCTTACCCTTATCCACCTCTTTAGTCACCTTTTCAAAAAACTCAATAAGGTTTGTGAGGCACGACCTTCCCTTCACAAATCCATGCTGACTATCCCTAATCAATTCATTTCTTTCTAAATGACTATAAATCCTATTCCTTATAATTCTTTCCAAAACTTTCCCCACTACAGATGTAAGGCTCACTGGTCTATAATTTGCAGGATGGTCTCTGCTCCCCTTCTTAACCAAGGGGACAACATTTGCCATCCTCCAGTCTTCCGGCACTACACCTGTAGCCAACGACGACATGAAGATCAAAGCCAAAGACTCTGCAATCTGCTCTCTAGCCTCCCAGAGTAACCTGGGATAAATCCCATCCGGCCCAGGGGACTTATCTATTTTTATACTCTCAAGAATAGCCAACACCTCCTCCTTATGTTCCTCTATCCTGTCTAGTCTACAACCCTGTATCTCAAAATGCAGATGTATGGGATAGAGGGTGATTTAGCTAATTGGGTTAGGAATTGGCTAGCAGATAGAAGACAGAGGGTGGTGGTTGATGGGAGATATTCATCGTGGAGTTCGGTGCCAAGTGGTGTACCTCAGGGGTCTGTTTTGGGGCCCCTGCTGTTTGTAATTTTTATAAATGATCTGGATGAGGGTATTGAAGGATGGATTAGTAAATTTGCAGATGACACTAAGTCGGTGGAGTGGTAGATAGTGAAGAGGGGTGTTCTAGTTTGCAGAGAGACTTGGACAAGTTGCAGAGCTGGGCCGAGAGGTGGCAAATAGAGTTTAATGTGGAAAGTGTGAGGTAATGCACTTTGGCAGGAATAATAAATGTGTAGAGTATAGGGCTAATGGTAGGATTCTTAATAGTGTTGATGAACAGAGGGCTCTTGGTGTATTTGTGCATAGATCCCTGAAAGTAGGCAGTCAAGTCGATAAGGTTGTTAAGAAGGCATATGGAGTCTTAGCTTTTATTGGTAGGGGATTGAATTTCGGAGCCGCAACGTCATGTTGCAACTGTACAAAACTCTAGTGCGGCGCACTTGGAGTATTGTGTGCAGTTCTGGTCCCCGCATTATAAGAAAGATGTGGAGGCATTGGAGAGGGTACAGAGGAGGTTTACCAGGATGTTGCCTGGTATGGAGGGCAGGTCTTATGAAGAGAGGCTGAGGGATTTGAGATTGTTTTCGTTAGAAAGGAGGCGGCTAAGAGGGGATCTAATCGGAACACATAAGATGATTAGAGGTTTAGATAGGGTGGACAGTGATAGCCTTTTTCCTAGGATGGAGAAAGCTAGCACGAGAGGACACAGCTTTAAATTAAGGGGTGATAGTTATAGGACGGATATCAGAGGCAGGTTCTTTACCCAAAGGGTGGTTAGGGAGTGGAATGCCCTGCCTAGAGCAGTTGTAGATGCACCAAGTTTGTGGCGTTTAAGAGGTTAGTTGATAAGTATATGGAAGAGAAGGGAATGGTTTAGTTTGGAGGGGCATTGCTTTTTATATTGGTTGGCGCAACATTGAAGACCGAAGGGCCTGTTCTGTGCTGTAATGTTCTACGTTCTATGTTCTAACTCCGTTGACATTTTCCTGCATGAAGACCAACGAAAAATACTCATTCAGTGCCTTTCCAATCTCTACAGGCTCCATGCACAACTTCCCACTACTGTCTTTGACTGGCATTAATCTTGACCTAACCAATCTTTTATTCTTAACATATCTATAAAAAGCTTTAGGGTTCTCATTTGATCCTATCCACCAAAGTCTTCTCATGTCCTCTTATAGATCTTCTTATCTCCCTCTTTAGTTCCCTCCTGGCTAATTTATAACTGTCCAGTGCCCTAACCGAGCCTTCACGTCTCATCTTTAAATAAGCCTCCTTTTTCCTCTTTACTAGTGAACTAACTTCCTTAGTACACCACGGTTCCCTGGTTCTACCACTTCCTTCCTGCCTGACAGGTACATACTTATAGAACATAGAACATAGAACATTACAGCACAGAACAGGCCCTTCGGCCTTCGATTTTGTGCTGACCAAAATAAAAAGCAATGCCCCTCCAAACTAAACCATTCCCTTCTCTTCCATATACTTATCAATTAACCTCTTAAACGCCCCCAAACTTGTCGCATCTACAACAGCTGCAGGCAGGGCATTCCACTCCCTAATCACTCTTTGAGTAAAGAACTACCTCTGATATCCGTCCTATAACTCATACCCCTTAATTTAAAGCTGTGTCCCCTCGTGCTAGCTTTCTCCATCCTAGGAAAAAGGCTATCACTGTCCACCCTATCTAAACCTCTAATCATCTTATATGCTTCAATACGATCCCCTCTTAGCCGCCTCCTTTCTAACGAAAACAACCTCAAATCCTTCAACCTCTCTTCATAGGACCTGCCCTCCATACCAGGCAACATCCTGGTAAACCTCCTCTGTACCCTCTCCAATGCCTCCACATCTTTCTTATACTGTGGGGACCAGAACTGCACACACTACTCCAAGTGCGGCCGCACTAGAGTTTTGTACAGTTGCAACATGATGCTGCGGCTCCTAAATTCAATCCCCCTGCCAATAAAAGCTAAGACTCCATATACCTTCTTAACAACTTTATCCACTTGACTGCCTACCAAGGACTCGCAGTAGCTGTTCCTTAAATAAGTTCCACATTTCAGGTGCTCCCAGCCCCTGCAGTTTCCTACTCCACCCTGTGTATCCTAACTCTCACCTAAATAGTTAGGAAAGGACTAATTGTGGAGAAAAGGGAGGAGGAAGAAGCAACATAGCAGAAGAGGGTCAGCTGGTTTGAGGGACCAATTGTGAATGAGAGTGTTTAATCATCCTAGGAGGCAGAGACCTATCTTAGATAGACAGCATGTGGGGCAACCAGCGGGCTGCTTTGGGCCTCGAGGGGCTTGGGGAGGGGGTGCAGATGGTGCTCTCTGTACAGATTTTCCTTATCAATCAATATCCTTTACGTTCCTGATGAAGTCTCTGAGTATTCATTTCAAAAGAACTGTACAAGACGACAGAGTTAGAATTTTGGATAATTGTAGAGTTAGAGGTGGCAGATGGGGTGATGAGAAGTCCTGGAAGACATAAATAAGAGGATTCTTCCACATAGCCAACCACAGAGAGAATGGAAAATCCTGATGGAAATATTGAGCAGAATTTTCCAACCTCGCCCATGATTGGGATTGTGTGGTCCCACTGCAGTGTGTGGAGATTGTCTGACTGCTGAATTCCCCATTCTTGCCAGCAGCAATAGCAGAGTGTCCAACATCCCAGAATTCCAGCTATTATAATGTCATGGATCATACTCATCTGGCAACCATATGGAGAACGGGAAAAGGAAGGAAGGGTGCAATAATTAAAAACAACATTGCTCATTATAAAAAAGAGAAATCCACCCACTTCCCATGAGAGATGGTGCTGCAATATCATTACAAAAGACATATTATTAGAATGTTGAAAATTATCACATGTTAATGACTATGTTTACAAAATATTTTTGAAGCATTTTCTTATAAATATAAATGTGGAATTGACTTCCAATGCTGATTTTGCAGATTTACAGGCACAATCCCACAGCATGACTTACTTTGTATTAAAATGCAGATAATTGGTAATAAGAATGTCAGATGTTCTGCCATTTTTCTAAAATAATTTCCTGTGCATTATTATTCTTCAATGTTTCAAGTTTATGCTATTAACTATGTTTAAAATAATCAAATTCAATAACTATTTTTGTTTTCCTATCAGTTTCATTGCAAAAATATCGATGATCCTTGAGCAAAGTGAAACGTATCATTTGAAATCTCTGTAAATTGATTAAGTAACAAAATGTATCACTTTTATCACTAGAAATTAAAAAAAGCCGTTGCTTTTGCTGCATCTGTGTGCTTTGCAGTTCTGTGAAATATTTCAGTCAATCCATTAATTAAAAACCTGCCTACTAAAGCCTGTTTCAAAAACGAGAATGATCCTCAGAGGGAACGAAAACAAAAAATGGTACATTTTGACCACTACATTATTCAGAGTATCATTAACTGCATGAAAAGGAGTCAGATGCTGTCTGACAGCAGTGTAAAAATTTAATGCACAGACATGGCAAAGAAATCAATGTGTCAGTGCAAATACATCAGTATTAGAATCCTTGGAGAGTTTACACAGTAAACTGTGATAAAATAAAAGAGCTGCATTTAACCTACCACACGCATATATCACTACATAATAGAGCATTTGCCATTTAACACTTGTGAACCAGCCTAATTTTATGTACATATTATATGAGCAAATTGTCCTGAGTCCTATTTGCGTTATTGATGCTATAGATGGAAATGATTTTATTCCTGGAGGTTGGGTAATGAATGCAAATCTAAGTCCAAATCTTAAACCCCATTCTCCAGGAATCCTACTGAGTCTTTTTCTTGTAACAATCCCTGTTTTCTGCTCTGATGTTGCACCAATGAGCCTTGCCATTACTGCTAAACTCTGTTAAACACAGTCTGAATCAGAAAGAGTCACAGCTTGTGGGAGATGAAGTTCTTCACCCATTCCAAATGGACCAAGAATCTGTAATATAACCTTTTTAATAAAACTGCAGTACCTCTGTTAAAGCCAATTAAATGGACCAGCCGGATTAGAGGGGATCTCAAGATGCTAATGAGTTAGTGCTGTTGCCAGTCACCCAGCAGGATCAGCAGTTAGTTCTAGTGTTGAAATATCCTGGGGTGGTAATGACTAGCCTTGCTGCTAGTATTTTGCAGTTTCAATGATGCCCTGCAGCTTTTTTTTTGATTTGGGTGACACTGGCAAAACCTCATTTTATGCCCATATGCTCACAGCACATCTTGTGGATTGGTGCTCCAATGAGATTAGATAAAGAATTGAAGAACTTTGAATCAAAGATAAAGGAATGGTGATATAAGTCTGAATCATTTTGGCGTGAGATTTAGATGGAAATATACAGCTGATCATGTTCTTAACATATTTTGTATTTTGTTTTATTTTCAGTGATAGGTCTAACAAGGGAGGCAAGTGTAGTTATAATAGCTAATAAATGTAGTTATATTCTGTTTGCATCCAATAACATATCTTACAACTAGGAATGAAATGGGTGGATATTGAGTCCAATGATAGTAGTGCCAATTAAGGCAACATCTTCACTTACTCAAAAGATTTGTTTGTTTGTAGTCATTGGCCACTAAGTATTTCTCAAAGGTTAACTTTCACCTCAGGATAGAAGCCATCTAGTTGCTTCTTGTAAGTGGTTGACTAAGTGACACCCTTAAAGGTGTGTTATTCATATCAGAAAAGGAATATGGAGTGTAACATGTAGTAACATACCCCCTTTAAGAGGTGATCCTTTGCAGGCTACATGATCAGTCTGGACATCATGGAGCAGAAGCATAGGAAGCAGTGCCAATTGGGAATGAGGGCACCCATCCTGGTGACTAGGTGGAGTTCAGTTGGAGCCAGGGGGAGAAGAGAGAAGACTTGTGCAATGTTTCTGTCGGATCCTATAGCATAGTTAGCTTAACTTAGTAAATCTTTTTGTTGTTGGAGACATATTGAGTTATCTCCAGTAGTTACACTGGCAACAAAGAAAAACTAGATCAGTCATCAAGAGATCACAGCACACAGATGGGAAAATAAGTGATTGTTGAAATCAAGAATTAAAATTTACAGATGCTCTTAAGATGCCTTTAATTGAATAGACAAAGAACAAAGAACAAAGGAAACAGGTCCTTCGGCCAACAAGCCTGTGCCACCGTTTTAACATTGTGAGTGCCCTCTTCTACCTATGACCTTTGTCTACGCCTATTGGACTTCACAATAAAGGTGTGCAAATTTAGAGAATTATAACCAGATTTAGGGACAATTTGTTAACATCAATCAGCCTACAAGCACATTTTTGGGGTGTGGGAGAAAATCGGAGCACCCCGAGAAAACCCACGCAAGACATTGTCATTTGGCTCAGATGTTGAGACCTGAGAGCAATATATTGAAAGTTTGCATTGTTTCTTTGCAGTTAATCAAATCACTTCAGAAGAAAAACAAATGGTGATAATAATCCCAGACTGTGGCCCAGAAACTTACAGCCTGGTGAGGAGCCTAACATTACCAAATGCTCTGGTCAGGTCTTTTAATCAAAGACCATGAGCTCAAATAGTATGGCAGGGCTAGGAGTTATCAGTGGGTGCTGTTCCACAGGTTTTTGGCTGGGTATCACGGCTTCTGCGCATCTCTGGAACTTTTTTGCACCCCAATGAAGATTTCCATATGTAAGTGGGCCCAGGACTGAATTCTCTGAGCCCACTAGTGTCTTCCCCTCACTGGGAGTGGTTCCCTCCAGTGGGGTTTACTCCTGCTCCATAATAATGGGGGACAAGTGCCCAATCCTGCTGGAGAGAAGAGAGGTCATTGAGGCTCCCTGGGAGGTTGGGGTAATAGAGTCTTCTTGGGCAGTGCCAGCTTGGCACTGCCCAAAGGGCAAACTAACATTGCACACTGGGGATCAGGCAATGCCAAGGGTGTGGGGGGACATGCTGTCATTGTGCACTCACAATCGGTGGAGGGAGGGAGGAAAGGCAATTTGAGTCGGCTCGGAATGGTGAGCAATCTGGGGGTGGGTCGGAAAGCCAATGATGCGAATTTGCAGGGCCGGCCAATGATCAGGAGGCTGGCAATGGGAAGCCACGGTGCATGCGGCAATCTCCATGCTGACAGATTGGCACATGTGCAGTGGCCCACTCAGCACTATACCGCCAGCCTCTACAGCGGGTATATACCCCGCCCACAGATTTCCAGAATTAATCATACTGAGGACTGTGTGATGCACAGAGTGGTAGATTCAGTCATAAATCACACTGAAAAAACCAGCAGGGTTTATCCTATTTTCCCACAGGTTGGGAACTTACTTTGGGAGAAACCTGGCCCATTTTAACCCGCCACCTTCAATCATCATATTGAGATACAAATTTCATTCTGCCATTAGGGAACCATGGAAGATGGTCTCTGGTTTCATGGTCAGACCGTAATGTTTACCAGAGCACTGCAAATTCAGCTCAGCTTTGGGAAGATAATGAGAAACCGATTGGTCTAAAGGATCAACAACCTCAAAGTACAAAAAAAGCTGTTGGTTGAGACTAAATTCTATTTTGATAAAGCTGGCCCAGGTGACTGAATTACGAAGCATGCCCAATGAGGTGAACTATTTGTGATGTGTAAGGGCATTTAGAATGGCTTGAGATCAAAAATCAGCAGATTGGGGTAGATAGGATACAGAAAGAGTTATAAAGTACCTGAGAAAGATTGTTTGCATAGAGGTACGTATAACCACTATTAGAGAATTTAAACGTGTATTTTTGAAAACATATTTTGTATTGAAAGCATATACCTTTATTAGCAACATAATGATGCAAGGCATGATGGGGCAAAGTAAAAAATACTACTGCTGAACAAAGAAAAAAAATAATTCTTATCAGTAGGTGTCCAGACAGCCCTCAGGAATGGGATACACATTGAACCAAGAACACAAGATAAGGGAGACTGAAAAACATCAGGAAACAATGAGTAAGACCGTGAAGGTTCATGGGCTGATCACATAGTCCCATGCTGCCCAGGAATAGATGTTGATGACCAATCTATACTTATAAGGATTACCTCATACCCGGCTGGGGTGGGCAAGTAGCTTTTGAAAATTGTATAATTGCAGAACTAAAACAATGTAATTTCACAGTTAATTTGATCTGATCTTCATATATTGATCAAACTTGGAAAGTAAAGAAAGTCTTTTACTGCAGTACTGTCTCCATGAGTCTGTGTGTTAGCTGAGCTGTAATTAAGAGGACAAATGCCCTCACGTGAAAGCCAGCATGTTAGGTAGGGAGGAATTTTACTGGCTTGTCCGCCCAAAGTTTATATGATCCCGCCTGAGGCCAACAGAGAATGCCATTCTCCGAGCTTCGTCTGCCCTGGAATCAAAAAGTCCAGCCATCATCTCTGAGAAATGTTTCTCCGTGATGGGAAACAGCTGCTGTAAGAAACAGCTGAATTGAGGATGCAGCAGAATCTGAGAGGGATAATACAGCACCGGGGATGGAAGCATGTTTTCAATTTGGGGGAGAGCACTCCATCGGATGTGAATGGTGCAAAGGTCTTATGTGTTTTTGCTGTAAGAAAGAAATGGCTTTGTAGGCTGCAGAACAAAGCAGGCAAGACAAAGCAGAACACACACACAAAAGGTAATTAGGGGCCTTAAGTACATCAACTATATTTGAGTCTTGCATACTAACAGCTGAAGCTGTCTGTATGCTGTGCGAACACCTACCATGCTGTTGAGAAGGGAATTCCAGGATTTTGACTCAGTGATGTAAAGGAACAGCAATATAGATGCAAAGAAAAAAGAACAAAAAACAAAACAGCACGGGAAACAGGCCCTTCGGCCCAACGAGCCCGTGTCGCCACCCCGATGATCTCTACCCGCGATCCCTGTCCATGTTTATAGATTTATGGATTAAAAACCAAATTTGAGACAATTTAGGGAGAATTTGTTTTGCCAATTAGCCTAAGAGCACATCTTTGGGATGTGGGAGGAAACATGAGCGCCCGGAGAAAACCCACGCAAGCACAGGGAGAATGCGCAAACTCCCACAGACACAGGCCCAAATCCATATATCTGCACAGCACAGCTATAGTCACTGAGCTGTCATGTTGCCCATCAAATGGTCCAGGTTAAGCGTACATTAACGACGTGAAGCACTAGGATACTCTCAAAAGATCCAAGAGCAGTCCTGCAGCTGAGGCTTGGAGGAAAACTTGCAGGTGATGGTTTTCTCTTGCATATGCTGCCCTTGTCTTTCTTGGCGGGGGAGGTATTTGGTTTTGAAGATGCTGTTGAAGTAGCCTTGTTGAGCTGTTGCAGTGCATCTGGTATATGGTACACACTGCTGTTGCTGTGTATCAGTGGTGCAAGGATTGAATCTTGGATAAGATGCCAATCAAATGGGCTGCTTTGTTCTAGTTAGTGTTGAGCTTCTGGAGTGTTGTTGGAACTGCACTTGTCCGAGAAAGAGGACAGTATTCCATCACACACCTGACCTTGTGCCTTGTAGATGGTGGACAGGCACACAAGAATCACGAGGTGAGTTACTTGCTGCAGAACTCTCAGCCTCTGATTTGCTCTTGTAGTGACAATCTTCACATGGCTGGCCCACTCAGCCTCCAATCAGTGTAATGGCCAGGATGTTGATAGTGGAAAGTTCAGTGATGAGAATGCCATTGAATTCAAAGAGAAGATTGTTGAATTTTCCCTTGTTGGAGCTGGTCATTGTGTGGCACTTGTGTGCTATGAATGTTATTTGCTTGTTTACTGAAACTTGAATGTTTTGTTGCATGTTGGTACGGACTACTTCAATTTCTGAGGAGTTGTGAATGGTGCCGAACATTGTGTCATTACGATGGAAAGAAAGAAATCGATGAAGTAATTGAAGATGCATGCACAGAGGATAAACTCTGGAGTAATGTTTTGAATCTCAGATAATTGGCCTCCAATAACCATAAGCATCTTCCTTTGTGCTAAGTATAACTCCAATCAGTGGAGAATTTTCCCCCTAACCCTCAATGACTCCAGTTTTGCTGGGGCTCCATGGTCTCCATGGTCCATGAGGCTCCATTCAGTCAAATGCTACCTTGATATCAAGGGCAGTCACTCTCACCTCACCTCTTAGTTCAGCTTTTTTGTCAATGTTTGGATTAAAGTTGTAATGAGGTGAGGAGCTGAGTGACTCTGGCAGAACGCAAACTAACCATCAGTGAGCAGGTCATTCCTGAGTAAGTGCCACTTGACTGTAATATCAACTACATCTTCCATTATTTTGCTGATGATCAAAGTAAACTTAGCAGATAGCAGTGGTGTAATTGTATTGGAACAGCTTGGTTAAGGACATGGTTAGTTCTTCAGTATGATTTCTGGAATATTATCAGGGCGCATATCCTTTGTAGTATCCAATGCCTTCAGCCATTTCTTGAAATCACATGAAGTGAGTCTATTTGATTGAAGACTAGCATCTGTGATTAGGAGAAAGTTGAGATGGAACATCCACTTTACACTTTTCATTGAAGATTGCTGCAACTGTTCAATGTTGTCTTTTGCATTGGTGTACTAGGCTCCACAATTCTTGAGGAATGGTCTCCATGATCTAATCTTAGAAACTATTACTAAAACAACTTTTTGCTGTGTGTGACATTCCAGATCTACCCATTTCATAAAAATGGCCCATTTTTTACTAATAAATGTTTTAAGCACTTCGCAGAAGTACAAGAGTTTTATCCACACGGCTAGCTCACCCAGATATTGCAAGCTAATGCGAGGATGAAACAGCTGCAAGGATTGTAAAGACTTTGCTGAAGAAAAGTGACAATATCAGCTTGGCACTGTTGAATTACCATCCCACCCTTCTTCAGAAACCTACTATCTTGTCTGATCTTAATGTGGTGACTCTCAATCAGTGTCCAGGAAATACAATAGGATGTTTGGAATATGTTTTGATAATATTGGTAAATTGAAAAATCACAGAATTTCAGGCAGCTATTTAGGAAAAAATAGCCCAACATAGATATCTTATAAATTTAGCAGCATTGCAATGACTCCCCTGTGATGAATCAGCACTAATATAAGCCTAAAAATGGTGGTGAAAATAGTATTTGGAAGTTGTATAGATAACTGCTCAAAGTGTACCAGAACCAAAACACTAGTAACTTTTGCTTCCCAAGTTATTTCAACAGTCAAAAATGTCTGCAATTTCAATTACTGCAAATATAAAAGAACAAAGAACACTGGAAACAGGCCCTTTGGCCCAATGAACCCGCGCTGCCATTTTAGCATTGTGAGGACCCTCTTCTAGCTATGCCCTTTGTCTACGCCTATTGGACTCCACAATAACAGAATCACAATCAGATTGAAGGACAACTAATTCAGGGACAATTTTTTAGCACCAATCAGCCTAAGAGCATGTTTTTGGGGTGTGGGAGGAAACCGGAGCATTCGGAGAAAATCCAAGCAAGCACAGGGAGGACATGCAAACTCCCACAGGCACTGGCCCAAATCCATGCATCTGCACAGACAACAGTGATAGTCACTGAGCTATCATGTTGCCTGTCGGCTGGTCCAGTTCAAGTGCACAAACCAAAACAAAACATATCAAAACAAAATATCTGAATAGCTCATTTTTATAGATTAACAGGCTATGCAAAGCATAATTTTAATTTCTTGACCCTTGAAGCATCTAGCGAAATGTTTGCAAGGAAAAGAGTATCTTGAAATGACCACCCTATTTCACAAGGTGAGTCAGCTGTTATTATCCCAGCCTGTATGTTGGTTTCAAAGAAACAACCTCAACCTGAAAAGAATTTGGCACCAAGTCCAAAGCTCTGCTGATTATCTAGCTATGTAAGGAATGCTTTTCAAAAAGGTCTGAATTTGAAAAGCCAAATACACATATGGATAATGGTCACACATTCTGCTCATTATGTTAACTCGTTTTAAGGAGCGTCTGGAAGGGTTCCCAGACCTCCCCAACATAGAACATAGAACATAGAACAATACAGCACAAACAGGCCCTTCGGCCCAGGAGTTGCGCCGATCACATCTATATCTACCAATCCACAGACCTATCTATAACCCCCATCCCATTCGTTTCCATATGCTCATCCAAAAGTTTTTTAAAAAACCCCAGCGAGTTTGCCTCAACAACCTCCGACGGCAGCCAATTCCATTCACTCACCACCCTCTGAGTGAAAAACTTACCCCTGACATCCCCTCTGTATTTGCTTCCCTGCACCTTAAATCTGTGTCCTCTCGTAGTGGCCATTTCAGCTTGGAGAAATAATCTCTGAGAGTCTACCTTATCTATTCCTCTCAACATTTTATAAACCTCTATCAGGTCACCTCTCAACCTACGTCTCTCCAGTAAGAAGAGTCCCAGCTCCCTCAACCTATCTTCATAAGGCCTGCCTCCCAATCCAGGCAGCATCCTTGTAAATCTCCTCTGAACTCTCTCAATAGTCTCTACATCCTTCCTATAATGAGGCGACCAGAACTGCGCACAATACTCCAACTGGGGTCTGACAAGAGTCATATAGAGCTGCATCATTACCTCCTGACTCCTAAACTCTATTCCTCGATTAATGAAGGCCAGTACACCGTACGCCTTCTTGACCACTTCTTCCACCTGCGAGGCCAATTTAAGAGTCCTATGGACCCGGACCCCGAGATCCTTCTGCTCTACAACACAGCTAAGACTCCTACCCCTTATATTGTACTCCTTCATCACATTATTCCTGCCAAAATGGACCACTACACATTTATCTGCGTTGAAGTCCATCTGCCACTTCTCCGCCCAGTCTTGCATCCTGTCTATGTCCTGCTGCAACTTTTGGCATCCCTCCAGACCATCCACAACACCACCGATCTTTGTATCGTCGGCAAACTTGCTAACCCATCCCTCCACTTCCTCGTCCAGGTCATTTATGAAAATGACAAACAGCAGGGGTCCCAGAACAGATCCCTGGGGCACTCCACTGGTTAACGACCTCCATGCAGAACAAGACCCATCCACAACCACTCTCTGCCTTCTGCCGGCAAGCCAGTTCTGGATCCACGAGGCCAAAGCCCCTTGGATCCCATGCCTTCTCACCTTCTCCAGAAGCCTTGCATGTGGGACCTTATCAAACGCCTTACTAAAGTCCATGTACACTACGTCCACCGCCCTTCCTTCGTCAATGTGTTCAGTCACATTTTCGAAGAACTCAACTAGGCTCGTAAGGCATGACCTGCCCTTGACAAAACCATGCTGACTATTTCTGATCAGTCCAAACTTCTCCAAATGTTCATATATCTTATCCCTCAGAAGCCTCTCCATCAGCTTACCAACCACTGAAGTCAGACTCACTGGTTGGTAATTTCCTGGACTATCCCTGTTCCCTTTCTTAAAGATAGGAACCACATCCGCAATCCTCCAATCCTTCGGAACCTCTCCCGTTTCCATGGACAACGCAAAGATCATCACCAGGGGCTCTGCAACCACTTCCCTCACCTCCCACAATAACCTGGGGTACATCCCATCTGGTCCTGGCGACTTGTCTATCTTGATAGAATTTAACAGGTCTAACACATCCTCTTTCCTAACATCCACATACTCAATCTTTTCCGTTTGCCTCAAACCTGCAGTACAACCTCCCAGTTCACTTTCCACTGTGAATACCGAGGCAAAGTACTCGTTAAGCACCTCTGCCATTTCTTCCGGATTCACACAGACGTTTCCCCCTTCAACTTTTATAGGTCATATCCCTTCTCTTCTCATCCTTTTACTTTTCACATATTTGTCGAAGGCCTTGGGATTCTCCTTAATCTTCCCTGCCAAGGCCCTCTCATGACCCCTTCTGGCTCTCCTAATTTCCTTTTTAAGTTCCCTTCTACACACCTTATACTCCTCTAGATCCCTAACATCCCCTAGCTCTCTGAACCTTTTATATACCATTTTTTTCTTCCTAACTAGGTTCACCACAACCTTCGTGCACCACGGTTCCCGCATCCTACCAGAACCTCCTTGACTCCTCGGAACGTTGTCTTGCAGAGCCCCAGACAAACATTCCTCAAATATCCGCCACTTTCCTTCTGTACTCTTCCCCAAGAACGCCTCCTTCCAGTTTATAAGTCCAATTACCTGCCTAATGTTTTCATATTTCCCCTTACTCCAGACATACACCTTCCTAGCTTGCCTGATCCTATCTCTTTCCATTGCTATCATGAAAGAGATAGAATTATGATCTCCATTCCCAAGATGCTCACCTACCGTGAGATCTGACACCTGCCCTGGCTCATTAGCTAGCACCAGGTCAAGTACAGCCTCTCCTCTCGTAGGCTTTTCCACGTACTGTGTCAGGAAACCCTTCTGAATACACCTAACAAACTCCTTGCCATCCAAACCCCTTACCCTTGGGATATTCCAGTCGATGTTTGGGAAATTGAAATCTCCCATCACGACAACCCTGTTATTTCTACATCTGTCTAGGATCTGTTTCCCTATCTGCACCTCAAGTTCCCTGTCGCTATTGGGCGGCCTAAAGAATACACCCAGCAAAGTTATCGACCCTTTGCTGTTCCTAACTTCCACCCACAAGGACTCCGTAGACATTCCCTCCACGTCTTCCACCTTCTCTGCAGCCATGACACTGTCCCTGATCAACAGTGCCACACCACCACCTCTTTTGCCCCCAACCGTGTCCCACCTGAAGCATCTGAAACCCGGCACCTGAAGTACCCAGTCCTGTCCCTGAGACAACCAAGTCTCCGTGATGGCCACCACATCACACCCTTTACTTGATCTATCTTCAGTATTCCCTGTTGAGCACATATCCTCTTGGATCAGTTGTACTTTCCATTCTGGGACAAGGGGCAAATTCCCAGTTGTCACTGGTGCAGTATAAATCAATCCCAAAGATCTATCTTATCTCCTGCATCATCTAAAGGATTACAAAAGATTATCAAGGTTTTTTAAATTCTGGCAGGCTCCTTCTTTTACTTCAAATTGTCCCCTGGATTTCTGATTCCTTGTGTCTAAAAGTCTTTATTCCATCATTGAAGTGTCAGCACATGGCCTGGAAATTCCCCTTACGAGAGAGACTAGAACTAGGGCACACAGTTTAAGAATAAAGGGATAAGCCAAAATGTTTTCTCCTAGAGAAAACCTAGGAGAAAAGGTTTCTTCCTGTGCAAGAAGGTTTTTTGACTCAGTATGTAGATAGGCCAACTAGAGGTGAGGCTACATTGGATTTGGTGCTGGGCAATGAGCCAGACCAGGTGTTAGGCTTGGAAGTTATTGAACATTTTGGTGATAGTGACCACAATTCGGTTACGTTCACCTTAGTGATGGATAGGGATAGGCATGAAGCTGGGGGCAGTAGTTATAGCTGGGGGAAGGGTAATTATGAGGCCATCAGGAGAGACTTAGGGTGCATAGATTGGACTAGGAAGCTACAGGGACTGGGAACATCTGGAATGTGGAGCTTATTCAAGGAGCAGCTGCTGCGGGTCCTTGATAAGTATGTCCCTGTCAGGCGAGGAGGAAATGGTCGAGTAAGAGAACCTTGGTGTACGAAAAAAGTTGTTTTGCTGGTTAAAAGGAAAAAGGAGGCTTATGTCAGGATGAGGATTGAAGGCTCGGTTAGTGCAATGGATAGCTATAGATTCGCCAGGAGGGAGCTAAAGAGTGAATTGAGGAGAGCTAAGAGAGGACACGAGAAGACTTTGGCTGATAGGATTAAGGAGAATCCTAAAGCTTTCTTTAGATATGTTAAGAATAGAAGATGGGTTAGGACAAGATTAGGGCCAGTCACAGACAGCAGTGGGAAGTTGTGCGTGGAGCCTGAAGAGATTGGAGAGGCACTGAATAAATATTTCTCTTCGGTACTCACGCAGGGTGATGTAAATGTATTTATGGAGAACACTGAGGTACAGGGTTGCAAACTGGAAAGTATTGAAGTAGATAGGGAGGATGTGCTAGATATTCTTGATGGTTTGAAGTTAGATAAGTCCCCTGGGCCGGACGGGATTTACCCTAGGATTCTCTGGGAGGCAAGAGAGGCAATTGCAGAGCCTCTGGCTCTGATCTTCAGGTCGTCGTTGGTTACGGGTGTGGTTCCGGAGGACTGGAGGATAGCGAATGTGGTCCCATTGTTCAAGAAGGGAAAGAGAGACCTTCCAGGGAATTATAGGCCAGTGAGTCTTACTTCTGTTGTGGGCAAAGTATTGGGAGAATTATTAGGGATAGGATTTATAGTTATTTAGAGAGAAATGAATTGATTGGGGATAGTCAGCATGGTTTTGTGAAGGGTAGGTCGTGCCTTACTAACCTTATTGAGTTTTTTGAAAAAGTGACCAAAGAGGCGGATGGGGGTAAGGCAGTTGATGTGGTGTATATGGACTTTAGTAAGGCGTTCGATAAGGTGGCCCATGGAAGGCTTCTGCAGAAAATGCAGATGTATGGGATAGAGGGGGATTTAGCTAATTGGATTAGGAATTGGCTAGCAGATAGAAGACAGAGGGTGGTGGTTGATGGGTGATATTCATCGTGGAGTTCGGTGACAAGTGGTGTACCTCAGGGGTCTGTTTTGGGCCCCCTGCTGTTTGTAATTTTTATAAATGATCTGGATGAGAGTATTGAAGGATGGATTAGTAAATTTGCAGATGACACTAAAGTCGTTGGAGTGGTAGATAGTGAAGAGGGGTGTTCTAGTTTGCAGAGTGACTTGGACAAGTTGCAGAGCTGGGCCGAGAGGTGGCGAATGGAGTTTAATGTGGAAATGTGTGAGGTAATGTACTTTGGCAGGAATAATAAATGTGTAGAGTATAGGGCTAATGGTAGAATTCTTAATAGTGTTGATGAACAGAGGGATCTTGGTGTATTTGTGCATAGATCCCTGAAAGTAGGCAGTCAAGTCGATAAGGTTGTTAAGAAGGCATACGGAGTCTTAGCTTTTATTGGTAGGGGGATTGAATTTCGGATCCGCAACGTCATGTTGCAACTGTACAAAACTCTAGTGCGGCCGCACTTGGAGTATTGTGTGCAGTTCTGGTCCCCACATTATAAGAAAGATGTGGAGGCATTGGAGAGGGTACAGAGAAGGTTTACCAGGATGTTGCCTGGTATGGAGGGCAGGTCCTATGAAGAGAGGTTGAAGGATTTGAGGTTGTTTTCATTGGAAAGGAGGCGGCTAAGAGGGGATCTTATTGAAGCACATAAG
This sequence comes from Sphyrna mokarran, assembly GCA_024679065.1. Taxonomy (NCBI): domain Eukaryota; kingdom Metazoa; phylum Chordata; class Chondrichthyes; order Carcharhiniformes; family Carcharhinidae; genus Sphyrna; species Sphyrna mokarran. The sequence continues at coordinate 33,113,489 of JAGIQG010000010.1, read as the reverse complement.
ATGATTAGAGGTTTAGATAGGTTGGACAGTGATAGCCTTTTTCCTAGGATGGAGAAAGCTAGCACGAGGGGACACAGCTTTAAATTAAGGGGTGATAGTTATAGGACGGATATCAGAGGTAGGTTCTTTACCCAAAGGGTGGTTAGGGAGTGGAATGCCCGGCCTGCGGCAGTTGTAGATGCACCAAGTTTGGTGGTGTTTGAGAGGTTAATTGATATGTATATGGAAGAGAAGGGAATGGTTTAGTTTGGAGGGTCATTGTTTTTTATATTGGTCAGCGCAACATCGAAGGCCGAAGGGCCTGTTCTGTGCTGTAATGTTCTATGTTCTATGTTCTAGAGGGTGTTTAGAATCATAGAATGCCTCCAATGAAGGAGGCCATTTGCTCATCAAATCTGTACCAACCTTAATCCCACCCAGGCCCTATTTCTGTAATCCTGTTCATCTCTCTGACACTTGGGTCAATTTAGCATGACTAATCAACCTAACCTACACATCTTTGGACTGTGGGAGGGACTGGACCACTCAGAGGAAACCCACGCAGACATGGGGAGAAAGTGCAAACTCCACATAGACATTGACTGAACCCAGAATTGAACCAGGGTCCCTGGCACTATGAAGCAGCAATGCTAATCACTGTGCTGTTTGGTCTGTGGAATTCTCTTCCTCAGAAGGCAGTAAATAGGGTCTCTCAATAAATTTGAAGTTGAGAAATCAAGATTCTTGGCTGACACGGGAGTCAAAGTCTCTAATGGGATAGATTAAAAAAAAGGCTCTGATCAGATCAGCCAGGAACTTGGTCTACTTCTGTTCCTAATTTGTTTGTACATATGCATACTAATGTCTTGGGACAAATATGGTAAATGCCCTGACCTCCTACAGTAGTGTCTGAGTTAGCATATTTCAGAAAGATTCTTTTGGCATTATGCTATGTTTTATTGTTCTATATGGCTGGAATTTGCAAAATGACAGGGACTTTGAAGCATCAGCAAAGAAAGCTTCCTTGTCAACTTACAAGTCCAATGCCATTTCATACTCAAACAAATGTTGATCAGCAGAGGGTGGGATATCCATGTTACGAAGAGGAAGTCTTGCCTTGGAGAGCTGCCGGAGATTCAGTTTGATTTGCAGCTGTCAGTCAGCCCAGGAACAGTGCTGCAACAGCCAGAAGAGGCACTAGAGCTAGTTATCTGGAACTAAGTGCTGGGAACTGGAGTAAAGGAAAGGTGAGAGAGAAATGCAAGGTCAAGGAAAAAGTATCAAGTAAGGGCACGAGAGGCCCTAATGGGTCAGGAATAGGCTTCCTTTTTGAGGACCCACCCTGCCCGGTATAAAATAATAGCAATGAAGTCAGTGCAGATGGGATCTCGGACAGAATTCCTCCCAGGCAATTTAATTTTTTCCCCCACTCAGAACATGCTAGGGGAGGAACATTGTGGCTTACATATTCCCCAATTCATAAAACACAAAACAAAGCAGGCATCCCATATGAACTCTGCTGTTCTATACAATGTGTTTAAGGAGGTAACTACCACTCACAGGCAGTTTCTGAATTGCTGATAGAAACCATGACAAGACAAAAGTGATTGGATTTTGAATTTGTTATGAAGAAATTCGTTGATATGCACAAGTTTGTGTGACGTTAAGTGAATAATGAATTCCCTACATCTTCACTGAGAGACAGCTCTGCTTTTGATTTGAAAATGTAATTGTCAGGGAATAGAACATGCTGTACCTGATTTAAGAGACTACATGTTCTATGTTTTTGAACTGTCAATTTGAGACCTATGTTTCACAACAGTAAACAGCATGCTTAATGGGTCAGAGCAAAATAATCATTTAAAAACATTGCTAAAATGCTACTTGCCAGAAAACAAAATCCCATCTCATTATAAGTGCCAGGAGCTCTGCCAAGCATATGATTGGACCTGTATTTATAAATAGAATCTCTTCACACTTTGATCCACAAATTTCCATCTACTTCAACAACTTATCTCTTCAGTAAATAAAATCTGATGATAAAAAAATCTCTACTTTATATCCTAAAAAATAGAAGCAACAGTAAGGCATTCAACCCACTGAAATTGCTCCACTATTGGATAAAATCACAACTGATCGATTATGGCCTTTGCGCACTTTGCTGTCTGTCCTCCATAATCCATAATTCCCTGACACTGCCTTGAATATTGTTCGCATTCTGGACCAGAATCCCTTGGTATTTTTTGAAGCCAGGCTAGACCCCAACATTTTTTTTTATTTTGGCATAAATGTGAGGAAAGGATATTTTGCTACAGGAGTAATTCCACTGACAAATTAAGGATCCATTATCATAACGCAATTTAAGCATAACTAACAAAATGAAACAGTTTAACTCTTAACAGTTGAACAATCTTTAAATGTGAAAAAAACAATTCTAATTTCTAACTTATTACTATTTTGGTTCCAGATAAGCAATATTCCTCTTAGGCTCAAGTGTCCATTTTAAATACAGTTTGAAAACCCAGGCAAACTTGCCATCAATGAGTATCCCTAGAGCTGTCAGAGATATTTTGTAAAGAGAACGGCTTGCAGACTTCTATCCTTAAACAGCTTCAGTTAGCAATTGAACTCTAAACTGAAAAGAAAGTTCTCTCTGCTGCTAACCAGTTCCTCTCATTACCATACCATGACATGATTCTGTATATTGAAACAAAGCCTTCCTTTCCTTTAAAAACCCTTGGGAAACCTTCATTTATAAACAAGAGTTTAGTAGCCTTAGCTTAGTCAACTCTACATGATTAAAATGAGTAACTATCCTCTTTCCCAGCATCTGAGCTATATTCATACAGAAAAAAATTAAACTTTAAACATTCTACAGAAACGTTAAATACATCAATAATCCAATATCATCAAAATATATTCAATGGCCCAGATATCATTACTCGCTGTTCAAGAAAATTCCAAAAACTGAAATTCTCTCCCCTGGAAGAAGAAATTTTTCTTTCTCCCTGCTCCATGTTGTGGGAAAATGGACTCCTCAAATCCTTTACTCACAACAGAATTACATCTCAGGTCACATGCCTCAGAGATCACGTTCTATGACAAGCCATAGAACACAACATGTAAACTGTTTTCCTCCAAATTTTCCTCTATTCATAAAAAGAAAAATATATATTGCACATACTATCATTTGTAGTTACAAGTTACCCACTTACAGTTTATAAAGACACTCATGAACAGAACATTCTAGTTTGCCTCAACTTCATTATTGATGTACTTGTTTTTATCCTACAGGTGCTTTGGTCCACCTTGTTGTCTAACGAGGGGCATACACGCAATGGGTCGTGAGGGGAATGGTACCATTTGGCGCTGCCGTTTTGGCGCCGATTTTATGGCGCCTTCGTTTTGGTGCCAATTCGTTTTGGTGCCAATTCGTTTTGGCGCTAATTTGTTTTGGCGCTAATTCGTTTTGGCGCTAATTTGTTAATACCTATTAACTAACAGTCACGCAGAAGCAGCACACAAAAAAAATATGCGGAATTAGGATTTCACCACCCCATTATATGGAAATTTATTGATGGACTGAGAAAAATTCAAAAGAACCGAGATGTATATTATGAACAATTGGTTGCTGGCCATGCTCCAAAACAAAAACTTCTTAAGTATGTGAAAGCCGACGAGCGCATTTTAAATATTGTGCGCCAGTTTGATGAGAGGGAGCCATTAGAATATTTGCATGGTATAGCCTACAATTACGAAATACATTAAATTACTGAGTTTTAATTATTATTTTCTTTTTCTTTTACATAAATGTTTTATGCCAGAATAAAGGTTTCAAATTTTAACATAGTTTAATCCATTTATTCCATGCTTTAATTTTAATTTTGGCGCCAAAACAATTACCGCCAAAACGGCGGTGCCATAACATTGGCGCCAAAACAGCGGCGCCAAAAAGCACCCAAATGGTCGTGAGAGGACTGCTCTTGGAGCTTTTTAGAGAGTATCCTACTGCTTCACATCATTAGTGTATGCTTGGCCTGGACCATCTGATGGGCAACACGACAGCGCAGTGACTATAGCTGTGCTGTGCAGATACATGGATTTGGGCCTGTGTCTGTGGGAGTTTGCGTATTCTCCCTGTGCTTGTGCGGGTTTTCTCCGGGAGCTCCAGTTTCCTCCCACATCCTAAAGATGTGCTCTTAGGCTAATTGGCAAAACAAATTCTCCCTAAGTTGTCTCAAATTTGGTTTTTAATCCATAGATCTATAAACATAGAACATAGAACATTACAGCACAGAACAGGCCCTTCAGCCTTCGATGTTGCGCCGACCAATATAAAAAGCAATGCCCCTCCAAACTAAACCATTCCCTTCTCTTCCATATACTTATCAACTAACCTCTTAAACGCCACCAAACCTGGCGCATCTACAACTGCTGCAGGCAGGGCATTCCACTCCCGAACCACCCTTTGGGTAAAGAAACATGGACAGGGATCGCGTGTAGAAGTGGGAACATCGAGGTGGCAGCACGGGCTCGTTGGGCCGAAGGGCCTGTTTCCTATGCTGTTTTGTTCTTTGTTCTTTGTTCTTTGTTCATCTGTCCCTGTACACGCATTGCACAAATAGGCCAGAAATTTCTGGCAATCCGTGCCAGTGGAATCTTCCAGTCCCACTGATGGCACACCTCTGCCTCATTTTCCTGGCAGCAAGTGATGTAATCAATAAGAAATCCCATTGACAATGGTGGGACTAGATGATCCTGATGCTAACCAATGGTGGACTGCCTTTAGCCACTGTGAAATGTGCAGTGGGTTGTGTGAGAAATCCCGCCATAATCTGTAAATCATTCAGATCTTCTCATGGTAGGTGTGCAGGTTGTTGTTGGTCATTCATCTGATGTTTACTAGTTTCTGGTGTTTGTCTGGGGAATGTTTTGCCATGGTGATTGTCACTGTTGGGCAGCAGTTGGTCTCAGGGCCTAATGGTTATTGCTTTCCTTGTTTAGTTGACAAAATCAAATCTTTCCTATCAACTGTCTGCTGTGAAAGAGCAGCTTGTCCAGTCACACATATGTGTCTGCAGTTGTGATGATATGTCTAATAACTCACTTTAAATTTGTCAAGTGGGCTGACATTTGTTGAATGCATTGAATATTTGCACTCTGACTGCCTCTCCAACTCAACTCTGGAAATGATTTGGTTTTAATTTTATCAAACTGAATTTGGCTTTCTGTCATTTCAATTTGATTTTGTCATTCACTCCTACTATGACTTCTGGCCTCACTAATGTTTCAGCTTTTGCAAGAATAGCCTGTCTGCAACAGGACATTAGTAGCTGAACTGGATTAGTTCCTACAGTTTCAGTAGATGTATGTTTGCCTCTCTAAGATTGCCTTGCGTGCATTTGTGTTGTATCTGTTCAATTTTTTGAACACCTCCTTGATAATTTTTACCACTGCTTCCACCTTTCTATTTGACTGGGGTAGTATGGAATTGATATGTAGTGCTGAATTTCCCAATCATTCATGACATATTTGAATTCTTAAATTGTGAATTAAGTGTCAGTTATTGGTCATCACACTGTTAGGGATACCATAATGACAGAAGCATTCTACAATCTTACTGACAATTATTGACACTGCCTTGTCTAACTCCCAGTCTGAATCATAGTCGATGTTGTTAGGATAGTCAGTTCCAACAAGAGTGAAGAGATCGACTCCAAGTTTCATCCACAATTCATCTGACATGCCATATATCATGAGCAACTCTTTACTGATGTTTGAGGTAAGAGAGTGAGACCAATTTAGCATCTTCCAAGGAGAATTCTAGTTACCCTTCGGTTCAGCCTGAAAGATAAGATGCAAAAGCTCGTAATGATGGGAATAGTCAAAGAGGCAACAGTGTATAGTTGTTTGCTTAGCTTAATGATCATTGCAAACATACACTGGCTGAATGTAGTCCTTAATCTTATTGTTCATGGTTGATAAGTTGAGCAATTCTCTTGCCTTCCTTAGACGAGACTCAATCCCTTGATGGCTTCTGTGGATGCACTGCAGCACCTTTTTTCTCAACTCTTCAAGGATCATGGCCCTTGTTCCTTTGTCACCTTGAACAATTACTTCACCTCTATATGTCAAACACTCTCAAAAGCAATAGCAAATGGAGAGGTTTTTATGATTTCAGGTCATCCTTTCACCATTTCTTCCAACACTTGAAGAGTTGTATTTCTTGAAATTTGTTTGATCTGAGCAAGACTCTTGTCTGTAAGGTTAAATCTCTGCTGAGTTGAAGATTTCCTGAACATGTTTGTGTCATTGTTGGTCATTAAACATGGAGGATTTTACACTCTATATGAGTGTCATCAACTTCCTTCAAAGGAGTTGCTGCTCTCATCAGTATCTCAGCAATGAATATTTGATCTCTTACTTGTATTTCACTTCCAAGTACTTTAGAACAGATAGAAGCGTTCTGAGAAAGATGCTTTAGAATAGCTTATGGTCAGTCTCAACCATCACTTTCTCTCAAACAAACACAGATTAAAATGCTCACAAGCGAAGACAATAATTAGGTATTCTTTCTCAATTTGTGCGTAGCATTGTTCAGTTTGTGTTAATATTCTGGATGTAAATGCAACACGTTGTCCTTGCTGCATGAGCATTGCTTCAAATTCTGTCTTGTTTTCACACTGCAGGGTGTCCTCATCATTATTACTATAGTACCTCGGCACTGGCATTATAGGCAATGGTTATCTGATGTCAGTGGAAGCTGCTTCTTGTTCTGTGCTGGAATATCATTGAAAAGCTTTTGCAATACACTTGCATGGACGTTCACACTCTGCTGAAAAACTGAAGTCAAAAGCTTTGCTAGCTTTTTCACAGATCAATGAACATCCTACACATCTGATGATTGCTGCATCACTGCTGCAACTCTCACTAATCTGGATCAGGGTAAATTCCTTTCAGTATCAGCACATGGTCTGTATACTTGGTCACCTTCGGTTACACTTTCTTCTTATTCAAATACGTGTTCATGTGGAACTCTCTCTCTAGCAGCCTCACTAGATTCTGATGATAGATTGTGATGGCTTCTTTCTTCCAATCTCCATATCCACAGACCAGCAGATCAACTATTATTGCTTCCACTCCTAGAAGATGATTGTTATGTCATGTTGTCTTTGATGAAACAGTGGAAATCCCAACCAGCATGTGCAAATATCTGTACCTCCCAAATGGAATCAGGAAACTGCTGTTTTCATCCAAATTCATTGCCGGTATCCACCTTTCACATCGAGGACCTTTTTGGCCGGAATCTTAGCACTGTTTTCACCAGCGGGCTTTGTCAATTCCTCCGCTCTGAATTCCTCACTACGGCAGGAGCAGTTTAACAGGTGATAAGATTGCACCCCTTAAGTTTGGCAAGTTGCAGCTAGATTTCTTCTTTGGTTGACATAGAACATAGAACATAGAACATTACAGCACAGAACAGGCCCTTCGGCCTTCGATGTTGTGCCGACCAAAATAAAAAGCAATGCCCCTCCAAACTAAACCATTCCTTTCTCTTCCATATACTTATCCATTAACCTCTTAAACGCCACCAAACTTGGCGCATCTACAACAGCTGCAGGCAGGGCATTCCACTCCCTAATCACTCTTTGAGTAAAGAACCTCCTCTGATATCCGTCCTATAACTCATACCCCTTAATTTAAAGCTGTGTCCCCTCGTGCTAGCTTTCTCCATCCTAGGAAAAAAGGCTATCACTGTCCACCCTATCTAAACCTCTAATCATCTTATATGTTTCGATTAGGTCCCCTCTTAGCCGCCTCCTTTCTAACGAAAACAACCTCAAGTCCCTCAGCCTCTCTTCATAAGACCTGCCCTCCATACCAGGCAACATCCTGGTAAACCTCCTCTGTACCCTCTCCAATGCCTCCCCATCTTTCTTATAATGTGGCGACCAGAACTGCACACAATACTCCAAGTGCGGCCGCACTAGAGTTTTGTACAGTTGCAACATGATGCTGCGGCTCCTAAATTCAATCCCCCTGCCAATAAAAGCTAAGACTCCATATGCCTTCTTAACAACTTTATCCACTTGACTGCTACTTTCAGGGATCTATTGACACATACACCAAGATCCTTCTGTTCCTCAACACTATTAAGAGCCCTACCATTAGCCCTATACTCTACACCTTTATTGTTCCTGCCAAAGTGCATTACCTCACACTTTTCCACATTAAACTCCATTTGCCACCTCTCGGCCCAGCTCTGCAAATTGTCCAAGTCCCTCTGCAAACTAGAACACCCCTCTTCACTATCTACCACTCCACCGACTTTAGTGTCATCTGCAAATTTACTGATCCATCCCTCAATACCCTCATCCAGATCATTTATAAAAATTACAAACATGGGGTACTGAGATTTCTTCAAAACATTGCTGATGTCCTTACTGAATATTGCATTGTTACCACTTTCACCAAGACAATTTTCAAACATTTATTGATTGTTTTAATTTAAGAGGAATGTAAAAGCTCTAAATTAGTTATTCCTGAGAAAGCATGAATTTTTTTTTAGGGAGAGTAGCTAACTTTTAAGAGGGGAGAAATGTGCAGGAATATGAAAATAGTTTGCTGGCAATCTGGAGCAAATATTGAAGACTGAAACTGGGAAATTGAATTATAAATCTATTGGAGAAGGCAGGAAGACTTCTATTTTCTGATTCAGAATAACTAAGGACCACATTTTCCAGCCTTGCCATGGCAGATGCAGTGTGCCAGTCAAATGTCCGTTGACTTTGCTGGGATTAGAAGATCACATCATTGGAAAGGGATGGGAAATCCAGGCCTCAGTAATAATTATGCAGTAGAATTGTATGGCCCATCCTGCCGGTGGGATCTTCCAGTCCTGCTGACGTCAATGGATTTTAGAACAACTTGCTGCATTTTCCAGCCACACCCCCACTGCGAATGGGTTGTAAATTTCCACTTGTGTCATATTTGATAAGTGACATTATTTAATTTTTGCTCTGGTGTGATGGGTGCTCATGACCTCGGGATACATAAATAAATACAAAGGAGCAAATATTCCAAAACTTCAACTGAACAGAAAATAAAAAAGCTACACAAAATCTGATCATAGAACATTGATTGTAGCAAATCAATTATTGCACAGACTGAATGAATATCTGTTAGAGGGGATTGGGAGGGAATTTATTGGATAATTTTTGAAGTGCAGTGCAGTGTTGTGATTTATTAGCCATCTTATTCCATCCCTTTGGAATTTTCTTGCAAAACATTTTTGCTTCTCCCTCTGGAGTTAACATTATCATCAAGACCCATCTCTGTGATCAAGCTATTCTTCTAACTAGCTCTCTCTTCTTGGCTTCTCACAGCTCTTTGTTAATTGTTTTGTGTTTCTAATGTTGTGTACTCCTTAAAAGCAACATATCTTTGTTACTTAAAAAGCATGGCAGCAAAAACACTCAAAGCAAATCAAGTGATTCATCAGCTCAGAGAAAAGCATGCCTTTCTTCCTAAGATCTCTTAGAATCATTTGAACAGGATGGATAGAACATTGACCTAAATTAAATTCTCATATGAAAGACTGAATTAATAGTAGCATTCCTTAAACTCCTTACGTTGGATTTGGAGTTAATGCTTAAACTCAATTTCAAACCCTGTGGCTGTCAATTGGGTAAGAAGTCTCACAATACCAGGTTAAAGTCTAACAGGTTTATTTGGTAGCACAAGCAATTAGCTTTCAGAGCACTGCCTCTTCATCAGGTGAAGGATGAAGGAGAAACGGTCTGAAAGCTTGTGGCTTGTGCTACACAATAAACCTGTTGGACTTTAATCTGGTGTTATGAGACCTCTTACTATGTTTACCCCAATCCAACGCTGGCATCTCCACATCATGGTTTTCAACTGAGCCAACTTGATACAGCAACATACTATTGACATGAATCATTCATGGTTCCACTGATAGTGCTCTTGCCTCTAAGTCAGAAGGTTGTATGTTTGAATCCTATTCTGGAATACTACAATCAAATGAAACATTGCAGAAAACCCTCCAGAATATTTTTGCAATGTTGCTTTCAACAGAAGCCACTTATATCCAATTGTAATATATATAAATGACTTGGAAGAGGGAGTAAGTGGAGTGATCAGCAAGTTTGCAGACGATACAAAGATGGCTGGACTTGCGGATTGTGAGGAGCATTGTCAGGCAATGCAGCAGGACGTAGATAGGCTGGTAGCTTGGGCAGACAGATGGCAGATGGAATTCAATCCTGATAAATGTGAGGTGATGCATTTCGGGAGAAAGAATGTAGAGGGGAGGTATATGATAAAGGGTAGGCCTATTAAGAGTATAGAAACGCAGAGGGACCTGGGGGTGCAGGTGAACAAGTCTCTGAAGGTGGCAGAGCAAGTGGAGAAGGTTGTGAAGAAAGCATATAGTATGTTAGCCTTTATAGGAAGGTGTATAGAGTACAAGAGCTGGCCTTTAATGTTGCAGTTGTATAAAACGTTGGTTAGACCTCATTTGGAATACTGCGTCCAGTTCTGGTCGCCCTACTACCGGAAGGACGTGGAACTCTGGAGAGAGAGCAGAGCAGGTTTACCAGGATACTGCCTGGTATGGAAGGTCTGAGTTATGAGGAGAGATTTGGCAAATTGGGACTGTTTTCCTTAGAAAGACGTAGACTTAGAGGAGATCTGATAGAGGTGTACAAGATTATGAAGGGGATAGATAGAGTAAACTTGGTTAAGCTTTTTCCTAGGATGGACTGAAATAGCATGAGGGGTAACAGGCTTAGGGTGAGGGGGGGTAAGGTATAATTTGGATGCTAGAGGGAGTTTTTTCACACAGAGGGTGTTGGGGGTATGGAATGCGCTGCCAAGTAAAGTGGTGGAGGCAGGTACTCTGGAGTTATTTAAGAAGTACTTAGATGGGCACATGAACAGAATGGGAATGGAGGGATATAGAAAACTGATTTAAAATAGGGACCATGAGCCTTGGGAGTCCCTGGGAAATGTGTAAATAGATGATGATATTGATATACTTGTTTTTATCCTACAGGTGCTTTGGTCCACCTTGTTGTCTAATGAGGGGCATAGACAGGATAGGTCATGAGAGGGCTGCTCTTGGATCTTTTTCGAGAATATCCAGTGCTTCACGTCGTTAGTGTACACTTGACCTGGACCATTTAATGGGCAACATGACAGTTCAGTGACTATCATTGTGCTGTGCAGATACATGGATTTGGGCCTGTGTCTGTGGGAGTTTGCACATTCTCCCCGTGCTTGCGTGGGTTTCTCCGGGCGCTCCGGTTTTCTCCCACATCCCAAAGATGTGCTCTAAGGCTAATTGGCAAAACAAATTCTCCCTAAATTGTCTCAAATTTGGTTTTTAATCCATAAATCTATAAACATGGACAGGGATCGCGGGTAGAGATGGGAACATCGGGGTGGTGGTGAGGGCTCGCTGGGCAGAAGGGCCTGTTTCCCGTGCTGTTTTGTTTTTTGTTTCTTTGTATCGCTTCTCCAGCATTACACTTTGATGGAATTAGAGACTATTCTGCATTTTTGTAGGAAAAAGCTGTCAGCAGAAAAGTACAAAAATCATCAGTGAGTAAACAATCCAAAACCCTGACTTATGGGTCTCAATCCCCCAATCAATGCCTGGGCTTCATCTCATAAAATTTACATTTATATGGACAATAAGATGTTAAAATGTCAAGTTTGTAACAAACTCCTGTTGAATTTTAACATTGTATTATCAGCCTTTTGTGACGACCACTACAGCTGGCAAGTGTTAAAAAATTTGCTGGGACGTTATCTGTCTGAAATTTTAGCAGGGATATAAACCCATTTAAAACAAAAGGAATACAATTTATACTGAAATAGCAGAGGACTAGTGTTCTTCCAACCCTTGTAGTGTGGCCCAGTTCTTTTCAACTAGTCTTTATTTTCATTCCGCCCCCTTCTCTGTCATGCACCCTGCATCAATTCCTAGATCAAAACCACTGTATGTATGAAAATTGTTGATGCTGGTGCTATGTGTTGGCCAGCAATTCCTCGACCTATAATTATGCTATCTTGGAGTGGTACCAATGGTTCTGAGGTTGCCAATAAATAAATGTTGGACAGATGTTCACTATTATTCCTTGTTTTTTTTTGCTGTAGAGTTCGGCAGAACAGAAGCAGCAATCAAATTGAGTTTCAGAGCTATGACAATAATTAATTCCTGCAACACATTCCCAAACTCTGGCAAAGAAAAGGTAACTCTTATTGAAATAGTGAAATAACATCATACTGATCATTAATGTACAGTGAATGATTCTTTTGTAAAACTTAGTTTTTGTAAAATAGTTGTACAGGAGTCACCAAGTTGAACAATTTGCTTTGGTGTGTTTTGTGCTGTATTCCCCCAATGCAAATACAATTTAATCTGCCATCTATAACATTTTTGTACACAAGCAACGTTAATATCTATAAAAAGGAATAAATCAATTTGACATCGTCCATTGTAATATTTTGCTTTACTTTGGAAATTGACACAATTCTATTCATCTAGAAATTGACAAATCTTTTAAGTTTGGTTTCCTTAAATTTGATAACTGGATAACAATTTAAAAGTCATTTTCCTAACAGGCAATGGAAATGGGGATTTGGGCCTTCTGAAAACCACAAATGCATGTTGTTAGGTAATATATCAGAAAACCCTAAAGTATTTTATGAAATTAATTAATAGGCTTTTCCTTTTGATTTTGACATTAGGATGAGTGTAAGATGTTTTACTCCTGGTATGATTTAAGTGACCTATAAGGGAGCTTTTATCAAAATAAATTTTATTGAACAACACACTTAGAGTATAACAAAAATAATTAGCATAACATTTACCAATTGAAACATGTATACACAATAACATATAATTCTTAATAACCATCTATCTCTCTTGTTCAAACTACATAGTATCCGCATAGACATAATCCCTTCTTTAGAACCAGTTAGCACTAAAAGCTGGTATACTTTCATGGCTGCTAGATTTCTAGCTTTTTAACACCTGTTGACAGCGATTCAGACATACATCTATCTTCTGATTCTCATACAGCAGAATCTTAAGATCCACTCCCAAACAGAAGAATCTCAGAGAAAGAAATTTATTTTATGACAGAATCCATTCTCCAGCTTCAGATAGGGGAACGGAGAGGCATTGCTTTCTAACAACTCCATGTAGCATCCAAACAACAACTGAGCTGGTTTTCTCTGTGTAAGCCTATCTCCAACCAGTCACCTGATATTACTGTCAATCAACCCAATCAAGTCCCACTCTGGAAAACAACACAGGAACACTAAAAACAACAGAACAGCATTAGTCCAGATTAAAATAAACATTCTAGCAATTGTATTGCTGTGGTAACAATATAGGACGCCAGTAATAGGCAAAATGGTACCAATATTTAAAAAAAAACTGGTAAAACAGATCCTGCACAAAAATCATGACAAAATATATTTCTTAAAGGCACAGTATCATTGTAAAGTTCACTGAGACACATCATTTCACATGAATGTTCCACATTCCACTTGGAAGGATTGACTCACGAGAGACTTTCACAAGCCACCTTCCATTTTTTTTTTGAGTTTTGGTTTTCTGAAAGGCAGGAAAGATGGAATTCTATGGTTTGACATTTGGATTTGTAAAATACCTTTCCAAGCTTCTGCTATTCTTGCTTTTCCTCATGCAACTTTTATCTCTGCTTCAATACTATTGCCAAGATGTATTTTCCTGTTTCTATGTATACCGCTGATTAATCATTATAAAACAAGGAATTTGTGTTATTTTGCAATAACCAGCTAAAAGTAGAAGTCCACAGGTGCAATTTTGCCGTGCCCCAGGGAGCATGCTGGGGGCGGGGGAGGGGGGGCGGTAGGGAATGAAATCAAGTGGGAAGTGGTGCTGGTGTGTACTTCGCTTTTCCACTGCCACTAACCTTTTAGCAGATGGCCAAAGTGGGATAGGTGTTAGAACATAGAACATTACAGCGCAGAACAGGCCCTTCGGCCTTCGATGTTTCGCCAACCAATTATGAAAAAAAAAAGCAATGACCCTCCAAACTAAACCATTCCCTTCTCTTCCACAAACTTATCAACTAACCTCTTAAACGCCACCAAACTTGGCGCATCTACAACTGCTGCAGGCAGGGCATTCCACTCCCGAACCACCCTTTGGGTAAAGAACCTACCTCTGATATCCGCCCTATAACTATCACCCCTTAATTTAAAGCTGTGTCCCCTCATGCTAGCTTTCTCCATCCTAGGAAAAGGCTATCACTGTCCACCTTAGCCGCCTCCTTTCTAACGAAAACAACCTCAAATCCCTCAGTCTCTCCTCATAAGACATGCCCTCCATACCAGGCAACATCCTGGTAAACGTCTTTCTTATAATGTGGGGACCAGAACTGCACACAATACTCCATGCGGCCACACTAGAGTTTTGTACAGTTGCAACATGACGTTGCGGCTCCGAAATTCAATCCCCCTACCAATAAAAGCTAAGACTCCGTATGCCTTCTTAACAACCTTATCGACTTGACTGCCTACTTTCAGGGATCTATGCACATACACACCAAGATCCCTCTGTTCATCAACACTATTAAGAATCCTACCATTAGCCCTATACTCTACACATTTATTATTCCTGCCAAAGTGCATTACCTCACACTTTTCCACATTAAACTCCATTTGCCACCTCTCGGCCCAGCTCTGCAACTTGTCCAAGTCTCTCTGCAAACTATAACACCCTTCTTCACTATCTACCACTCCACCGACTTTGGTGTCATCCGCAAATTTACTAATCCATCCTTCAATATCCTCATCCAGATCATTTATAAAAATTACAAACAGCAGGGGCCCCAAAACAGACCCCTGAGGTACACCACTTGTAACCGAACTCCACGATGAATATCTCACATCAACCACCACCCTCTGTCTTCTATCTGCTAGCCAATTCCTAATCCAATTAGCTAAATCACCCTCTATCCCATACATCTGCATTTTCTGCAGAAGTCTTCCATGGGCCACCTTATCAAACGCCTTACTAAAGTCCATATATACCACATCAACTGCCTTACCCCCATCCACCTCTTTGGTCACTTTTTCAAAAAACTCAATAAGGTTAGTAAGGCACGACCTACCCTTCACAAAACCATGCTGACTATCCCCAATCAATTCATTTCTCTCTAAATAACTATAAATCCTATCCCTAATAATTCTCTCCAATACTTTGCCCACATTGGTGGGCTCTTTCCTGATCACGCACCCTGAGGCCATGGAAGAGTACAAAGAGTGGCAAAGGCCACTCCTGTTGAAAGACTCACCCACTCCTGACTCTCACCAATAACCCCCTAGCACTCACAAGTCTTAACTCCCCACCCCTCATCCTTGCATCCACCCTTCACCACAGCTGGGACCTGCCTGATGGGTCCAATAAACCCACAAACTCATCTTAATTCTGGCATCTCCTCCTTTTGGGGTGTCCTGCTTGGAGATGTGCAAGACAAATTTTTTTACACAGAGGGTGGTGAATGCCTGGAACACACTGCCTGGGGAGATAGTGGGAGCAGGAACGGTAGCAACATTTAAAGGGTAACTAGACGAATACATGAATAGGATTGGAATGGAAAGATACGGACTCTATAAGTGCATACAGTTTCAGTTTAGCCTATCATCATGATTGGCACAGACTTGGAAGGCAAAGAGCCTCTTCCTGTGCTGTACTTTTCTTTGTTCTTTGTTGCAAACCTCAGGGAACTTTACTAACTGGCCTGAAGCCATAATAAGACAGGCTTGAAGGAAACAAGGCAAGAAATTTCATGAAAATGCATTGTCATGGGATATCATTGAAGAATCCTGGTTGAGACACCAAGAAGCAGGCTTCCAATCTGAAGCATGTTATTAATGACCAGAATTCTCCAACCTTGCTTGTGGCTGGGATTATCTTGTCCCACTGCTGTGTGCAGAGATTTGGGTGAGTGCTAAATTCTCCATTCTCACTGGTAGCGGTAGTGGGATATATGAAACTGAAAAATTCTAACCAACAACTCATGATTATTAAAAATATTTACAGCATGATGTATGGATATGGAATTAACCCTATTCTAGGTCTTAAGCCAATGTGTCCATCATCAGACTGAGCCTGGCTCTGGGTCAGCTATCTTCTCTCATCATTACATGGGATGTACTTAGTCACACATTAACCCTTTATGTAACAGACTTTTCTATTGCATCTCCCTGCAAGTCTTTAACACATGGAAATAGAATTATTTTAGAATTACTTCAGTTGTTAGCCTTGTAATTAACCCTACTGCTGCAACCTTCATGTAATTCTATCATTATAGCTGTTACTGTATTAGCATTAGCAACATTCTCATTCTGGCATTTCTCAGTTTCAATTCCTTGAAATTAGAGTTTCAGGTGGTCTGGACAGTTTATAGTCCTTGTGCATCCTGTTGGCCAGTCTGTTGTGAGAATGATATGCTCTGGTAATGTTTCTTCTTGTTGACTTAGAGATTAGATTGGTCTTTGAGTATAGCTTCATTGGAAGTCAAGGCTGTTCTCTGTATTACTGCCACCAGGGGTCAAATCCTATATGTGATAGTTTGGTCTATCAATGCTGACTTTCCAGGACCGGAAATGATGATGGGCAAATGTGCTCCACAAAAATAAAAGGAAAATCACATTTAAAGTTAGAGTTTGAATGCTGTTTAGTGCTTGAGCACTCAGGACCATGGTATTTTGGCCAAGTGATGATTGTAGCCTCTTGGCATCTTCCATAGGCTGGATAAAATCGAGGCATCTCTGGTTTAGAGGAGGGAAAGACTGATTATGGGTGAGATACATTAGCTGAAAGATTTGTTTGCCACCATATCTCAGTGGTTCAAGGATCATGCTGAAGACTGGGAGTTGGACTCTTCTAGTCCACATAGTAGACCATCTTTGGCAGGAATAACAAGTGTGTAGAGTATAGGGCTAATGGTAGGACTCTTAATAGTGTTGATGAACAGAGGGATCTTGGTGTATGTGTGCATAGATCCCTGAAAGTTGGCAATCAAGTCGATAAGGTTGTTAAGAAGGCATACGGAGTCTTAGCTTTTATTGGTAGGGGGATTGAATTTCGGAGCCGCAACGTCATGTTGCAACTGTACAAAACTCTAGAGCGGCCGCACTTGGAGTATTGTGTGCAGTTCTGGTCCCCGCATTATAAGAAAGATGTGGAGGCATTGGAGAGGGTACAGAGGAGGTTTACCAGGATGCTGCCTGGTATGGAAGGCAGGTCTTATGAAGAGAGGCTGAGAGATTTGAGGTTGTTTTCGTTAGAAAGAAGGCGGCTAAGAGGAGACCTTATTGAAACATATAAGATGATTAGAGGTTTAGATAGGGTAGAACATAGAACATAGAACATTACAGCGCAGTACAGGCCCTTCGGCCCTCGATGTTGCGCTGGCCAGTGGACCCTCTAACCTAAACTATTCCAATATCATCCATATGCCTATCCACCGAACATTTGAATGCCCCCAAAGTAGGCGAGTCCACAACTGCTGCAGGCAGGGCATTCCACGCCCTCACCACCCTCTGTGTAAAGAACCTGCCTCTGACATCCGTCCTATAACTACCACCTCTTAATTTAAAGTTATGTCCCCTCGTGTTGGTCATCACCATCCGAGGAAAAAGGCTCTCACTATCCACCCTATCCAGTCCTTTGATCATCTTATACGCCTCAATTAGGTCACCGCGTAACCTTCTTCTCTCTAATGAAAATAACCTCAGGTCCCTCAGCCTTTCCTCATAAGGCCTTCCCACCATACCAGGCAACATCCTGGTAAACCTCCTCTGCACCCTTTCCAATGCTTCCACATCTTTCTTATAATGCGGCGACCAGAACTGTACGCAATACTCCAAGTGCGGCCGCACCAGAGTTTTGTACAGTTGTAACATAACCTCACGGCTCCTAAATTCAATCCCTCTACCAATAAAAGCTAACACACCGTACGCCTTCTTAACAACTTTATCAACCTGGGTGCCAACTTTCAAAGAGCTATGTACTTGTACCCCAAGATCCCTCTGCTCGACAACACTATTAAGGGTCCTTCCATTAGCCCTATATTTCATATGCCTGTTATTCCTACCAAAGTGAATCACCTCACACTTATCCGTATTGAATTCCATTTGCCACCTCACGGCCCAGCTCTGCAACCTATCTATGTCCCTCTGCAAACTGTAACATCCATCCTCGCTGTCTACAACTCCCCCCACTTTGGTATCGTCAGCAAATTTACTAATCCAACCCTCTACACCCTCATCTAGGTCATTTATAAAAATGACAAACAGCAGTGGCCCTAAAACAGATCCTTGAGGTACACCACTTGTAACTGCACTCCAGGTTGAATATTTCCCATCAACCACCACCCTCTGTCTTCTATCAGCTAGCCAATTCCTAATCCAAACTGCTAAATCACCTTCAATCCCATGCATCTGCACTTTCTGCAGTAGCCTACCATGGGGAACCTTATCAAACGCTTTGCTAAAATCCATATACACTACATCAACTGCCTTACCCTTATCTACCTCTTTGGTCACCTCCTCAAAAAACTCAATAAGGTTTGTGAGGCACGACCTACCCTTCACAAAACCGTGCTGACTATCCCTAATCAATTTATTTCTCTCTAGATGCTTATAAATCCTATCCCTTATAATTCTTTCCAAGACCTTGCCCACAACAGAAGTCAGGCTTACCGTCGGTCCCTACTCACCTTTTTGAACAAAGGGACAACATTTGCCATCCTCCAGTCTTCCGGTACTATACCTGTAGCTAACGACGACATGAAGATCAAAGCCAAAGGCTCTGCAATCTCCTCTCTAGCCTCCCAGAGAATCCTGGGGTAAATCCCATCTGGCCCAGGGGACTTATCAATTTTCATACCCTCAAGATTCGCTAACACCTCCTCCTTATGAACTTCAATCCTGCCCAGTCTACAACCTAGTATCGCAGTATTCTCCCCGACAACATTGTCTTTCTCCTGCGTGAATACTGACGAAAAATACTCATTCAGTGTCTCTCCTATCTCCTCAGGCTCCACGCACAACTTCCCACTGCTATCTCTGACTGGCCCTAATTTTGCCCTAACCAATCTTTTATTATTTATATACCTGTAAAAAGCTTTAGGATTCTCCTTAATCCTATCCACCAAAGTCTTTTCGTGTCCTCTTCTTGCTCTTCTCAACTCCCTCTTTAGCTCCTTCGTGGCTGATTTATAGCTCTCCATTGCCCTAACTGAGCCTTCACGAGTCATCATTATATAAGCCTCCTTCTTCCTCTTCACCAGAGATTCACCTTCCCTAGTACACCATGGTTCCCTCACTCGACCACTTCCTCCCTGCCTGGCAGGTACATATTCATTAAGGACATGCAGAAGCTGTTCCTTAAATATGCTCCACATTTCAGATGTCCCCAGCCCCTGCAATTTCCTGCTCCACCCTATGCATCCTAAATCTCTCCTAATAGCCTCATAATTACCTTTCCCCCAGCTATAACTACTGTTATTCGGTACGTGCCCATCCCTTTCCATCACTAAGGTAAACATAACCGAATTGTGGTCACTATCACCAAAGTGCTCACCCACCTCCAAGTCTAATACCTGGTCTGGTTCATTACCCAATACCAAATCCAATATAGCCTCTTGTTGGCCATTTCAGAGACTTGGGTAGAGCAGGGACAAGAATGGATGTTGCAGGTTCCAGGGTTCAAATGCTTTAGTCGGAGTAGAGAAGGAGGTAGAAGGGGGGGAGGAGTGGCATTATTAGCCAAAGACTGTATCACAGTGACAGAGAAGAAGTTTGATGAGGACTTGTCTGTTGAGGTAGTATGGGCTGAGATTAGAAACAGGAAAGGAGAGGTCACCCTGTTGGGAGTCTTTTATAGACCTCCTAAAAGTTCTAGAGAGGTAGAGGAAAGGATTGCAAAGTCAATTCTGGTCAGGAGTGAAAGTAATAGGGTAATTGTTATGGGGGACTTTAACTTTACTAATATTGATTGGAATAGCTGTAGCTCTAGCTCGTTAGAGGGGTCAGTTTTCGTACAAAGTGTGCAGGAAGGTTTTTTAACTCAGTATGTAGATAGGCCAACTAGAGTTGAGGCTACATTGGATTTGGTGCTGGGCAATGAGCCAGACCAGGTGTTAGGCTTGGAAGTTAGTGAACATTTTGGTGATAGTGACCACAATTCGGTTACGTTCACCTTAGTGATGGATAGGGATAGGCATGAAGCTGGGGGCAGTAGTTATAGCTGGGGGAAGGGTAATTATGAGGCCATCAGGAGAGAATTAGGGTGCATAGATTGGACTAGGAAGCTACAGGGACTGGGAACATCTGGAATGTGGAGCTTATTCAAGG
The DNA here is from genome assembly GCA_024679065.1 of Sphyrna mokarran. Taxonomy (NCBI): domain Eukaryota; kingdom Metazoa; phylum Chordata; class Chondrichthyes; order Carcharhiniformes; family Carcharhinidae; genus Sphyrna; species Sphyrna mokarran. The sequence continues at coordinate 33,093,065 of JAGIQG010000010.1, read as the reverse complement.
AGCAGCTGCTGCGGGTCCTTGATAAGTATGTCCCTGTCAGGCAAGGAGGAAATGGTCGAGTAAGAGAACCTTGGTGTACGAAAAAGTTGATTTGCTGGTTAAAAGGAAAAAGGAGGCTTATGTCAGGATGAGGCTTGAAGGCTCAGTTAGTGCAATGGATAGCTATAGATTAGCCAGGAGGGAGCTAAAGAGTGAATTGAGGAGAGCTAAGAGAGGACACGAGAAGACTTTGGCTGATAGGATTAAGGAGAATCCTAAAGTTTTCTTTAGATATGTTAAGAATAGAAGATTGGTTAGGACAAGATTAGGGCCAGTCATAGACAGCAGTGGGAAGTTGTGCGTGGAGCCTGAGGAGATTGGAGAGGTACTGAATAAATATTTCTCTTCGGTATTCACGCAGGGTGATGTAAATGTAGTTATGGAGAACACTGAGGTACAGGGTAGCAAACTGGAAGGTATCGAAGTAGATAGGGAGGATGTGCTAGATATTCTCGAGGGTTTGAAGTTGGATAAGTCCCCTGGGCCGGATGGGGTTTACCCTAGGATTCTCTGGAAGGCAAGAGAGGAGATTGCAGAGCCTCTGGCTCTGATCTTCAGGTCGTCGTTGGTTACGGGTGTGGTTCCGGAGGACTGGAGGATAGCGAATGTGGTCCCGTTGTTCAAGAAGGGGAAGAGAGACCTTCCAGGGAATTATAGGCCAGTGAGTCTTACTTCTGTTGTGGGCAAAGTATTGGAGAGAATTATTAGGGATAGGATTTATATTTATTTAGAGAGAAATGAATTGATTGGGGATAGTCAGCATGGTTTCGTGAAGGGTAGGTCATGCCTTACTAACCTCATTGAGTTTTTTGAAAAAGTGACCAAAGAGGTGGATGGGGGTAAGGCGGTTGATGTAGTATATATGGACTTTAGTAAGGCGTTTGATAAGGTGGCCCATGGAAGACTTCTACAGAAAATGCAGATGTGTGGAATAGAGGGTGATTTAGCTAATTGGATTAGGAATTGGCTGGCAGATAGAAGACAGAGGGTGGTGTTGATGGGAGATATTCATCGTGGAGTTCGGTGACAAGTGGTGTACCTCAGGGGTCTGTTTTGGGGCCCCTGCTGTTTGTAATTTTTATAAATGATCTGGATGAGGGTATTGAAGGATGGATTAGTAAATTTGCAGATGACACTAAAGTCGGTGGAGTGGTAGATAGTGAAGAGGGGTGTTATAGTTTGCAGAGGGACTTGGACAAGTTGCAGAGCTGGGCCGAGAGGTGGCAAATGGAGTTTAATGTGGAAAAGTGTGAGGTAATGCACTATGGCAGAAATAATAAATGTGTAGAGTATAGGGCAAATGGTAGGATTCTTAGTAGTCTAGATGAACAGAGGGATCTTGGTGTGTATGTGCATAGATCCCTGAAAGTAGGCAATCAGGTCGAGAAGGTTGTTAGGAAGGCATATGGAGTCTTGGCTTTTATTGGTAGAGGGATTGAATTTCGGAGCCGCAACGTCATGTTGCAACTGTACAAAACTCTAGTGCGGCCGCACTTGGAGTATTGTGTGCAGTTCTGGTCCCCACATTATAAGAAAGATGTGGAGGCATTGGAGAGGGTACAGAGGATGTTTACCAGGATGTTGCCTGGTATGGAGGGCAGGTCTTATGAAGAGAGGCTGAGGGATTTGGGGTTGTTTTCGTTAGAAAGGAGGCGGCTAAGAGGGGACCTAATCGAAACATATAAGATGATTAGAGGTTTAGATAGGGTGGACAGTGATAGCCTTTTTCCTAGGATGGAGAAAGCTAGCACGAGGGGACACAGCTTTAAATTAAGGGGTGATAGTTATAGGACGGATATCAGAGGTAGGTTCTTTACCCAAAGGGTGGTTCGGGAGTGGAATGCCCTGCCTGCAGCAGTTGTAGATGCGCCAAGTTTGGTGGCGTTTAAGAGGTTAGTTGATAAGTATATGGAAGAGAAGGGAATGGTTTAGTTTGGAGGGGCATTGCTTTTTATATTGGTCGGCGCAACATCGAAGGCCGAAGGGCCTGTTCTGTGCTGTAATGTTCTATGTTCTATGTTCTATGTTCTATCTACATACTGAGTCATGAACCCTTCCTGCACACATTGAACAAAAACTGACCTCTTTAACGTACTTGAACTATAGCTTTTCCGATCGATATTAGAAAAGTTAAAGTCCCCCATTACAACTACCCTGTTACTTTCACATCTATCCAGGATCAACTTTGCAATTCCTTCCTCTACTTCTCTGGAAGTTTTTGGAGGCCTATAAAAAACTCCCAACAGTGTGACCTCTCCTTTCTTGTTTCTAATCTCAGCCCACACTACCTCAGCAGACAAGTTCACATCAAATGTCTTTTCTGCCACCGTAATGCTGTCCTTAACTAACAATGCCACTCCTCCCCCTCTTCTACCACCACCTCTGCTCTGACTGAAAAGGGTGGACAGTGATAGCCTTTTTCCTAGGATGGAGAAAGCTAGCACGAGGGGACATAGCTTTAAATTAAGGGGTGGTGGTTTTAGGACAGATGTCAGAGGTAGGTTCTTCACCCAGAGGGTGGTAAGGGTATGGAATGCCTTGCCTGCATCAGTTGTAGATGCGCCAAGTTTGGTGGCATTTAAGAGGTTAGTAGATACGTTTATGGATGAGAAGGGAATGGTTTAGGTTAGAGGGTCACTGCTTGTTCCTAATTGGTCAGCGCAACATCGAAGGCCGAAGGGCCTGTTCTGCGGTGTTATGTTCTATGTTCTATGTTCTATCTGTAATTTGAATCTAATGACTTTGGATCCATGGTTCCTCGTCTGACAGGACTGTCATATGGCACCAGAAGCTGACTTAAAATTTGTTAGATGACTGTTTACCATCCTTTGATGTCCCCCAAAAAGTGTGGTTGTGTACCTTTCGAATATCTGTATCATTCTCGCATTTCAACTTCTGCAGTTTATCAAAATGTCCACCTGGAAGTACTATGCAGTAATTGCAGAACACTGCTATCTCCTGTGAAGGCACTTAACATTGCAGCATTGGCAATGTTGCTCTGCGGGTTCAAGGGTTATCTTCCTTGACTATGTTTTTGTGTTTTAATATGGGCAGCATAGTGGCACAGTGGTTAGTACTGCTGCCTCACAGCACCACCGACCTGGGTTTGATTCCTGGCCTTGGGTCACTGTCTGTGTGGAGTTTGCACCTTCTCCCCATGTCTACATGGGTTTCCTCCAAATGCAGGTTAGGTTGATTGGCCATAGTAAATTGTTCCTTAGTGTTGGAGTGATAGTTAAGGTAAATGCACGAGATTATGGGGATTGGGCCTGGGTGATATTAAAGTGAGTGCAGATTTGATGGGCTGAATAGTCTCTTTCTGCACTGTATGATTTTATGGTAGAAAGGGAGTTGGTTATGTCCCATGAAATGCTTTCTCCATTTAGACTAATACTGTGACATTCACAACGCTCATAGTCCAACTAGTTGGATAGCCTTGTTGAGGTAAGGTTATCTTTTGTTTGCAGGAGGTTAGAGAGTGAATGATCTGCAACATTGACCTTGAATCTGTCTTGGATGAAAACTGCCTCATTCACATCTATTTGGTATCCTGTAGAGATTGTTAATGAAGGAATTGACAGGTTCAGGAGGCTAGAACTTTATTAGATTTAGTTCACACCAGCATTTATTGGATCTCAAGGTGAAATAGACATTGAAAGATTTCAAGACATCATCAATAGCATGTTGTACAATGAAGTTATCTGCTATTGACCTAACTGAGTAAAGAAACTTGCTAACTTGCTCTGCAGATTTTAGATCTGTAGCAACACTATAGGCCCAATTTTACCATCAAGTTGCACCCATTTTTGGGTGCAAAAACTTGGTAATTTCAGGCACGAGGCGGGTAGTGCATGCATGCATTTAAATTGACTTAATGAGCTGCACACCCAATCTTACCAGCTCTTCCCCCTTTACCACTGTGCTTGCCAATCCAGAATCGGTGTGAAACAGACATGCTCTACAAAAGTTCAATTCGGATGCTCTAACTTGTGAGGAAGTAAGTGCTGAGAATCCAGCGGCTCTTTGCTTGAGATCAGTGATGTGGAGATGCCGGAGTTGGATTGGGGTAAACACAGTAAGAAGTCTCACAACACCAGGTTACTACCAAACTACCAAATAAACCTATTGGGCTTTAATCTGGTGTTGTGAGAGATCGATGGGGGCAGAGTAGGGGAGTGGGGAGGGGGTTGAGGGGGGGAAGGTGGGTCTGATGGCTCTCTGCTTGAGATTGGTGGGAGGGGTCCACTGCCATCTGCCTGTGATGATCAACGAGGAGGAAGGGGGAGGGTGGTTTGCTGCCATTCTACCTGTGATCAGTGAGGGGGAAGGGGGGGACTGCTGCCACTCTACCTGTGATCAGTGAGGGGGAGGGGGGGACTGCTGCCACTTTACCTGTGATCAGTGAGCAGGTATGGAGTTCCACTGCCACTCTGCTTGAGATCAGTTAGGGGGAAGCAGGTGTTTCACTGCCACTCTACCTGAGATCGGTGAAGGGCATGGGGCAGGGGCCCACGATCAGTCTAGGTGATAGAGGAGGTGGAAAGATGGGGGGAGAAGGTGGTTAGTAATGTTGTGGGAGGTGAGGCAATGTCTATGGGAGTCAGGGAGAGGTGTTATCCTATCCAGCAAGGACGTGGCAGGAGAGCCGCATTCTATCATTTGATTCCTACGCATGCGCAGTTGCAGGCACCCATCGGAGCTGCAGGATTTCAGGCACATTAAGCCCTGTCCACAAGCTTCTGAAGCATGATTCGAAGTCGCTGATACTTTTTCAGGCAGAGTGTGTATGAGGGCACCTAAGAACCAGTCTAAAAGTCAGATCTGAAAACACTCCCAATTTCAAGTCTGCCTATTTAGAATCAAAATGGTAACGTAAGGACCGTATACCATAAAAATCATCTCCTCCAAAGACTGTTACCGGAATTCTATCACCACACCCACTGTGAGAAGCAGAAGGACAATGAGACCTTTGGGCAGGATTTTCCGGTCTCAAGGTCTCACCTTGTCTGTCTAGTCTGGGATATTAGTGAATGACGTGGAGATGCTACTGTTGAACTGGGGTAAACACAGTAAGAAGTCTCACAACACCAGTTTAAAGTCCAACAGGTTTATTTGGTAGCAAAACATTAGTGAATCCCAGTGAAGCTGGTAGGATGGAATTCAGGTCCATTTTTGAAGATTTTGAAAAGTATGGGTAGAGCTGTAAGAGATCTGAATTGACATCAGCAATTACAGCTGAATAAAGGTATTTTGCAGTATTTTGCAGACTTTTCAAATGGTGGCAGCACACCTCTGCCTGAAAAAGAAGGGACTGCAATAACAGTGTAGGTTGGCTGGCTGCCAGCTGAATGAATTTGACAGGATCATGTTACAAGTCAGAGCTTTGACTTACTGTTTCCAGAACGTGGATGGCTGGGAGGTACTCAGATAGAAAAAATGAATTGTTAAAGGATTTTTTTCTCTTGCTGAATTTGGGAGCCACATGCTGAGACTGAGTCTGGATTCAAGTTTAGTGATGAGTTTAAAAGGCACCCCTGACTGATCGAATGAAAAGTTGTTTCTCAGGGCTAGCTGATCTAGAATTTTAAAAATTCTATCTCACTCTTGCGGACTGTCTTTTTGATGCTGGATTTCCAAGAAGGATGCTATAGAGTCTTATGGTATCAGAATATGGGGAGATCACTGAATTATGGCGTTGACATAGAGAACCGGCCATGATCATATTGAATAGCGAAGCAGGCTCAAAGAGCTAATTGAATATTCCTGCTCCAGTTTTCCATGTTTGTATTTTGCTTGAATAATACTTCTATATTTCTTAAATGCCTCCAAGTTCTTATGTGTCTGGAACTTTTTTTTTCGAGTGAATTTTCTCAGCACCTGTAACTCCAGATGGGAATTAGGTCCAGTATAGAATCTGTTGAAGGTGTCCTTTATCTTAGTATCTCAGCATTGTTATGAAATTAAGGGATTTAATCCTGAAGCTGCCACCCCGAAGAATCCTGCCTCAAGCTCCATGTGTGAGCCTTTACCATCTTGCCGAGAACGTCGATCAGTGCGGGAGCCAGAAAAACAGTGTGCAGAAGAGGAGATGTTAGAAGTCATAAAATGCATGCAGTTGATAAATCCCCCAGGACCTGATCAAGGTCCGAGGACCTGGGCAGCATGGTGGCACAATGGTTAGCACTGCTGCTTCACAGCGTCAGGGACCCAGGTTCGATTCCTGGCTTGGGTCACTGCCTATGTGGAGGTTACAGCTTCCCCCATGTCTGCATAGGTTTCCTCTGGATGCTCCAGTTTCTTCCCACAGTCCAAAGATGTGTAGGTTACGTGAATTGGCCATGCTAAATTCTCTGCCAGTGTACCCGAACAGGCGACTGAGTGTAGCGACTCGGGCACTTTCACAGTAACTTCATCACAGTCTACATGTGACTAATAAATAAACTTAAAAATTTTTCATAACCTCCAAATATATTACACTGTCTCCTGTATTTTATAACAAGTCCTACTTAATAAACTATTTTCTGTTTCACTAACTATGCAACTCCATTACTGAAAAGCAAATAAACGAATCATTGTGAATATGTACAATTATGCGATTAAATCTGACATTTTGTTTCTTAAGTTACATTTATAAATCAGGTTCATTAACTTCCTGTAGTCTTCCTGATATCCTTAATAGTTTTGGTGAGAGTCATAGAATCCCTACAGTGCAGAAAGAGGCCATTCAATCCATCGTGTCTGCACTGTCTCTCCGACAGAACATCTTGCCCAGGCTCTATCCATGTAACTTATCACATTTATTTACCCTATTCATTCCCCTAACCTATACATCTTGGGCTGCAAATTCAGCATAGCCATCCACCTAATCTGCACATTTTTGGACTGAGGGAGAAAACCAGAGCACTCAGAGGAAACCCACACAGACTCAGAAGAATGCGCAAACTCACCCAAGGCCTGAATTGAACCCAAATCTCTGGCACTGTGAGTGCTAACCACTGTGCCACTGTGCCATCATTTGAACTGTCAAGCTTTGGATCGTCTGTCTTTGGTTCTGGACTGCAGAAGATTCTGTTTCTAAATTTTTCAAACATTGGCTGAAGTTGCTTTCTTTTGATCCATTAATATCTTTGTGGTTTATGATCTCAGCAAGTTTATTAGCAGCACACAGTTGGAAGTGTATGTTCCTGCTTAATTATCTTTTATGTTTCCATGTTTAAATCTTCCCCTTTCCTTGGTTCAATTCCAGTTGCAATCTTTTGTTTGTGTCATACTGAGATTATAGAATGAACTGTGTGTTTAACTTTATTAGTCAAGTATTATGGTACCAGATTCAGAAGTGCTTTATCCTTCTCTTGATCAAAATCTCAGCAGTGTATATCCTGTAGTGGAGTGTGGAATCGTTTAATACTTTGGCAGCAAATTAGCATGTCGCTATTTCACGCTGAAATTTGGTTCTTTCTTGTTAACTATCCCAATGGATCTTTCAGCTGCTCCATCTAATGAAGGATGGTTAAAAAAAAATGAGAGCATGTTTGCTATGGCGTTGTTCATTCTTCAATAATGTTCTATGACAATGCCCCACAGCCTAGGGCCTTCCACTCTGCAGTCCATCTGACTGCCCCCCCACTTCCTGTTGCACAGTGACTTCATTGCAGTGTTAATGTAAACCTACTTGTGACACTAATAAATAAATTTTAAGACACTCGTGAATTGCTACCAGTGCCTGCACCATGTAACTCATGCCATCAGACATGGAGGTCATGCACTCAAAGGTGGAAGTTATGAGATGAATAATGGAATGGACGTCTCCTGCCAAGTCTCCACTGATGGTAATCATCACAGTGTGCTGGAATGATGGCACCATTTCCTCCAGTCAGCTTTGCAGTTTGAGGAGGGATGCTGTCATCCTTTCCTGATACTCTGATTCTGCCTTTGTAAGTTCCATCAATTCTGGGACAATTGTACCCAGGGGGAAATCATTGGCCTAGTGCTCAGCAATGTCCTGGGCTTTGGCATCTCTCTGAGTGCGGGTTCTTTGGACATCCTTGTGTGGATCTGCCTGCTATGGATATTCACCTATGAGGTGCTCACCAGTGAGTGGCCTAGAAGCCTGTCTACTCTGTGATCACACCGAGGTGTTTTTATTTGTGTTGGTACCCAGTATAAGTGACAGCCTCTTTAACAGTGAAGTCTGAGAAATCTTCCTCAGAGCTGCTCAAATCTGGCTGTCTAGGAGCGCAAGGGGGGTTTACATAGAACATAGAACATTACAGCGCAGAACAGACCCTTCGGCCTTCGATGTTGCGCCAACCAATTAGGAAAAAGCAATGACCCTCCAAACTAAGCCATTTCCTTTTTGTCCATAAGCTTATCTACTAATCTCTTAAACGCCACCAAACTTGGCGCATCTACAACTGACGCAGGCAGGGCATTCCATACCCTAACCATCCTCTGGGTAAAGAACCTACCTCTGATATCTGTCCTATAACTACCACCCCTTAATTTAAAGCTATGTCCCCTCGTGCTAGCTTTCTCCATCCTAGGAAAAAGGCTATCACTGTCCACCCTATCTAAACCTCTAATCATCTTATATGTTTCAATAAGGTCTCCTCTTAGCCGCCTTCTTTCTAACGAAAACAACCTCAAATCCCTCAGCCTCTCTTCATAAGACCTGCCCTCCATACCAGGCAACATCCTGGTAAACCTCCTCTGTACCCTCTCCAATGCCTCCACATCTTTCTTATAATGTGGGGACCAGAACTGCACACAATACTCCAAGTACGGCCGCACTAGAGTTTTGTACAGTTGCAACATGACGTTGCGGCTCCGAAATTCAATCCCCCTACCAATAAAAGCTAAGACTCCATATGCCTTCTTAACAACCTTATTGACTTGATTGCCAACTTTCAGGTTTGGCTTGTTCAGCTCTGGCATTATCTAGCTGGGCGTATAGTGGTTGATTTTGTCCTGCAATGATACAGAGGGAAGAGTGTAGGCAGGAGTGTTGATGTTTAAGAGGATGATGAGGTTGGCAGGTTTAGGTCTTGAGTAAGAGCTGAAGTGTGAGGAGCATGGCAGTGAGTGGGAGGGGATATGATGATTGGAGGAAAGGGGAGGAGGGCCTCCTTACAGATGTTGGCAAAGCCAGATGTGGCTGGGTGAGAGATTAAGGTGGAGGTAAGAGGGGTGTATTTCGGGTGTCCAGATAAAGGCTGCATGAGGCTCATTCACCCTGACTGAGTACAGAAGATTGTTCATCTTTGGGAGTTCATCTTTGGAGGGCCATTTATATGCAGCTCCCCAGTGATTAGTACGATTAAATAGAGCTGGGACTAGTGAATCAGTGGGAGGCCTCTGCGAGTGCAGCCTGAGATTCATGGCCATAAAAACATTTGCAAATGAGGTTTGATCCGGTCAGAAGTTATGCCAAAGCTATCAATTGGATTCAATGGGATTCATTTCATTTACTCACAGGAATCCACACTTTGCCAAATTCTGGTAAGATTGCCCCCATTCTCTCTGCTGTTCCTTCCGCTTCCCCCTCCCATCCGCTCTCTGCCAATCCTCTCTCTCTGCTGATTCTCTCTCTCTCTACCAATCCTCTCTCTCTCTTTGTTGATTCTCTCTGTCTCTCTCTCTCTGCTGATCCTCTCTCTGCCTCTCTCTCTGCTGATCCTATCTCTTTCTCTCTCTCTTCTGATCCTCTCTCTCTGCCAATCTTTTCCCTTTTTTTCTCTCTTTGTCTATCCTTTCTGTCTCTCTGCTGATACTCTCTCTCTCTCTCTCTGTACTGATCATCTCTCTGCTGATGCCTCCTCCATCTCTTTCTCTCCCTATTGCTCCCTTCTCTCTCTTTTTCTCTCTGTCTCTTTCTCTCTCTACTGCTCCCTTCTTTCTTTCTTTCGCTCTGCTGCTCCTCTCTCTTTCTCTCTCTACTGCTGTCTCTGTCTGCTGCTCCACTCTATCTCTGCTCCACTCTCTCTTCCTGTCTCTCTCTTTCTCTCTCTCTCTCTGTCTCTCTCTCTCATCCACTCTGGTGTTATCTTCTCTCTTTCCCTCTTGTCTTTGCTGCTTCTCTCTCTGTCTGCTTACAATAATTGGGAAGGTGATGGAAGCTGTCAAGCGGACTGGAATCAAATGGTACACCAATTATCTGCTTCTGCTCATTCAGTTTGGGTTCCACCAGAACACTCAGCTTCTCATGTTGAAAAGGAGTTGAATTCCCCAAACAAGGGGAGAGTGACCGCCAAGCTAGCCTTTGACTGAGAGTGATATTGGGCAGCATGTGACCTAATGTGGTATCAAGAGATCTCATACATTTGAAGTCAATGCAATATCAAGGGTAAAAATCTCCACTGTTGGAGTTATGGCCAGCACAAAGGAAGATGGCTGTGGTTGTTGAAGAACAAAGAACAAAAAACAAAGAGCAACACAGCACAGGAAACAGGCCCTTCGGCCCAACGAGCCCGCGCCGCCGTCCTAACGTCTTAGTGACATATCCATGACTTTAGGCTATGCCTATTGTGTAAGATTCCCATATAGGGACCAATATAGGGACAATTTGTTACCCAATCAGCCTAAGAGCACATTTTTGGGATGTGGGAGGAAACCGGAGCACCCGGAGAAAACCCACGCAACCACGGGGAGAATGCGCAAACTCCCGCAGACACAGGCCCAAATCCATGTGTCTGCACAGCAACAGCGATAGTCTCTGAGCTGTCATGTTGCCCATCAGATGGTCCAGTTTAAGCATACACTAATGACTTAAAGCACCAGGCCACTCCTGAAGCAATATCCAAGAGCAGCCCTCGCACGACCTGCCGAATGCATGCACCTTGTTGGTCAACAAGGTGGACCGAATTGCCTGTGGAAACAAATAAGATATTTAGACAGTCCTGCTATATCCCTCTATCTGCAGACCACTCATGTGGCTGTCCAAGAGACCCTTAAACAACCCTAGCATGCCTGCTCCCACCACCTTACTCGGCAGTGCATTCCACACCCCCACTACCCTTTGTGTGAAAAACTGCCCTCTAATATTCGTCTTATACATAGCCCCCCCTCACCCTAAGGCCAATACCCCTCGTTCTACCACTTCTAATGGTGGAAAAAGCTTACCACCTTTTACTCTATCTATACCCCTTATAATCTTATATACCTCTATTAGATCCCCTCTCAGCCGACGTTTTTCAAGGGAGAACAACCCCAGTGTGTTCAATCTTTCCTCGTAAGACAGCCCTTCCATACCAGGCAGCATCCTGGTAAATCTCCTCTGCACTCTCTCCAAGACCTCCACATCCTTCCGGTAGTACGGCGACCATAACTGGACGCAGTACTCCAAGTGAGGCCTAACCAACGTTCTATACACTTGCAACATCAGACTCCTACTCTTGTATTCTATACCCCTTCCTATGAAGGCTAACATACCATACGCTTTCTTTATCACTTTCTCCACCTGTACTGACACCTTCAGAGACTTGTGAACCTGCACCCCCAGGTCTCTCTGCGTCTCTATACTCCGGATAGTTTTACCTTTTATCCTATAACTCCCCTCTACATTATTCTGACCAAAATGCATCACCTCGCATTTATCCGGATTAAATTCCATTTGCCATCTATCTGCCCAGTTTACCAGCCTATCTATGTCCTGTTGTATTGCCTGGCACTGCTCCTCAGTCCCCGCCAATCCAAGCATCTTAGTGTCATCAGCAAATTTGCTGATCGCACCACCTACCCCCTCTTCCAAGTCATTTATGTAAACCACAAATAGAAGAGGTCCTAGTACTGAGCCCTGTGGCACACTACTAGTGCCAGACCTCCAGTTGGAAAATGAGCCTTCCACTACTACCCGCTGTCTCCTCTCCCAAGCCAGTTCTCAAGCCATCTACATACCTGGCCCTGTATCCCATGCGCCTTCACCTTTTCTATCAGCCTACCATGAGGAGCCTTGTCAAACGTCTTACTGAAATCCATGTAGACAACATCAACGGCTTGTCCTTCATCAACCGTTTTTGTCACCTCTTCAAAAAATTCCACTAGATTCATAAGGCACAACCTCCCCTTAACGAAGCCATGCTGCGTATCCCTGATCAGACCTCAGCGCTCCAGATGCTCATACATCCTGTCCCTGAGGATCCTCTCCATTAGCTTACCTATAACTGAAGTCAAGCTCACCGGCCTATAGTTCCCTGGATTATCCCTATGACCCTTTTTAAACAACAGTACTACATTTGCTATCCTCCAGTCCTCTGGGACCTCACCTGTGTCCAAAGAAGAGACAAAGATTTGCGTCAGAGGCCCAGCAAGGTCATCTCTCACCTCCCTTAGCAGCCTGGGGTAAATGCCATCAAGCCCCAGAGCTTTATAAGTCTTTATGCTGCCTAAAAGCCCCAACACCTCTTCCCTCATAATGATTATTTCCTTTAACGGGTCCTCAAATTTCTCAAAGCCGGCACCAAACATCAGGCCCCTCTCCCGCGTGAATACCGACGCAAAGTATTCATTCAGGATCTCCCCCATTCCCTCAGGCTCTAAGCATAGTTCCCCTCCTCTGTCCCTGAGAGGTCCAATCTTCCCTCTAACCATCCTTTTGCTCCTTACATAGGAGTAAAATGCCTTAGGATTTTCCTTAATCCTACCTGCCAAAGCCATTTCGTGGCCCCTTTTTGCCTTTCTGACACCACTTTTAAGATCCCGTCTACACTCTCTATATTCTTCCAGCGCTGTCTCTGTCCCCAGTTGCCTAGATCTAACGTACGCCTCCCGCTTCTTCCTGACCAAGTCCTCAATATCCCTAGTAACCCAGGTTCTCTAATCCTACCTTTCCCATCCTTCCTCCTTACCGGCACGTGTCTTTCCTGCAAAGACCTGTCATTATGGCCTTTGGACATTGCTGCCAGGAGCATCATGGAGTAATCCAGGCCCAATTATTTAAAGCTGTTCCACTAATGATTATTTCGTTAGTAATCAGAAGTGGTAACATTTGCTAGTGATTACACAGTTTACATTACAATTCATAATTTCTTAGATAACGAAGCAGTAGGTTTTTGCCTGCAGTGAGGCTTGGACAATATCCAGGCTTGATCTATCACAAGTATAAGGTAATGAATGAGGGAGCATCTAATCATTCAGCTTGACAGTCAGTGGCATTACCATTAACAAGTTCCGTACCAGTAAAATCTTGGAGCCATCATTGACCAGAAATTTCACTGAATCAGTCTCACAAATACTATGGTTACTAGAAAGGTCAGAAGTTGGGTATCCTGTCACCATTGTTAAAAATCAGGTCAGAATATCGAAATAAATTATGAAGTTAGCTTCAAACCTAAATTTTACATTTGATTTTTGCATTAGATTGAGCATAAGGTGTTTCATTCCAGGTATGATTCAAGTGACATACTAGGGAGCTTTACTCAAAACACACTCTATGTAAGATACACAGTTAGAATGTAACAAAAAGAATTAGTATAACTTTTCCAATTAAATACTTAAACATGACAAAGTATAATTCTTAACAGCTAGCCATCTATATTGTTACAATTTAGCAGCATCCCACACAGACATGAATCCCTTCTTTAGAATCAGTTAGAACAGAAACCAAATATGCTTATATAAGTGATAGATTTCTAGGCTTTTGACATTTCTGGAGAGTGATCCAAACAAGCACCTGTCTCCTAATTCCCATGTGGCAACTTCTAGAGAAAGTTCCATCCTCAGATACTAGAATTTCTGAGGAAAAGGCTAATTCTTTGGCAGATTCCAACCTCCGCTTCAAATAGAACAAGAGATACAGAGAAAGGAATCTCTCTTTAAAAAGCCAAACAGCAGACTCTGTGAACTCCCATCTTTTCCCAGTCATATGCCAATTAACCTAATCAAGCCCTACTCTGGATTATTCCGGGGAAAAAACATAAAACAACAGAACCCTGCATTAATTCAAATGAAAACAAGCAGTGAATCAATTAAGAGCAATTATGTTGCTGCAGTAATAAGACAGTGCCTCTGGATCCAATCAAAATCACTCTGATAAAATGAAAAGAACTAATAAACACAGCCAGCACAGAAATATGACTGAAATACATTTCTTAAAGGCACAATATTGTCACACCTCCTGACTTCCAACATATAGAAATTACAGGTCAGGAATGTGATAGTTCAAGGAAATGGCTCACCACCACCATTTCAATAGTAATTAGGGATGGGAAACAAATTTTAACCTTTGCCATGACACCCACATCTCATAAATAGAATAACAAAAACTGTTCACTTAATGCATGAGCGCAGCACCAAAACACTCAAGACATCTAACACCATCCAGGATAAAGCTGCATACTTGTGTCCTGATTCTCTCATTCTGACACGCATGTTTTTTGGTGCGTAAGGGTGGGAGAATCACATGTTGGCCATTTTGCGTTCTCAACACATACTGTCCCCCAGAGCCGGAAACCAGGTGCAGTCAGGACCGCACTAGAAACTGACAGGAAAAGAGATAAGTCATTTAGTTCTATTTTTCGTGTATTTTAAATGTCATTATAGGGCCCTGCCAGGAATTCTCCGGGCCCATAAAACCATAAGACATAGGAGTAGAATTAGGTCTTTCGGCCCATTGAGTCTTCTCCGCCATTCAATTGTGGTTGATTTTTTTCTTATCCCCACTCCCCTGCCTTTTCCCCATAACCCCTGATCTCCTTATTAATCAAGAACCTATCTATCTCTGTTTTAAAGACACTCAATGATTTGGCCTCCACAGCCTTCTGCGACAAAGAGTTACAAAGATTCACCACTCTCTGGTTGAAGAAATTTCTGCTCATCTCTGTTTTAAAGGATCATCCCTTTAGCCCGAGGTTGTAGCTTCTGGTTATAGTTTTTCCTACTAGCAGGAACATCCTCTCCATGTCCACTTAATCCAGGCTTCTCAGTACTCTATAAGTTTCAATAAGATTCCTCCCTCATCTTTCTAAACTCCAATGAGTTCAGACTCAGAGTCCTCAACCATTCCTCATATGATAAGCTCTTCATTCCAGAGACCATTCTTGTGAACCCCCTGTCTCAAGGATAATTTGGACAGGGCAATAAATGCTGGATTTATTGTGGCACTTACATTCCATGAATGAAGAAATACATTTCACTTTCTTTTTAACTGATGTGAAGACAGATAAGCTATATAGATGTATGTTTAAGTCAACTGCCTGAAGTGTTCTTTCACTCTTAAAAGTGACCACATTCCATGTATGGTTACAAAATGTTCCCAAATGATCCAAAGCACATCTTAGGTATTTTAAAATATGTTGTCTCACTGGGTTGGAGTTATCCCATACTCAATGCAAAATGAATGTTATCCACAGTTGATCTTACTCTTCCTATCAGAGGACAATTGGAGTAGAAATTTGAACTCTAGTTGCTCCTTGAGCCAGATCATTTTTCTAGATTGGCTTTGAGTATCTACATTGCTTTGGTTCCGGGCAAGATCCTTGTCAGTTAAGGGGAGGCTGGCACTATCATGGAGCAATATATAGAATGCATCAGAAGAGACAGATCAATTCTTGTTGAGCTGAGCTGTGGTCTCAATAAGCTGCAGAATTCAGTCCTGGGGAAAAGGAGCTGTGTCCACTCAGAAGCCACTCTACAAATGGGTCTTTCATGAGTCTTCTACAATTAACTGTGGACTAGTGCCAACCATCTTGTAACAGCCCCTGTTTTAACAAAGTCAACAGCAGAAGGCCAAGCTACCAGGTCACATCTCCATTCCTTTACTTGATTTGAAATGGCAAATGAACACGTTTCTCTACAAGGGCATCAGAAGGGAAATCCAAATGATTATATTGAAGGAAAATCCAGCCATTAATCTTCTAGATCTTCCAGCATTTGTCTTTACTGCAACCTATGCAAAGATTAGTTTCTGCTGGTGACACTTAGTTATACCGTCACTTCCAAAGTGCTGTGTGCGTCAGAAGCTATTCTGAATTTATGTGAAATTGGTAACATGAGTGCACTTTCTGACACTGGATAACCCCATTCAAAGCATTTGATGGGTACTTTTCCAACTTCGTGTTTGCAAGCACAAGTTCAAAAGTTATGAGCAATGTGCACTCACATTTCTGATTTGCGTGGTTCTTTGCTAAGAGCACTAAAGTCAGAGAATGACCACACAGTTGAAGTGCCCCATCCATATTTTCACATGGTAAAGGAAAAAATATTGTGCCCTCACTTAATGGTTAACACTGCCTCAACCTCTTCAACTTTCCAACAAGTTTTGAAAGATCCGGTTTGGAAAGAATTATGATTAATGTTCTCCTTATTTGCACATATATCCATTGGTCAGAACTCCATGAGTCACTTATAGCCACAGGATATTTGAGCAAATACCTGCTAACAAAATCTGACCTATTTCTTTTTCTTTTAACTGATTTGTCACTGTTCCAGTACATGTGAATACTGGCCAAACTGGTTGAGAAAGAAACCCTTTGGGCAGACAGCAACATTGCAGCTGAGATATTAGTCTCCACCTAACAACAACTCTACAAATCCTGTAAGAATTTGAATTATAGTCAAACATATAGCTTATACTACCTGCCATTTCTGTATTTTTTCACAAAATGGGGAAGTAGTGTATCGTTGGAATGCATCAATTGCACAGCACTCGTCCTACCCAGTGTTTATCTGACAAAAATCCACACAAATCTATTTGTTATCTTTGGAAGTTTGTTTTTTGAAACAAAATGGCCACCACACCTTCAGTGAGATAATTGACCTGTGAGCTAATCCAAGAGTTACTCAATTTGGGCACAACAGTTCACTCATTGGGGAGAAAGCTGCCTCTGTCAATGTCACATCATCTCATAGTTGCATTACAGAGTCCACCTTGGCTCAATATCACATAAATCTTTTTTCACTAAGGAACTATAGTCTGACAGTCAAAACTTAATTTCAAGTACAGATCATTTAAGATGGGTTCAAATCAGGTTGATTTTAACTTGATTGGTGTGACGGTGGGGAGGGATGTTGTTGCAGATTACAGTCAGGAAGGAAGAGAAAGTTCTCACTTTTCACTTTAAGGCACATGGTTTCTGTGTTGGGCTCAGAGAAACCTATGAAAGATGTTGAATAATTTACCTTTCTGGAGTTGTGAATTCACTTTCTGTAGGTTTCATGGCTATTACTATCTGTTTCCTTGCATGGGCTTGGGGTTCTAGTCCACTAGATCAGGTTGGTAGGTCAGTAGCAAGGTCTACCCACTGAATTATGTCAGCCCGCTAATTAAAGATGGAATTCTGCCATCCGAGACTATGTCCCAAGGGACAGGACATCTCAGGATATCTTTCACCTCCAGCGTCATTGAATATACAGCCAGGGGATGTATCCCAAGGAGGCATGGGCTAGATGTTGTCTGCACTCTCCTAACTCCCTTTGTCTGTGACCCTCCCCCCCCTTCAATTTCACTCTCTGTCATCACAGAGGGAGTAGCTGGCACACGGGAGGGAAGCCAAAAGAGACCTGCCAAATATTGACACTCCAGAGGATGACTGCCAAAGTCATCAAAGACAACAGGGAAACAATCCAGCAGGCTGTCTACACCTCTTGCGACAGACATCAGGACAGTGGTAGGCCAAGAAAAGTCAGCACATTGGATCACAACTGGTTGCATGGGTGAAAACAGAATTATCACAGATCAAACATCTACAGTTCTTTCTACATTATATTGACTGTTTTTGTTCAGCATTTTTCTGAGGGTTTTGTGAGTTCACCCTCTCCCATCAGTTCTCCTGTGCTCAGCTGACTATGAGTCTATCTGCAGGGAAAAGAGTCTGTGACAGGGCCTTTTCAAAGCCTCATGTATGCATAGACTGAGCCTTCATCCATCAAACTCATCTCCCTAATCCCTGGCATATTCGCACAGCCTGCTGCCATTCCCTTTCAGTGTCCTGCTGAGATGACCTCTATCTCCCAAGCAGCATGTGTGCCTGCCCAACATGAGGCTTTGCATACTTTCAATTTGACCATCACAGTGTCAGGGTCATAGAGTTTTAACAGCACAAAAAAAGACTTTTGGCCTATCGTGTCTGTGCTCACCATCAAGCACCTATCCTAATCCTATTTTCCAGCATTTGGTTTATAGCCTTATATTTTCTGGCGTTTCAAGCGCTCATCTAAATGCTTCTTAAATATTGTAAGAGTTCCTGCCTCTACCATCTTTTCAGGCAGTGAGTTCCAGATTCCCATCACCCCCTGGATGAAAATGTTTTTCCTCAAGCCTCCTGTAGATCTCTTGCCTCTTACCTTTAATCTATGTGCCATGATTATTGATCCCTGAACTAAGATGCAAAGTCTCTTCCTATGTCCCCTACCTATGTCCCTCATAATCTTGTACACCTCATTCAGGTCCTCCATCCACCTTCTCTGATCTAAGGAAACAACCCCAGACTATTCAGTCTCTTTCTGTGACTGAAACGCTCCAGCTCAAGCAGCGTCCTGGTGAATCCCCTTTGCAACCTTTCTAACACAGAATCACAGGGGCCTACAGTACAGAAGAAACCCTTTGGCCCATCAAGTCTGACCTGCCCACCAAATCCCACTTGATCGCACTTGGCCCATAGACTTGAATGTTATGGCATGCCAATTACTCTTCCAGGTACTTTTAGAAGGATGTGAAGCATCCAGTGCATTCCTGCAGTGCATTCCAGACCTTCATCACCCTCTAAATAAAAAGATTTTTCCTCAAATCCCCCCTAAACCTCCCACACCTCACTTTTAATTTGTATTCCCTCATAACTGACCCTTCAACTGAGGGAAACAGCTGCTCCCTGTCCATTCCTCTCATAATCTTGCATACCTCAATAGGTTACTACTCAGTTTCCTCTGCTCCACTGAAACAACCCAAGCCTGTTCAACTTCTCTTTGTAACTTAAATGTTCCATCCCATGCAATATCCTGGTGAATCTTCTCTGCATACAATACAATCACATTCTTCTTATAGTGTGGTAACCAGAACTGCACACAATACTTTAACTGAACCTAGTGAGCATTACATGTGCATTTTATACAATTCCATTATAACCAGCCTGCTCTTATATTCTTTGTCTTGGCTAATAAAAGCAACAATATGCCTTCTTAACCATTTTATATATCTATCCTGCTTCTTTCAGGGATTTTTTGACATGCACTACACTTCCTAACATCCTACCATTCATTGTGTATTCCCAAGATTTGTTCATCCTCACAGAATTATCACACCACACACTTCAGCATTAAACTGTTTGCCAATATTATTCCCATCTGACCAGCCCATCTATATTATCCTGCAATCTAAGGTTTTCCTCCTCACTATTTACCACACCATCAATTCTTATTTCATCTGTAAACTTACTGATCATGTCTTTTGCTTTGCTTATGTTCACATTCCTTGTGAGCTCCCCCACTACTGCCCTCTTCCAGTCATTCATGTCCTTTCCCCCATCTCCATTCAACAAGAACATCCAGGAAAGTGTTTACTTCCTCAAGATCCCAATCCCATTCACATTGACCTCCCTGACCTCCTCCTGTCCAACTCCCGGGTCTTGGATTCCATGCACAATCCTCACTAGCCATTGACCCGATATCTTTAAACCCTCACTGTCCCACCATGCCACTTCCATCTGCCCATTGTAACCTTAACAAAACCTTTGTCCAGATCCCAAACTACATTCACTGTCCAGAAATCAAGTATTGAGTTCTCACTGTGAGCACATTAATCTCGACATTCCACCATCCCCTCCCCCTGTCAACACCCCTCCACATAACCCCTCCGCCCTTCCCCATTTCTGTCCTGGACATTCCAGCCTTCTCCTTTTCATTGCCCCTTAATGCTTCCTGCTGCCATTCTGCAGTTTACTGCTGCCAAACCCCATGGTAGAGTCTCTGAAGGATGACTGGAAGTCTCAGTGTAATTCCTGGAAGATGGACGAAAGTCTCAGTGCAGAGATCAAGAGAAGTCCAGATTAAATAGCCTGATGACAAGGCTGATAAACTCAGGGCATGAATGGGTACATGAGACTGGGATATTATAGCTATACTGAAACATGGCTAAGGGAGGACAGGACTGGCAGGGTACAGGTGCTTTCAGAAAGATACAACAGGAGATAAGGGAGGAGGGGGAGTTGCACTTTTGATTCAGAAAATATCACAGCAGTACTGAGAGGGGATATATCCAAGAGCTCTCCCACTGAGTCTATATGTTGAAATGAAAATTCAACTGAAAAATAAGAAGGGGGAGCTCACTTTGATAAGGTTGTACTATAGTCAGCAGGAAAATGGGGAGCAAATGTTTAAGGAAATTGCAGGTAGCTCCAAGAAAAATAGGGTGGTAAAAATAGGGAATTTTAACTTTCCGAACATTGATGGGGACAGCCATAGTATTAAAGACTTGGATGGACAGAAATTTGTTGAATGTATTCAGTATGTGGATGGGCCCACTAAAGAGAGGGCAAAACATGACCTCCTCTTGGGAACTAAGAGGAGTTCCCAAGAACTCCTCTTGGGAACTGGGGCAGGTGACAGAACTGTTGGTGAGAGATTACTTTGGCACAGTGATCATAATTCCATTAGTTTTAAGATAGCTTTGGTCTGGCCCAAAATTAAAATTCTAAATTGGGGCAGGGCCAATTTTGATGATATTGAACAGGAACTTTCAAAAGTTGATTGAGGGAATGTGTTTGCAGGCAAAGGGGCATCTGGTAAGTGGGAGGTTTTCATAAGTGTGTTAACCAGTGTTTAGGGTAGACACATTCCATTCAGAATGAAAGGCAAGGCTGGTAGAAGTAGGGATCCCTGGAAGACTTGGGATATTGAGGCCTTGGTCAAGAAGAAGAAGAAGGCATATAACATATAAATGTTTACTTTCTCAAGATCCCGAGATGCAAGATCCTCAACTTCCTCAAGATCAAGATGCATAACATGCATACACAGTTGGGATCAAGTGATCTTTTGAGTGTATAGAGTGGAGTTAAGAAAGAAATCAGGAGGACAAAAACAAGACATTTGTAATTTATATTAATGATTTGGATGAGAATTTTGGAGGCATGGTAAGTAAGTTTGCAGATAACACCAAGATTGGTGGCATTGTGGACAGTGAAAAAGGTTATCCTGGATTGCAGTCTGATCTTGATCAATTGGGCTAGTGGGCTGATGAATGGTAGATGGAGTTTAATTTAGATAAATGTGAGATGATGCATTTTGGTAGATCGAACCAGGGCAGGACTCACTTGGTTAATGGCATGGCGTTGGGGAGAGTTATAGAATAAAGAAATCGAGGGGTACATGTTCATAGATTATTGAAAGTGGGGTCACAGGTGGGCAAGGTGGTGAAGAAGGCATTTGGCATGCTTGGTTTCAGAACGATGAATACAGGAGTTGGGATGTTTTGTTGAAGTTGTACAAGATAATTGATAAAGCCAAACTTGAATATTTTTGACCATTCTGGTCACCCTATGATAGAAACAATATTATTCAACTAGAAAAACTGCAGAAAAGATTTACTAGAATGCTACCAGAACTCAATGGTTTGAGTCCTAAGGAGATGCTGTAAAGACTGGGACTTGTATCTCTTGAGAATAGGAGGCTTAGGCATAATCTTATAGAGATTGATAAAATAGTGAGGGGCATGGATCAGGCAGATAGTCAATACCTTTTCACAAAGATAGGAGAGTCTAAAACCAGGTGGCATAGGTTGAAGGTGAGAGAAGAGAGATACAAAAGGGTGCAGATAGGTAATTTTTTCATGAAGAGGGTGGTGAGTGTCTGAAACAAGCTACCAGAGGTAGTAGAAGAGGTGGGTACAATTTTGTCTTTGAAAAAGCATTTAAACAATTACATGGGTAAGATGGTTATTGACGTATATGGGCAAAATGAAGGCAATTGGGTCTAGCTTAATTGTTAATGGACAAGTTGGGCCAAAGGTTCTGTTTTCATGCTATAAACTTCTATGACTGTATGACTCTTTGAGTCCCTGGAAGATGGCCAGAGGTCTCAGTACAGTTCCTACAAGATGGCCAGAAGTTTCTGTTCAGTCCCTGGAAAATGGCTGGAAGTCTCAGTGCAGTCCCTGGAAAATGGCTGGAAGTCTCTGTTCAGTCCCTGGAAAATGGCTGGAAGTGTGGAGGCAGGTACTCTGGAGTTATTTAAGAAATATTTAGATGGGCACATGAACAGAATGGGAATGGAGGGGTATAGAAAACGGATTTAAAATAGGGATCATGAGCCTTGGGAGTCCCTGGGAAGTGTGTAAATAGATGATGATATTGATGTACTTGTTTTTATCCTACAGGTGCTTTGGTCCATCTTGTTGTCTAACAAGGGGCATACACGCGATGGGTCATGAGAGGGCTGCTCTTGGATTTTTCAAGAGTATCCTAGTGCTTCACATCGTTAGTGTACGCTTGACCTGGACCATTTGATGGGCAACACGACAGCTCAGTGACTTTCGCTGTGCTGTGCAGATACATGGATTTGGGCCTGTGTCTGTGGGAGTTTGCGCATTCCCCCCGTGCTTGCGTGGGTTTTCTCTGGGTGCTCCGGTTTCCTCCCACATCCCAAAGATGTGCTCTTAGGCTAATTGGCAAAACAAATTCTCCCTAAATTGTCTCAAATTTGGTTTTTAATCCATAGATCTATAAACATAGACAAGGGATCACGGATAGAAGTGGGAATATCGGGGTGGCGGTGCGGGCTCGTCGGGCCGAAGGGCCTGTTTCTCATGCTGTTTTGTTCTTTGTTCTTTGTTCTTTGTCAATGCAGTCTCTGGAAGTCCAATGCCTCAGTGAAGTTAAAGATGCTGCTTAAAGAACTCCCATCTTCCAAAAGCAGCTTCATAGATGAGGCTCCACCCACAATGTGATGGATGTGTTGTTCCAGAGTCCAGTAGTTTTTGTCCTCCATTATCTTCTTCTCATTAGATGTCTGCAAACTGTACAAGTCTCTAAAGCTATGTCCCCACTTGTTGTGCCATGTTGATCCAGACTGTTCTGAGCTGGCGTGTTTTCCTGCTGGCATTATGGGTTTTTTTTATTCATTTGTGGAATGTGGGCTTTGCCGGCCCACCAGCATTTATTGACTATCCTTAGATGCCCTTGGAGGGCAGTTGAGATTCAATGACATTGCAATGGCTCTGGAGCCCTATGTAAACAAGACCAGGTAAGGAAAACAGGTTTCTTTCCCTAAAGGACATTAGTGAATCAGGTGGGTTTTTTCTGACAATCAACAATTGTTTTTTAGATTTGTAATTCCAACTATTATTTATTGAATTCAAATTCCACGAAATGCCACAGTTCTCAGAACATTTGTTGAGTTTCTGGATTAATAGTCTGGTGATAATACTACTAGGCCATCACCTCTTCTGTATGTGAGGATTGAGGAAAGATTTCACTCAGGCCTTCATCTGTATCTGGATAGCACCAGTCTCCAGTGGGATTCCTGATCTGCCATGAGAGACAGCATTGGAAGGTTTTGCTGTCATTTCACGCCAACATCAAGGTGATTTCTGGATCGCCCATTGAATTTTTCTTCATTTCCTGGCCTGACTACAATTGACCCCACTGGCTTGAGCAGAGGAAAGTTCCACCCTAAATTCTGCAGAATGGACAGAGTTAAAATTCCTCCAGAGTCCAGATGTTGGCTGTGTTACCCAGTTCCCAGAAATTTCAATAACCAGAACTTTACCACTTCGCCCACCATGAAATCGGAGCAGGGAAGGGTCAAACAACAGAAATTTTCATTGGCTTCGAGTCTTGGCCATAAAATCCCACCCAATGTTTTAATTCATCATTATTATAATCTATACCAACATGGGCAAGCTTGAGCAAAGCAATTCCTCAGGCTTCCAGCTAAATGTCTAGAAAGAAAAGGAAGGAGTTGTCATTTGGCCCTGTTGACATGTGTCAGCATTTATCCTTCACGTGACTATGTTCTAATTGCATCCTAACTGCACCCCTTTTCCTTTGTATGCAGTCCTATTTCAAATGTTGACAGACTTTCAACCATGAACGCAAGCAGTGAGTTCAATCTTTGTGTAAAGGATTTTCTCATACATTTTATTCTAACTTTCTTACTTTTCATCTTGTACCTATAGCCTCTTTTCTACCCTCTTCAACTGGTGAAGCAGTTCTATCTACCTGTCTCAATGTGACTTCCAAAATCTTCTACTTTTTGACATTCTATCAAATAAAGTTTCAGATAGCTTTCTTTGTATTTTTGTTTTTTGAAACAGGAGCATCATATTTAAAGTTTTGAAGTTTATTTATTAGAGTTACAAGTAGACATACATTAATACTGCAATTAAGTTAGCGTGAAAATCCCCTAGTTGCCACACTCCAGCACCTATTCAAGATCATCTTCTATCAATGGTTAATGAGCATAGCACTTAACTATCTCCAGACTGAAGAACATAGAACATAGAACACTACAGCACAAACAGGCCCTTCGGTCCACACGTTGTGCCGATCATATCTATACTTACCATTACCATCTGTAACTCCCAATCCTATTAAATCCCATGTACTCATCCAGAAGTCTCTTAAAAGACCCCAGCGAGTTCGCCTCTACCACCACTGATGGCAACCGATTCCATTCACTCACTACCCTCTGAGTGAAAAACTTACTTCTAACATCTCCTCTGTACTTACCCCCCAGCATCTTAAACCTGTGTCCTCTCGTAGCGACGATTTCAGCCCTGGGAAATAGCCTCCGAGAATCCACCCTATCTATTCCTCTCAACATCTTATAAATCTCTATCAGGTCACCTCTCAACCTTTGTCTCTCCAGGGAGAAGAGACCTAGCTCTCTCAACCTATCTTCACAAGGCATCAACCTATCTTCATAAGAGTGTGAAGTTGGAAATGTGGATGGCAGCACACTAGCCCCATGTATCAGTCTATACTGGATTCCCTACTGCACAGTCAGCAAAAACCAATGAGTGGCATGGTGGCACACCATGTGGTTAGCCCTGCTGTCACACTGTGCCAGAGACCCAGGTTCAATTCTGGCCTCAGGTAACCCTTTGTGGAGTTTGCACATTCTCCCCATGTCTGCATGGTTTCCTCCGGGTGCTCTGGTTTCCTTCCACACTCCAAAGATGAGACAGTTAGGTGAATGAGCATGCTAATTTGACCCCTTGTGTCAGTGGGCCAAGCAGATTAAATACATGGGGTTACGGGAATAGGGCCTGAGTGGCATTGTAATCGGTGTAGACTCAATGGCCAAATGGCCTCCTTCTGCACTGTAGGGATTCTTTGATTCTATGAAATCTTGAAGTGGTGACATAGCCTTCATGGGTAAGGAAAGTGGCGTGTTCCAAATCGTGCTTCACACATGGCCAATGAAGACATTTCTGTTCTGTTTCTCCCTAGATGAACTGGCTAAATTTGGAAAAAAGATGGTTTTGCCAGTTTGCTTGCATAATGATACAGAAATACAATTGGAGCTGTCCCTTCAAGAGGGAACTCTAAGAATGCTGGGCCACTTTGATTACTCAAGTCCCCACTATCTGTTAGTTTGAAGTCATTCCTACAGCTACCTCACAAGAAGATTTTGTTCATATGCAACAAAATAATAAGCAGGGGTCAACAACCTAAAGTGGCACACAAGCTGATATTGAATGGCATTCACATTGCTTGTCCAATTAAGCATACAAAAAGTTCTAAAGAAAAAATATGTTGTCATTTTCATATCCTGAGCACGTATGTTTCATAGATAAAAGATGTAAAAAATTTAAGTAGTAAATGCTTCCATTTTATTCATTATTGGGATATCTTTACATCCCGATTAATTGTTGACATTAGTACAATATAACGTGGAACAGCGCACTGTGTGATTTTTCTCACTGTATGGAAAAGATCACGGTCAGGGTAACACTAAACTGCGTTTTTATTTAATTTCAAATGAAGCTTCTCAAGTATTTTAACAACTTTATGTACTTCACATGCAACAATAGTTTATATAGACAAACCTTATTAATATAATAAAGTATTTCTGGCATGAAAAACCTTAACTAAGGGTGAATAAATAAAGACAGGGCACCATTTCTGAAAGGTTGTTGATCTCTGATTTAGAGAAAAGGCATAATCAAAACCATAAGAAACCACAAATGATGGGAGATAAATTGAGGTAATCTGTCTGGGCTCATGGAATCTTTTATGATATCTTAGTTATTCAATTTGTATTGGCCAGTACTGGCTTTATTACTTACATAGATATGCACAGCATTCATTGCAGGTTGGACAATCTGCTGCAGATCTGGCAGCCTCTGCCTGTTTGTGTGGGCTCTGACTTTCCACACAATTTCAACATTCTCAAAATAAGGTGTAAATTAGTTGACACTATATGATTTGTAAGTTTGTGGACGCAAGATGATCAGGCTAGGAAGTGAATATAATTGGAGATTTTAAAACGAAAGTTCATTAAAATTAATCACATGTCAATTCAGTTATCATATAAGGAAAGTGTTAATGTTGGAGGATAGCTGGGACAGTGAAGACCAGTCTGTCATCACATTAAATACGTGAGGTGTCCTGAGCATCTCCTGACACCTTGAATTACAGACAGGAGACATTCTGAATATCCTGTGTGCTTCATTATTTTAAATACAGAACTAATTACCATTCTTTATGAACTGATGTATCCATTCTGATACCGAGAACCACAAACTTGACTACAGCCACCCAGTCTAAATTTGTTCATCAGCAAAAATGTATTAACTAAGGCACCAATTTGACCTAGGTTTTCTTGCTGTGGTGAGATCGGCCAAATTTGCAAAATTTTAACTATCTAGCACACATCTACCTCTCTGTTGATAAAGTGGATGTAGAGAGAATGGCTACAACAATGATTTAACAACAGTAATGGCAATAGTGGCTTAAAATGGCTAATCTGGCTAACAGTAAAGCATGCTGGGAATTTTAATCAACTTATAGATTAAAACCAGATGAAGGTTATAAAGAGGTCTGGTCCTGGTTCTGTAATCTGAAGCTTCCTATGTTGATCAGATCAGGGAAATTATTTACATTAACTGAGGCAGCATGGATCCGATTTATAGCTACTATGTATAGGACATATAAAATGAGCTAAGCATCATGGTATTCAAAAGCAGTTTCACTGGATGTTCGAGCCATGTGATCAGTTTCTGGTAACACAATCGGCTGAATGACAGAGAATCTTCCAGAAACAAGTGGAGAATTGTGGATAAGACATGTGAGTTCTTTATTTGACAGCGATAACTCAGAAGAGACCAACCATTGCAACAAAGCTTGTACCCTGAAGAATGCTTCAGAGAAAAAATTGATTCTACAACAAGGATATTTCTTGGCCAAAGTTTTCCTAACTTGGTAGCATCTATCTTCAGTTAAATAGTTAAAATAGATGTTCAGTTAGAGTTAAAGTGCAGTTTAAGAGTTAAAGTTCAGTTGAAAGTTAACATGCAGTTAGAGTTAAAGTTTAGTAAAAAGTTAATGAGTTGCAACTGTTGATGTTTGAGTTGGTACTAGAAGTGTTAAATAAAGAAATAATTGAATTACTGTCCTTGTTTTACTCATTAAACTGGAATGCTTGGAAGGTGTTTAAATTAAACCTTTATAACAATAACTTCCTCTACATTTCTCTGCAATTCTAATTAAAATATATTGCAGCAATGGCAAATCAGAACAAATGTGCCATTTTTGTCCCTGCTATTTGATGAATGCGGTTGATCAGCTCACTGAGTTGCAAGTAGTCAGCATCCTCTCCTTCTCTGGAGGTGAACATGTCTAAGCTAGTTCAAACATATACTTTAAAATGAAAGCCTTTGTTACCTTTGATGTTATACATAGAAAACAGGCTTGATGGGAGGGAATTGGAGATGCTGGCCAGGATATCATGTGTATCTGATTTATTTTAAAGGATTAATTATTGCAATTTTTTGAATCTCTTCTGATATCTAATATTGTGTTAGACTGAGATTGAAGTTTCTGATTGATTTAAGACTTGCAGAAAGATAGCATTCTGCTGAGGATCAGATTCTCTGGGGGATCACTCAGGTCAACTATTCAGGACAATTGAATTCAATGAAATAACTTAATGTCACAAAGGCCCATCATGCATCATGATCTTTAAGCCTGAAATGGCAATGCCACAGAAATGGGCTTAAATTAAAAAAAATCACCTTTGGTTATAATGGAATGAGGACATGATAATTAACTTATTGCCACTTTCAATAAGAATAATATGTTCTGCAGAATTCCCAGGAAAATGCAGAGTGGCCTCAAAAGCCATTGATAATGCAAGTTATTTATACTCTAATTTTTGTCTGCATTGTTCAAAGATCCCTGTGCTACAGATGCGTTGTTACAATGTTGTAAGTCCATGGAAAGAGAAAGACTATGATAGGTGGGGAGGTGATGGCCTAGTGATATTATCGAGACACTATTAATCCAGAAACACAACTAAAATTCTGGGAACCTGGGTTTGAATCCTGACATAGCAGAAGGTGGAATTTAATTTGTTTTTTGACTCAGTATGTAGATAGGCCAACTAGAGGTGAGGCTACATTGGATTTGGTGCTGGGCAATGAGCCAGACCAGGTGTTAGGCTTGGAAGTTAGTGAACATTTTGGTGATAGTGACCACAATTCGGTTACGTTCACCTTAGTGATGGACGGGGATAGGCATGAGGCTGGGGGCAGTAGTTATAGCTGGGGGAAGGGTAATTATGAGGCCATCAGGAGAGAATTAGGGTGCATAGATTGGACTAGGAAACTACAGGGACTGGGAACATCTGGAATGTGGTGCTTATTCAAAGAGCAGCTGCTGCGAGTCCTTGATAAGTATGTCCCTGTCAGGCAGGGAGGAAATGGTCGAGTAAGAGAGCCTTGGTGTACGAAAAAGTTGATTTGCTGGTTAAGAAGAAAAAGGAGGCTTATGTCAGGATGAGGCTTGAAGGCTCAGTTAGTGCAATGGATAGCTATAGATTATCCAGGAAGGAGCTAAAAAGTGAATTGAGGAGAGCTAAGAGGGGACACGAGAAGATGTTGGCTGATAGGATTAAGGAGAATCCTAAAGCTTTCTTTCGATAGGTTAAGAATAGAAGATTGGTTAGGGCAAGATTAGGGCCAGTCATAGACAGCAGTGGGAAGTTGTGCGTGGAGCCTGAAGAGATTGGTGAGGCACTGAATAAATATTTCTCTTCGGTATTCACGCAGAGTGCTGGAAATGTAGCTGTGGAGAGCACTGAGGGACAGGGTTGCAAATTGGGGAGTATTGTAGTAGATAGGGAGGATGTGTTAGAAATTCTCGAGGTTTTGAAGTTGGATAAGTCCCCTGGGCCGGACGGGATTTACCCTAGGATTCTCTGGGAGGCAAGAGAGGAGATTGCAGAGCCTCTGGCTCTGATCTTCAGGTCGTCGTTGGTTACGGGTGTGGTTCCGGAGGACTGGAGGATAGCGAATGTGGTTCCATTGTTCAAGAAGGGGAAGAGAGACCTTCCAGGGAATTATAGGCCAGTGAGTCTTACTTCTGTTGTGGGCAAAGTATTGGAGAGAATTATTAGGGATAGGATTTATAGTTATTTAGAGAGAAATGAATTGATTGGGGATAGTCAGCATGGTTTTTGTGAAGGGTAGGTCGTGCCTTACTAACCTTATTGAGTTTTTTGAAAAAGTGACCAAAGAGGTGGATGGGGGTAAGGCGGTTGATGTGGTATATATGGACTTTAGTAAGGCGTTTGATAAGGTGGCCAATGGAAGACTTCTACAGAAAATGCAGATGTGTGGAATAGAGGGTGATTTAGCTAATTGGCTTAGGAATTGGCTGGCAGATAGAAGACAGAGGGTGGTGGTTGATGGGAGATATTCATCGTGGAGTTCGGTGACGAGTGGTGTGCCTCAGGGGTCGGTTTTGGGGCCCCTGCTGTTTGTAATTTTTATAAATGATCTGGATGAGGGGATTGAGGGATGGATCAGTAAATTTGCAGATGACACTAAAGTCGGTGGAGTGGTAGATAGTGAAGAGGGGTGTTATAGTTTACAGAGTGACTTGGACAAGTTGCAGAGCTGGCCGAGAGGTGGCAAATGGAGTTTAATGTGGAAAAGTGTGAGGTAATGCACTTGGGCAGGAACAATAAATGTGTAGAGTATAGGGCTAATGGTAGGGCTCTTAATAGTGTTGAGGAACAGAAGGATCTTGGTGTATGTGTCAATAGATCCCTGAAAGTAGGCAGTCAAGTGGATAAAAGTTGTTAAGAAGGCTTATGGAGTCTTAGCTTTTATTGGTAGGGGGATTGAATTTAGGAGCCGCAGCATCATGTTGCAACTGTACAAAAATCTAGTGCGGCCGCACTTGGAGTATTGTGTGCAGTTCTGGTCCCCACATTATAAGAAAGATGTGGAGGCATTGGAGAGGGTACAGAGGAGGTTTACCAGGATGTTGCCTGGTATGGAGGCAGGTCCTATGAAGAGAGGTTGAAGGATTTGAGGTTGTTTTCGTTAGAAAGGAGGCGGCTAAGAGGGGATCTTATTGAAGCATATAAGATGATTAGAGGTTTAGATAGGGTGGACAGTGATAGCCTTTTCCTAGGATGGAGAAAGCTAGCACGAGGGGACACAGCTTTAAATTAAGGGGTATGAGTTATAGGACGGATATCAGAGGCAGGTTCTTTACTCAAAGAGTGATTAGGGAGTGGAATGCCCTGCCTGCAGCTGTTGTAGATGCGCCAAGTTTGGTGGCGTTTAAGAGTTTAATTGATAAGTATATGGAAGAGAAGGGAATGGTTTAGTTTGGAGGGGCATTGCTTTTTATTTTGGTCGGCACAACATCGAAGGCCGAAGGGCCTGTTCTGTGCTGTAATGTTCTATGTTCTATGTTCTATGTTCTAATTTAATTTAAAAAAATCTGGAATTAAATATCTACTGATGACCATGAAACCCATTGTTAATTACCATCTGATTGGCTAATGTCCTTCAGGGAAGGAAATATGCCGTGCTTATCTGGTCTGGCCTACATGTGATTCCAGAACCACATCAACGTGGTTGACTCTCAATTGCTTTCCAAGATCAACTAGGAATGGGTAATAAATGCTAGCCCAGCCAGTGATGTGCTCCCATGAATTAATAAAAAAAAAGCATGAGCAGTTGCCTAAGTAATAGAACATATGTATTTTCATAAGTTACATTGGCTATGTTTGTGAGATTATTGAAAGTATTTTCCAATTTTTGGATTTGTAGAAATTGCATTGACTGCCTCTACTATTTCCTTCCCTACAGTCTTCAACATGCCTATACAGAGTTCCAGCTGCATTCTCATGAACAAATCAAAAAATCTACAAGCTCTTCCAAAATAATGTTGCCTTTAACTGTCTGTAGTTTTTAAAGGTATTACCAGAACAAGATTTCCTTCTCTACCATGGACAGTTAAACAATGAGGGGCAGTCTAAATGCAAGGATGATTGGAGATAAAGGTAATGTGCAAGTTGGGGTCTCAACTTGTTGAAATCTAGGGTTACCCTGTTGCTAATTCAACAATAGGAACAGATTCTAGCCCAATAGACCCTCCAGCTTGTCATATACAACACATAACAGATTGATGTACATAAAGTTTTGAAACATGTTCTCCACACTTGAGGCATCTTCACATTGATACTCACACAGAGTCTGATTGCACAATTAGTAGCCAATAAGAAAAGAGAAAGTTGATAATCTCCTATATACATAAAAATGTATTATTTTCACAGTTGGGGTTGACAGGATGCTGGTTATAATGTGTTGCCTGTGTATTATTGGGTTGGTTTAACTCAATTGGTTAGATGGCTGGTTAATGATGCAGAGTAACGCCAATAGCATGGGTTCAATTCCTGTACCAGGTGAAGTTATACATGAAGGCTCGCTTTTCAACACTACCCCTCACCTGAAGTGTGATGATTCTCATGTTAAGTCATCATCAGTGATTGATCATCTAAGACTATATGATTTTACCTTTATCTGTCTATTATAGACCACACCTAAATTTAATTTCATGATTCACTAACATGATTATACAAATTATATAGAGTGTACTTGGTTGAAGCCAAACAAGTATAATTGAGTTGATGTGTTTCACTGGAAGAGATTATTGCATTACTGGAACAGAAAAACAAGAAACAAATAATGTCAAACAGGATGTAGTGGCATGCACCCAATGATTTTACACTGAATCAGGAATACTCAGAACCAACTTCAAGACAAATAGAAATGGGTCATAAATGCAGCCTTGCCAGCATCACCCATGGGAGCAAATTAAAAACAAACTGCAGTCCAGTAATAATAAGTAACAATCATTTATTTGTTACACGGAACTATTAAAGGCAAATGTCAACCAATTAGATCCAACAACAACTGAGCAAAGCAAACAGAGCAACAGATTGAATTGTGCCAACAATTGGGTGGGGACCCAGCAAACATAAATCGTCACTTCAGATCCCTGCCTCATAAATTCTGCTGTTCACAAGAATGGTGTGGAAGCTGATATCAATCCCTGTAGAAAATACATTTATAGCTACAGGCTGCGAATCAGTCACAGAAGAATCAGGTGACACTCTCAGGGCCTATTTTAACTTATTTAAGCAATGACGCTTATGGGGGGGGGTGAATAATCAGGCAGGATGGCAACAAATGAAGATGGGTTGAGGGAGCTCGGTCTTTTCTCCCTGGAGAGGTGAAGGTTGAGAGGCGACCTGATAGAGGTTTATAAGATGTTGAGAGGTATAGATAGGGTGGATTCTCTGAGGCTATTTCCCAGGGCTGAAATGGTAAAAAAAATAGATCTATAAACATGGACAGGGATCGCAGACAGAGGTGGGAACATCGGGTGGCGGCGCGGGCTCGTTGGGCCGAAGGGCCTGTTTCCCGTGCTGTTTTGTTCTTTGTTCTTTGTTCTATAAATATTACAAAGACATGCATGAGAATTCCAGTGGCAACTGTGCACAGTTCTGGCCACCGTCAAATCGAAAGGATATTATTAAACTTGAAAAGATTTACTAGGATGCTACCAGGACTTAATGGTTTGAATTATCAGGAGCAAAGAGCAAAGAACAAAGAGCAACACAGCACGGGAAACAGGCCCTTCGGCCCAACGAGCCCGCGCCGCGGTCATAACTTTATAGTAACAATTCCATTATCCTATTCTAATTTTAGGTTATTCCTAATATGGAAGAATCTCAATATAGGGTCAATTTGTTTCCCAATCAGCCTAAGAGCAAATTTTTGGGATGTAGGAGGAAACCGGAGCGCCCGGAGAAAACCCACATAACCACGGGGAGAACGCGCAAACTCCCGCAGACACCGGCCCAATTCCAAGTGTCTGCACAGCTACAGCGATAGTGACTGAGCTGTCATGGTGCCCTTCAGATGGTCCAGATAAAGCACTTATTTACGACATGAAGCACCAGGCAACCCATGAATCAACATCCAAGAGCTGTCCTCGCACCACCTGCCGAATGCATGCTCCTTGTTGGTCAAGTTGGACCGAATTACCTGTGGAAAAAAAGTCATAGTTAAACAGTCCTACTATATCCCTCTATCTGCATAACGCTCATGTGGCTGTCCAAGAGACCCTCAAACAGCCCTAGCGTGCCTGCTCCCACCACCTTACTCGGCAGTGCATTCCACACCCCCACTACCCTTTGTGTGAAAAACTGCCCTCTAATATTCGTCTTATACATAGCCCCCCTCACTCTAAGGCCATGACCCCTCGTCCTATCCATTTCTGAAGGTGGAAAAAGTTTACCACCATTTACTCTATCTATACCCCTTATAATCTTATACACCTCTATTAGATCCCCTCTAACCCGACGTCTTTCAAGGGAAAACAACCCCAGTCTATTTAATCGTTCCTCATAAGACAGTCCTTCCATACCAGGTAGCATCCTGGTAAACCTCCTCTGCACTCTCTCCAAGGACTCCACATCCTTCCGATAGTACGGCGACCAGAACAGGAGAGGCTGGATAGACTGGGACTTTTTTCTCTGGAGCATAGGAGGCTTAGGAGTGATCTCATAGAGTGATCTCATGAGGGGCATTTGTCAGCTAGATAGCCAATATCTTTTCCCAAAGGTAGGGGAGTCTAAAACTGAGGGCATACTTTTAAAGCGAGAGAGGAGATGTACAAAAGGTCCAGAGGGACAATTGTTTTCACACGGAGGGTGGCAAATGTCTGGAACAAGCTGCCAGAGGTAGTAGTTGAGACGGGTATAATTTTGTTATTGAAAAGTGTTTAGACAGTTACAAGGGTAAAATGGCTATCAAGGGATAAGGGCCACATGCGGGCAATTTTGACTTGCTTAGGGGTTAAAAAAAGAAGGACAGCGTGGACATATTGGGCCAAAGGGCTGTTTCCATACTGTAAACTTTTATGACTCTATGGTTCTAACTGGGCTGAGGTAGGGACAAGTACAGAAAACATTGGGAACACAGTAATTTGAGATGTCCATGACAGACAGAATTTGTGGTCAGCAGGTCAGCTTGAGGTTGAATATGATGACGATTGCTGTGTCTCAGCATGAGAAAGTAGCTAATAAAGCTAATGGAGCTGGTTGTGAAGTGTGCAGAGTTTGAGTCAGAGGCCAAAGAAAATTGCCAGAATTCTCCAGCCCCAGCACAGCAAGTTTACCTGAGGCAGATGTGGCTGTTCAAACATTCATTGACTTCAGCAGTAATGGAAGATTCCACTGGTTTAAGGGAGCAGAAAATTCTAATCAATGTCTTTGGTCTTCCTGGTGATCTGTTGGAGATTGTTATTATGTCAGGCTATTGCTTGATTAGTCTCTGTGGCAAAGCTCCCAATTTGAGCATAACCCTCCAGATGTTAGTAAAAAAGGACACAGAATGATCAACAAGACTGGGTTTTGTATTATAATTTCTGGAGCCTTTGCCAATACTGGATCATCCATCTGTTGCATCCCTTTTTTGAAGCTTTCTGACTGTTTACATATAACTGTATGGTTTGCTTGGCCATTTGAAAGGGCGTTTAAGAGTCAACAGTGAGAACGGAGTTACATGTAAGCCAAACCAGGTGAGGACAGCAAATCTTCTTCCCTGAAGAACATAGGTGAATAATTGGGTTTTTGCAATAGTTGATAATGGTTTCATGGTCACTATTGCTGAGACTTATAATTCCAGATTTATCAACCAAATGGCTTGGTGGATTTGAATCCTTGCCCTCAGAACATTAGCCTGAACCCCTAGATTACTAGTCCAGTGGTATAATTGACTGGGGGATAGCATTTGTCACCCAAGATCTGGCTGTCAACCTAAGAAAACTCCAGCTGGGAAAATGACCAGGTCCCTCTTGCCAAAGACCATCATGGAGCTGAACAATGATCATTAGAGCTGCATACTCAGGAAGTGAGAGTAACTGAGTCAGCCTGCGACAAAGACTGAGGTTATGGTGGTAGTGGAGTATTGAAATAGTTACCTATTTTACATTTTTTTAGAGTCACATATGCAGCGCTATGGCGCGAGACACCAACTAGCACTCACTGCGAAGAAGCTCCCAGTTTTCTGAGTATTTGACTCTCTGACTTGCATCGCTTCTGTACATTTGAATCAGTTGGCTTAACCATTTGGAAAGTTTGAGCAAATCTGGATCATTCCGCTGCTTTTACTTGATGTACTTAGCAGTCAGTCTCGCAGAGTCTGTGTGACTAGGCTTCCAGACTAGGGCTATTAGCTGCTGTCCTTCCATCTGCTAATCCCAATTGGTGCCCATGGCTGGAGTCCGAGGCCAGGCCTGGTGGATGCTCTCTCTTCTACCAGCCAGTCACACACGGGGCGGCATTTTATGGTCTCACTCGACTCAAGACTGGAAGATCTTGCTTGAGGTCAACAGACCTTTCTATTGTCCATCCCTCACATACTCCAATTGCCATGGCTGGCAGGATGGTAGAATTCTGGTGAGGGTGTCTGAGTCTCGATTCCCAGGCTGGGTCTGGGAATGCTTTCCTTCTAAGCCCCATCATTCTGATAGCTGACTGCAGGCCATGTTTACAGTTAATTGTTGACGGCAGATGCAGTATAATTTGGATAAATGCGAAATAATCCACTTTGGTAGCAATGATAGGAAGACAGATTATTCTTTGGGTATAAATTGAGAGAAGCAGATGCTCAGCGAGTCCTTGGCATCCTTGTGTATCAGCCACTGAAAGTAAGCGTGCAGGTACAGCAGGCAGTAAAGAAGGCAAATGATTTGTTTGCCTTCGAAATGAGAGGATTTGAGCATAAGAATGGGATGCTTTACTGCAATTATACAGGACATTGGTGGGGCAACACCTTCAGTATTGTGTGCCATGTTGGTGTTCTTATCGGAGGAAGGATATTCTTGCTGCAGAGGGAGTACAGCAAAGGTTTGCCAACCCTGGGATGGCAGATCTGTTGTATAAAGTGAGATTAAGCTGGTTAAGATTATATTCACTAGAGTTTAGAAGAGTGCAATGAGATCTCATAGAAATGTATAAAATTCTAACAAGGTTAGAAGGATAAATTCAGGAGGAATGTCCCCAATGGTGGGAGACTCTGCAACTAGAAGTCATAATTTGAGAATAAGTAGTAAACCATTTAGAACTAAAGTGGGAGAAATTTCTTCATCCAGACAGTGGTGAATATGCAGAATTCACTACCACAAAAAAACGGTTGAGGCCAAAATGTTGAGTAATTTCCAAAAGAAATTAGCTGTTGGATGAAGGGATATGATGGGGGAAAGGGGATCAGGTTATTGAATTTGATGGTCGGGGGCAGAAAAGGAGAAAAGGGGAAAAGGGGGAGGGAGAGGAGGGAAGGTGGATGAGGAGGGAGTACAAGAAGGAGGAAGAAGGGAGAGGGTGGAGGGGGTAAAGGAAGGGGGAGGGAGAGGAGGGAAGGGGGAGTGGAAAGAGGGGAAACATGCATGAGCCATGGAGTCAGGGGAGGGGTGGTGACCTTACCACTACACCACTACCACCTCCACCTGCTCGTTTCCAACGCGTGTGCACTTTTAAAATCCACAACACACAGACCATGGGAGAGCACATCATTCTGATGTGTAACTTGCTAACTCTTTGTAATCCTGCATCATTTTTATGAAACATATTTATGCTTGAAAGCGCCAGTTAATAACATCCAAATGGAAGTCAAGGGCAAAAGATTGCACATTCATTCTTGCAATTTGTATAAATCATTCTGTAACAAGTCGGGATCCCCCCATTATGTTAGTCTTAGACAGCTTTGGTGATTAAGAATTTATTTTTAAAAGATGTTCAGGACCTTGCCAACTGGCAAACAATCTCCACAGAGATGTGTGAATAATTAGGGATACGCAGCATGGCTTTGTTAAGGGGAGGTCGTGCCTTATGAATCTGGTAGAGTTTTTTGAGGAGGGGACAAAAACGGTGGACAAAGGACAAGCCGTTGATGTCGTCTATATGGATTTTAGTAAGGCATTTGACAAAGTCCCTCATGGGAGGTTAGTTGAGAAGGTCAAGGCTAATGGGATACAAGGACAGGTAGCTAGATGGATAAGTAACTGGCTTGGTAATAGGAGACAGAGAGTAATAGTGGAAGGGTGTTGCTCTAGCTGGAGGTCGGTCACTAGTGGTGTGCTGCAAGGCTCAGTGCTAGGACCTCTTCTATTTACAATATATATAAATGACTTGGAAGAGGGAGTAAGTGGAGTGATCAGCAAGTTTGCAGATGATACAAAGATGGCTGGACTTGCCGATAGTGAGGAGCATTGTCAGGCGATACAGCAGGACATAGATAGGCTGGTAGCTTGGGCAGATAGATGGCAGATGGAATTCAATCATGATAAATGTGAGGTGATGCATTTCAGGAGAAAGAATGTATGGGGGAGGTATATGATAAAGGATAGACCTATTAAGAGCATAGAAATGCAGAGGGACCTGGGGGTGCAGGTGAACAAGTCTCTGAAAGTGGCAGAGCAAGTGGAGAAGGTTGTGAAGAAAGTATACAGTATGTTAGCCTTTAAAGGAAGGGGTATAGAGTACAAGAGCTGGCCTTTAATGTTGCAGTTGTATAAAACGTTGGTTAGACCTTACTTGGAATACTGCATCCAGTTCTGGTCGCCTTACTACCGGAAGGATGTAGAGACTCCAGAGAGAGTGTAGAGGAAGTTTACCAGGATGCTGCCTGGTATGGAAGGTCTGAGTTACAAGGAGAGATTAGGCAAATTGGGACTGTTTTCCTTAGAAAGACGTAGACTTAGAGGAGATCTAATAGAGGTGTACAAGATTATGAGGGGTATAGATAGAGTAAACAGGGTTAAGCTTTTTCCTAGGATGGACTCGAATAGCATGAGGGGTCACGGGCTTAGGGTAGGGGGGTAAGGTATAATTTGGATGCTAGAGGGAGTTTTTTCACACAGAGGGTGGTGGGCATATGGAATGCACTGCCAAGTAAAGTGGTGGAGGCAGGTACTCTGGAGTTATTTAAGAAATACTTAGATGGGCACATGAACAGAATGGGAATGGAGGGGTATAGAAAACTGATTTAAAATAGGGATCATGAGCCTTGGGAGTTCCTGGGAAGTGTGTAAATAGATGATGATACTAATGTACTTGTTTTTATCCTACAGGTGCTTTGGTCCACCTTGTTGTCTAACGAGGGGCATACACACGATGCGTCGTGAGAGGGCTGCTCTTGGATTTTTTTTTGAGAGTATCCTAGTGCTTCACGTCGTTAGTGTATGCTTGACCTGGACCATTTGATGGGCAACACAACAGCTCAGTGGCTATCGCTGTACTGTTCAGATACATGGATTTGGGCCTGTGTCTGTGTGAGTTTGCGCATTCTCCCTGTGCTTGCGTGGGTTTTCTGCGGGTGCTCCGGTTTCCTCCCACATCCCAAAGATGTGCTCTTAGGCTAATTGGCAAAACAAATTCTCCCTAAATTGTCGCAAATTTGGTCTTTAATCCATAGATCTATATACATGGACAGGGATCACGGGTAGAGGTGGGAACATCGGGATGGCGGCGCGGGCTCGATGGGCCGAAGGGCCTGTTTCCCGTGCTGTTTTGTTCTTTGTTCTTTGTTCTTTGTAACGCAAAATGTCCCTTATATAATAGGCCAAATGGCTGCTTCAGACAGAGGCTAAAAAGACACATGTTTTTGTCCTTACTCAATTTGATGGGCAGCCTCATTCTAGCCAAAAACTTCCAGATTGTTTCCTAGTTGCCTTATTGATGCTTTAGTTGACCCAATATCACCTGGAAATCATGGGTTACATTTCACTAAGAATTTGTAAGGGCTTGTGATTGATGGAAATTAATCTGATACATTAAGAAA
Organism: Sphyrna mokarran; assembly: GCA_024679065.1. NCBI lineage: Eukaryota > Metazoa > Chordata > Chondrichthyes > Carcharhiniformes > Carcharhinidae > Sphyrna > Sphyrna mokarran. Next base: position 33,053,731 of record JAGIQG010000010.1, on the reverse strand, counting down.
GCAAATAGTTAGGCTATTTGCTTTCTTTTATCTGATACATCAGTCAGCTGCCATTAAAATAAAGCTGAACCACCTAATTGCAAGGCATCATTATCACTCCAAAACTTTAATTATCACATCATACTATCAAACTGGATTTCTTAAATTACAACTTCCTGTCTCAGTAATAAAGCAGAGATATTCACTTCAGAACCTGCCCCTTTAGTGCCCTTCAGTCTGCATGTTACTGAATCAGTTATCAATCAGCAATATGGACTTCCCATTACAGCCATTGGCAGCAGAGGAAACGTGAGATACTTATATACCAGTCCTAATGAAACCAATAAATTCTTTTGGTTGAACATGACCTTGTCAGTAATTACTTGCTTTCTGATGGTACATGCACTGATTATGAAAACTTTAGAAACATTTTCTGGTTTGACCTTGTCAAGCTATGTAAATAATTGAAGTATCAAAAATTTCTGACAAAGTTTTCAGGTCAAGGAATTGAATAAACACTCTGATGACTGAAATACAAGGCAAAAGTAAAACATTCTTGAAAGTATTTTTAATGTTTTTGAAGGAGCCAATACAGCTTGGATGGCACAGTGGCACAATGGTTAACACTGCTGCCTCATAGCGCCAAGGACCTGGGTTCGATTTCTGCTTGGGTCACTGTCTGTGTGGAACCATAGAACCATAGAATCCTACAGTGCAGAAAGAGGCCCTTTGGCCCATCGAGTCTGCACTGAACACAATCCCACCCAGGCCGTACCCCTATATCCCTACATATTATACTCACTAATCCCTCTAACCTCTGTTCCCTGGACACTAAGGGGCAATTTCTTAGCGTAGCCAGTCAACCTAACCCACACATCTTTGGACTGTGGGAGGAAACCAGAGCCCCCGGAAGAAACGCACACAGACATGGGGAGAATGTGCAAACTCCCACAGACAGTGACTCGAGTCGAGAATTGAATCCAGGACCTGGATCTGTGAAGCAGCAGCGCTAATGACTGTGCCACCGTACTGTGGAGTTTGCACATTCTCCCTGTGTCTATGTGGGTTTCCTCCATGTGCTCCGGTTTCCTGCCATAATCCAAAGATGTGCAGGTTAGGTGAATTGGCCATGCTAAATTCTCCCTCAGTATACTTGAACATGCGCTAGTATAGTGACTAGGGGATTTTCACAGTTACTTCATTGTAGCATGTAAGCCTACCTGTGTCTAATAAGTAAACTTTACTTTTACCAAAAAGAATGATTTGATGAGGGATAACCTGATGTACTTATTTATGTTGCATGCAAGCAGGATAAATCAAAATGATATGATAAACAACTATACTGTTTGCACTGAAATGATTCTATCACCATATTGTCTGATATTAGCACCAGCGGACAATATGACTACCATCCTCATTTCTGCACAAGTTAAATCAGGAAGTGACCATCTCCAACAAGAGAGAATTAAACATTTTCCTCTTGACATTCCATCACTGAATCCCCACTATCAAAATCCTGGCATTATCATTGACTAGAAACGGAACTGTAGAAATCACATAAATATTGTGACTACAACTGAGGGTCAGAGGTTGTGAATCCTATGGAGACTAATTTACCTCCTGACTCCCCAAAGCCTGCCCACCATCCACAAAACACAAGTCAATAGTGTGATAGAATACTTTCTTCTTGCCTAGTTGAGTGCAGCTCTAATATCACAGAAAACAGTTTTCACAATCCAGAACAAAGCATCCACCACATTAAATATTCACAGCTTCCACCACCAACATAGAGTTGTGGCAATGAATACCAAGTGCAAGATGCAAGATACGAAGACTTCTTTGTTGGCACCTTCCAAACTTTTACCTTGAGAAAAACAAGGACAGCAGATGCATGAGAGTGCAATAATCTGCAAAGTACTCTCCATTCTGACTTTGAAGTGTACCACAGTTCTTTCACTGTCACTGGGTCAAATTTCTGGAACTTTCTTCCTAATGGCACTTTGAATGCACCTATACTACAACTTCTGCATTTCAGGAAGGCAATTCATCACCATCTTTTCAAGGGCAACTGCAGGGGAGGTGGTATTAACATTGGCCTGGCCAGTTACAAACACATCCTGAGAATGAATAAGAAAGATTCTATGTGAGCCAGGCCTATTTCTAGAGTCATATTTATAACAGTATAATTTTGTTGTTTCAATTTAGACAATTACGTGGGTAAGGTGTGTACAGAGGGATATGGGCCAAATGCAGGCAATCAAGATTAGCTTAGGGGTTTAAAAAAAAAGGGTGGATGGACATGTTTGGGCCAAAGGGCCTGTTTCCATGCTGCAAACCTCTATGACTCTATGACTTTCAAAAGCAACCTAGACTTCTCATCCTTCAAAGTCAGAGAGTGGGCTGGAGTCATGGTCACTATCACTTGATGCAGGCCTGAGGTTGGAATAGCAGCAGAGGGATGCTGGGCCCATTCATTTAGAAAACTTGCTTCTGCCCACTGGCATCTTGGCTTGGTTTTCTATATAGTTTTCTACACAGTCAGAATCATGTTAAATTTTGGTGATGGGGCTATGGGTGTTCAAATTGAAGACTGTCTTAGTTAAGAAGTTCTTCAAATTGTTCGCACCAATGGAAACTGACTGCCTCTCCGTCATTGATAAACTTCCCTCAGTTCTTGGATCTCAGTGATGTGGGCCATTTAATGCTTGGGCCTTGACAATACTTAAATCACAATGTCTTTGGTGTCTTTGAGTTTTTGGATCTCCCTTCATTCTTTTTAGGCCTTTGGTGACTTCTTATTTCTAATATGTAATTGGTGTCATCTACTGTGAAGGCAAATAGAAAACATTCTTCAATGTCTCATTCCCCATAATCATTTCTAGTGACTGATTCTAATTGGCCACCATCTGGACACTTTCCTCCTTTTTATGTAAAAGTTCTTACAATTTGTTCCTGACCAGCAAGCAAAGATATAATTCAAGCATTTGCAAGGGAGAAAATCTTACTTTCACTACAGTGTTTCAAGACAGTCATTAATTCTTAACCATACAATTCTATCAGTGATCATGCAGGCCCAGCAGATGTTCCTATTATCTTAATTTTCATCCTTGAGTCAACCAGTTTCCATGATGACAATTTTGTCTGCCCCTGTCTGCCCTTCCTTTGAATAGCAATGTATAATGTGTTTACAGAGATTGTTAATGCTAACTCCTGAGCCAACACCCCTAAAGTCACCTTTGCTCAAGTATTTTATCATGTCTGGGAAAGGAATCATCATGCTGCAACATTTAGGATTAGTAAAGCATTTTAATATTAACGATACTAGTATACGTTACCTACTCAGCTGATTGATAGTCCTTTTAGGAGTATCATGAACTTACCTTCCATGGCAACCTAGTCATTGAGTGGGATTCAAATCCAGAGATTCTGATTCAGAGACATTCTGATCTACTTTATCATTTTCTGGATCAATATCTTTCCTAACTACTATGTTTACATTACCATTTATTTTCAGGGCTACTCCATCCTTTACATTTTGTCAGCTCTTTCAAAATATTCAGTATCCTGGAATATTCATTTGCCATAAATCAATGCCTCTTTTCTCCACACTAGTGTCTGAATTATGCATTAAAATTTCTTATTTGCTTGGCCAAAGTGAATTTGCACATGGATCAGGCAGTATCCTGAGATACTTTGTACCTAATATAGAGAAAGATCTGTATGCAATGTGTGACCAGGACATCATCTGTGACTCTTCACATTCCACAATACAGTGTTAACCTATCTTCAAGATCATTGGTCATTGATTGCTGTCATCCACCCAATTTGCCTGAATCAACCTTTGTATGCTCGGGTAAAGAAATCTCTAAGCTGCTGAGGATAGGAGACCTTAAGTTTACCCTTAACTGTTGAAATGGTCCATGAGCTGGCCAATGTCACGTGCTAGCATCAACTTGGAGTCACATATGGGTGGGTGAAGGTGAAAACCAATACAGGATGAGCCAATACAAACAGGGTAATGAGTCCACCTGTGAGAAGCTCTGTCTCTCCCTGGAACCTCTAGACTTATCTTACCACTGGACCAAGGAAGGTCAGGATGAGAGAGTAAGGCTGATGATGCACAACTCTCCCTCACTTTAATCCAATCCATGTGCAGGTCATGTTCATCATCCTTCTATCATTTGTTGTCCATCATCTAACTGGCACAAATCCTTTGGCAATGTGTGAGCAATGTTACAGCAGGTATGGATTCACTGGGAGCTGACAACTCAGAGGGCTGTTTTTCAATGGAAGGAAGGAGGAGTGGAACTCGGTAGCTCCCTAAACATTAGAACCACCTTTTCCAGGACCACACTGCACAGCTTCCTGGTATAAGGAAGCGGACAGAAAAAGATCACCACTCTGTGTGAGAGAAGCCCTTCAGCCCACTGAGTATGCAATTCCCATATCCTAGCACTTGTTCCATACCTCTGACTGGTGTGACATTCCAAGCATTCCAATGTCTAACTGTGGGTGCCCTGCAGGCCTACTGTGTTACACAATCTAGCATGGCATCTCCAGCATTCTCCAGACCCTGACATTGCAATACTCATTATCCCCACCACACAGCTGTCACCCACCTCACAACATTTCAGTGGACGGTGATGCTCTGATCCCCACTCAGATCTGGGCCCAGACGCCAGTGTGTATGAAGAGAGCAGCTAGGAGTCAGATTTACACTGCAACCGGGCAGCATCACAGTGTACTGCATAGTGAGCCATTATCATCCTCTGCCTGGACGAGTAACATGCTAACACGGCCAACCGAAGCCCATCACCCTGGTATGATGTCAAAGGGACTCATGGCTGGAGGACGTGGACAAGGATTGTACGGGGGTGGGGAGCAGTTTCTGCAAGTTTCTCTAGGTGGAGAATCTTGTGGCAATTTGGGCCTCCTTAGTTGCCTTGCCGTAACAAACCCATGCTGTCGCATATCCTCCATCCTCCGGAGCCTCTTTGGCCTTCTATTTCTCACCCTCCTCCATAACCTCCTGGCCCCTCCTCCCCAGGGGCATATACCTGGTTGCCCTCTCCTCCTCCTCCAAAAAGCCTCCCCGCTGCTGTGCCAGATTGTGGGGCACACAGCAGACTACAAGTTGATATCTCACCCATTTTGAGTGCGATTCTCATCACGCCTGGAAAAAGTTTCTGGTAAAGAGGAACTGACAGGAAAATGGCACGTTTCTCATTTTTTGCTTCCTCCATACCAATCGCGCCCTGTGGAAATGTGTTGGGTCCCTGAAACACTAATAACAAGGACTTATAAGAAAGGCAGATAATTCATTCTTATACATTGCTTGTGCTCTCAGGGAAAATTTCTCTGCTCTCAACATGTAACGTCATTTGTAACCGTATCATCACATCATCATGTGACCACTCTGTCTACACTCTTCACTGTTTTCAAATACTCCTTGACATCCCTGCTCCCCATCTTTGTAACTCTCTCTCTATAACACTATCTGTAGTCCTCCAGTTCTGGTCTGTTCTCCATCCCAGAGTTTAATCCTTTACTATTGATGGTCATGCTTTCAGGTTCTAGATCCTAAGCTCTTGAATTCCTCCCTGCGCCTGACCACCACACAACTTGTTTCTTTCTGTTTAAAAGCTGTTGTTTTGACAAAGTATTGATTACCTATCCTGATGTCTCCTAATATGGTTCAAAGTCAAAGTTTGTTTTGTAATTCTCCTGTAAAATTGCTTAGGATGTTTCAGTATGTTAACAATGCTGAATAAATCCAAGTTGCCATTATTAGTTGGGAGTATAAGGGAGTCACTGATTAGTTCATCTCTCCCATTTTAAACCCAGCACAAAGTGCCTACCTTATAATTCTTTCCCTTTTTGCGTATGTTGGAATTTTTGATGTGATTCAGTGAACTGTGGTTCATGCTGTCTCTGTGAATTAGTGACAGTAACTTTGGAAAATCCAATGTTCTCTGCTCAGCCACTGCGGCTCAAATATGAAGGGTCATCAAGATTGAGAAGGGAATGTTCATTCTGAAATTCACCACTTTTGCATTGTAGCCATGTTTGTTGCTGCAATCAGTGTTGCTTAGAGCAGGCTGTAACTCAATACTAGTGACAGGATTAAGAACTCAAGGTCACTGTACCTGCTGATTGTATGGTTGAAACAGCCCAAAATAGCTGGAGTGTTTAATATTGCATAAAGGATACCTTTGTCATTGACATCTATGTGAATAGTAAATGATTAGCATTTATTGTTCTACATTGATAGGTGCATTGTGAATGTTATAATGGCAGCAACTACACTTACATATACACAATAGTTCTGCCGTGTAGTGTAGCTAATTGAAGGGGAGGACAATCATAAAGATTCAATTTCTGTATGACCTAAAGGGTATTGTTTTTCTTCATGAACCCACTAACATAGTTTATAAACTCTTTAAATAAATAAATGTTTTGGGGCAGCCTGCTGCATTGTTTTTAATGGTGAATTGTGGACCTAAGTCATTCTGCCCAGTGATATTTCATAATGGCATCAGAATCCTATTGACATCTAAGATCTGAATTTACATGAGTTAATGAGTTTTTTGCCTGATTCTAGCAAAGAATTTATTTCCCAGCTCTATTTCCCAGAGCTGAAATGGTCAATACAAGAGGACACAGGTTTAAGGTGCTGGGAAGCAAATACAGAGGAGATGTTAGGGATAAGTTTTTCGCTCAGAGGCTGGTGAGTGAATGGAATCAGCTGCCGTTGGTGGTGGTGGAGGTGAACTCACTGGGGTCTTTTATAAGACTTCTGGATGAGTACATGGGATTAAATGGGATTGGGAGTTACAGATAGTTCTATGGCCTGGTAGGTATGGGTATTTTCAGCACAACTTGTGGGCTGAAGGGCCTGTTTGTGCTGTAGTGTTCTGTGTTCTATGTTCTATGTTCTAAAGACCCTGGACCTCAGTTTCATGACTCAGTTGATACAGGGCAGTGGGCATTGCATTTCTAATTTCACTGTTTAACTATTAAGTTTCACCCAGAAGAGAGGTGAGAATCAACCATGTATTAAACTTACAAATATAAAGTAATGATAATGGTAAATGCAAAATAATCTGTTAGGTTTTGCTGCTGTAGTGTCTGTATCAATCCTACTGATAATATCACATCAGCAACCAAATGATAAAGAAAGAATTATGGACAGGAATTTCCTTGGTGCTATGTCTGCCCAATTGACAACTTTGCTGGAATCCCAATAACTCAAGTAAACCAAGTTTATCAATGTACATCCAGTGATATTACAGCTGCAGAGTGCAAGCAGACCCAAGAAAATTGTTAACCATTGTCATGATTGTGGAGGAGATGTTGTTGCCTGTGAGTCTATGGGTTTGGAAGTTCAGGATCCAGTCGCAGACGGAGGAGCTGAGGCCCAGGCCATGGTGTTTGGGAATGAGTTTTGTAGGAATAATGGTATTGAAAGCTGAGCTGTGGTCAATAAGTGGGAGTCTGACATAGGTGTCTTTGTTATCCAAGTGTTCCAGGGTTGAGTGGGGGGCTCAATGTATGATGAGACAGAAGACAGGAACGAAACAGAGAATCTGATGAACTGGTGCAACGACAATAATATCTCCCTCAGGGTCAACAAAATGAAGGAATGGGGGGGTGGTGAGGAGAGGGGCTAAGTGGGGGAGGGGGATAGCAATGAGGCCAGCAATGTCTCTGTGAGGGGGATGTGGAGGCCAGCAACATCTTTTGGGGGCATTGTGGGAGCCAGCATTAAGGTCAGTGGTATTTCTGTGGAGGGGTTGTGGGTCCAGCAATGAGGCCAGTGATGTCTCTGTGATGGGGTTGTGGGGCCAGTGATGTCTCTTGGGGGGTTGGAGGGAGGAGGATTTGTGGTAGACCAGTGATGAGGCTAGTGAGTCTTTTGGCTGGGGGGGGATTGGTGGTGGTGGTGGTAGTGGTGGTGTGGGTTGTGGGGCCAGTGATGTCTCTATGGGGGGTTAGAGGGAGGAGGATTTGTGGTAGACCAGTGATGAGGCTAGTGAGTCTTTTTGGCTGGGGGGGGATTGGTGGTGGTGGTGGTAGTGGTGGTGGTGGGTTGTGGGGGCCAGTGATGAGGCCAGCAATGTGTCTGTAGGAGGGTTGAGGAGGCCAACAATGAGGCCAGCGATGTTTGTGGTGGGTTGAGGGCAATGATCTGGATGCTGGGAGATCTTTTCAGCGATCTCCCAGCAATGTGCTTATGCACAGGTCCCCACCTATCCTGTCGATTTCAGGCTCTTTGGCGCAAAAGGCCCCCCCCACCCCACGTTTAATAATATTCATGACTAAGACCTCTGCATTGCACAGGGATTCAGCTGAGAAGCTGAACTGAGAAAACAGTTGGGATTTAGAACAGCTTTCCTGCCAACTTAGCACTTTTGGGAGAATCGCTCCCCATGTTCCTGATGGTGGGGGAACTAGGGGTTATAGTTTGAGGGTCAGGGGAAAATTTTAGAACTGAGGTGCGGAAAAATTTCTTCAGCCAGAGGGTAGTGAATGTGTGAAATTCATTAACACAGAATGTAGTTGAGGTCAAAACATTAAATGATTTCAAGAAGAAAGAGCAAAAGGGATATGGCATGAAAAGGGGATCAAGATGTTGAATTCAATGATCAACCATGATCAAAATGAATGGTGGAGCAGGCTTGAAGGGCTGAATGGCCTACTCCTGCTTCTAGTTTCTATGTTCCCATGTCTGCCAGAATAGTTTTATTTGCACGACAATTGCCATTGTTCAGGACCAAATCAGAAACTCCAAGATATATTTTAAAGTTAGCCTGAATCCCAACTTTTTGATTTTGGCATTAAGATGAGCCTTAGGTGTTTCACTTCAGATATAATTCAATTGACTCACTGGGAAGTTTTTATTAGAACAACCTTTGTTTAACAATACAGATAAAATGCAACAAGAAGAATTAGCATCTTTTTACCAATTGGAAGTATTTGAAAAAGAAAAGGCATAATTCTTAACTATGTCTATAATTCCAATATAAACAATATCCCCTCAGACATAAATTCCTCTTCAGAATACGTTAGCACACAAAAGAAATCAGCTTACATGCTTGCTCAATTTCCAGCCTTTTAACCCCTCTGGACAGATAGAGAAAGACACCTGTTTTCTGAATCCCATACAGCAGTCTCTAGAGAAAGACCTAACTTTAAATCGCAGGACTTCAAAGATAGAGACTTATTTTCTTGCAGGTTCCAGTCTCCAATCATCAGAGAAAGAAGGAGCTCTTCTCTTTATAGCACCCAAACTTTAACTGAGCTTGTTTTTCTCTGAGTGCCTAGCCTCATTCAGTCATGTCTTTCCCTGTCAATCAACCTGATGACGCCTTGCTCTGAAAAAAAAGGAAAAACACTAAAATAACAACACTGTACTAACCCAAATTAAAATAAAACATACCAGCAATTAAAATCAGTTATGCTTCAAGAGCATTAACATGTAGGTTGCCACTTATAGACAAATAAGCATAAATGCAATGCACTAACTGTTAAAAAAAAACCCTGCGGAAGAAATGTGACGAATACTTTTCTTGATAGCACAGTGTCGTCACACCAAGGACGTATTGGATATGATTCTCAAGCTATGTTCACCTGAAAACCAGAGATTCCCACCTGACTTCAATGGTTTGTCCCCAACTGCTAAAATTCCAGTGGTGGGCGAGATGGGAGAATTCCAGCCATTAGAACTGATCCCATTACTAATGGTTGATCAGAAGTGATATACTGAATGAAAGGATGGCAGGACAGGATTCTTGCTTCTTTAATTATTCCCTCAAGACTTTATATCTTTCTATTTCTGAGCCATTTTGACTGCTTGCTTCCCCTTATCTGAAACAAAACATGACTAAAGTTTCAGGTGTGATAAGATTGATACTTCATTGCAGAATTTGCATTTAAATTGCACCATTTCCAACCTCAGGTCATCCCAAAATGCTTATCAGTCAGACAGTAGATTTGGAGGCATGAATATTCAGATAGTTCAGATTGGCCAGCAGGTCCTGATAACAGCAATCCCACAGTCTAAACGTTTCACACACCGACCATGGGTTATGTCAGTGGGCCAGTCTTTTTTTAGGTCCATCAGCTTTCGTCTGACTCATGCGATGGGGAGGGGGTTGGGGGGGGGGGTGCGTGAGGGGGAATGGCAGTGGGCAAGGAGAGGTGGGGAATGAAAACAATATGCAGCCCTCCTGCACGAAAGCCAGTTGCAGGTAAAATGTCTTGCGACATGTTTAGCTTGTATTTACCACTTGGGTACAGCAGTGTCACTTTGTTTAACATTTCAATGGTGGATGCCTTGGATCATAAAATACACTGTACAAATGCAAAGCTGCTTCTAATATTAAATTTTATAAGAGATATTTTCACTCTTTTAGCCCTAGTGGCAGGTTTTCCGCTCTTTGACATCTATGATTTAGCTTTTCTGAAAATATAAAATAATATTTGACCTGTCACTTTTAATTATAATTAGAGCACATTTGGTGACACTTCTCTCAAACATGAATAAGAAAAATCCTTTGGATGGTGTGGTCAATATTTAAACTCACTTACAGCAAATCCTTTTAGGATTAAATCTGAAGTTTTGTTTATTCATTCATTCAAACCCGGGATGATCAACTTCACACACATACACAAATGCACAATAAGGAGATTAGAAAAGATATGTTTTAGAATTATGACTGACTTAACAGCAAAAAGAACAGCAGAAACAGGTATCAGTCTGTGTGACTTCCCAAGACCAGATATATCAAGAGGACATCCCTCATGAGAAGATCCAATTCAGGTAGGTTCCTGACAGAAAATAAAAGTTCAGAATTCTTTGAAAGATGATGGTATGACAGTGAGATAATGTTGATATTCAGAGGCTTAGTACGTTCGGCAGGCGGTGACCAATAGCTTCCAAATAAAAAAGATACAAAGAGGTCTGGAATTGTAGCAGGCTGCTTTGTTGGTCTGGAGTAATGCTTTTTTGATGCTTGCAGGATTTAAACCAGCTCATGGCCTTGTCAGGTTAGTGTGTGACATTAAAAACTGTCTAAAGTTTAAAAGCTTGGATGAATGATGCTGCCTATTAATGTGTTAATTGCAGCTTAACAGTTTCTGTGTTTCTGGGCAAAATCATGCAAACTCCTCAGTTTGCCTTAGGAGTTAGATGGTAGTGTTTAGTGCCGCTGCAAGTATAATGAGTTTTGATACTCACCCTCCCCCCACCTCTCCACCACCCCCTCCCCATTCACACTCCCCCCTCCCCATCCTTACCCCCCCCAGCCCCCCCTCTACTCAGTTATATTCTAAAATGGGAGCCAAGTTGTCTGCTGGTTCTCTGGTTTTGTGGATTATAATGTGTTCTTACAATGAGGTGTGATATTCCATAAGGATGAGGATAGAATTATATTGTATTTGTAAGTGTTGTTGATGACTTCCAGAAAGTTTGGCCAATTTAGTGAATCATGTGTACTGAAGCAGTCAGCTTTGGATTCTGCAAAGTCCATTTCGAAATAAGCAATAGAAAATTTGATTCACACAGTTTATGGTCATTTTCATGTCTGAGGGATTTTCCAATTCCTAAAAGTTCTAAATTAAATCTTCTTTTCCTCACTTTTTCTACATAAAATGAGGTGAGCTGAGATGGTGGAGTAGACTCTGAACTGGAAGAGCAAGACGATCTTAGCTTCCCTTTCCAAATTGGAAGAGGGGAATAAGCAATTAAGAACGCTCTTAGTAGGAACAATATAATAAAAATGAATTGTGGTTTAATGCCAATTATTTAATACATGGTTACAACAGTTGTACAGTTTTATAGTACAATATACCCGTGTAACTGCAGAGCGGTGTACAAACCTGTGGCATGATATGTCTGTTTATATGATTGTGTGCTTGGTTTAATACTGATATGAGTTTTGGTGTTGTTGAATGCTTCTTGGCCCATTGAGTAGTTTACTTGCCATTTTGGTGAAGTATTTGTATTTATATATATAGATAGATAGTATATATATATATAAATATAATATATATATTATAATATAATATTATATTATTTATAATATAAATATATATATATATTTATATATATATAGATAGATAGATAGATTTATTGCTGTAGAAATGTAACAGTAACTTCATTGCAGCATTAATATAAGACTTGTGAATAATAAATAAATAAACAAACTTTTAAAAGGTGGAACAATAGATGTTCCAACATATAAAAAGGGAAGTCAGAGACATTGCGGCAAACTGCAGATCTTTGCATTGATTAGCTAGTGTGAAAATTAATTCATCTGCATATCTGCTGCAAACAAATTAATTGGAAGTATACTGTACAGTCCAGTTTTGTGCAGAAATACAACAAATGACTAAAGATAATCAGCTTGGAAAATTATGATTGTGTAGTATGTAACATAAATTATTAAGATAAGTGAGCCTCTTGCCAATGGAAACTGCAATTAGCTAATGAAACCTTTTTTAATTGTGGAATGTCAATAGGATTTACTTACAGCTAAAGGCCAATTAGCTGAACATCTGACCAGAGAAATTGCTAGAATCCATTATTAAAAACGTTATAGTAAGATACTTTGAAGATCGTAATATGATCAGGCAAAATGTCTTTGTAAAAGGAAAAGCATGTTTAACTAACTTGTTTAGTTTTTATGAGGATATAACAAGTCGGATGGATAAAGGGGAACCTATAGATGTGGATAAAGGGGAACCTACTAATGTCATCTGCAACTGTACTTGAATTTTGAAAAGACATTTGTTAAGATAATACATCAAGGCTTATTATATAAGATAAGAACACATAGTCATAGTCATAGAGTTTACAGCTTGGAAACAGACCCTTCAGCCCCACCTTTTCTTTAACACTAAGCTAGTCCCAGCCGCCTGAGTTTGGCACATATCCCTCAAAAACCCATCTTACCCATGTAATTGTCGAAATGCTTTAAAAAAGACAAAGTTGTACCCTGCTCCACTACTGCCTCTGGTACCTCATTCCAGGAATTCACCATTCTCTGCATGGAAAAATTGCTTCTTTGGAACCTTTTGTAACTGTCTCCTCTCAACTTAAACCTATGCCCTCTATTTTTACACTCCCCTACCTTTGGAAAAAGATGTTGACTACCTACCTTATTTATGCCCCTCATTATTTTATAGATCTCTATAACATCACATCTAAGTCTCCTATGGGATAAAGGTCCCAGTATATCCAACCTCTCCTTACATATAGAACATAGAACATAGAACATTACAGCGCAGTACAGGCCCTTCGGCCCTCGATGTTGCACCGGCCAGTGAACCCTCTAACCTAAACTATTCCAATATCATCCATATGCCTATCCACCGAACATTTGAATGCCCCCAAAGTAGGGGAGTCCACAACTGCTGCAGGCAGGGCATTCCACGCTCTCACCACCCTCTGTGTAAAGAACCTGCCTCTGACATCCGTCCTATAACTACCACCTCTTAATTTAAAGTTATGTCCCCTCGTGTTGGTCATCACCATCCGAGGAAAAAGGCTCTCACTATCCACCCTATCCAATCCCTTGATCATCTTATACGCCTCAATTAGGTCACCGCGTAACCTTCTTCTCTCTAATGAAAATAACCTCAGGTCCCTCAGCCTTTCCTCATAAGGCCTTCCCACCATACCAGGCAACATCCTGGTAAACCTCCTCTGCACCCTTTCCAATGCTTCCACATCTTTCTTATAATGCGGCGACCAGAACTGTACGCAATACTCCAAGTGCGGCCGCACCAGAGTTTTGTACAGTTGTAACATAACCTCACGGCTCCTAAATTCAATCCCTCTACCAATAAAAGCTAACACACCGTACGCCTTCTTAACAACTTTATCAACCTGGGTGCCAACTTTCAAAGAGCTATGTACTTGTACCCCAAGATCCCTCTGCTCGACAACACTATTAAGGGTCCTTCCATTAGCCCTATATTTCATATGCCTGTTATTCCTACCAAAGTGAATCACCTCACACTTATCCGTATTGAATTCCATTTCCCACCTCACGGCCCAGCTCTGCAACCTATCTATGTCTCTCTGCAAACTGTAACATCCATTCTCACTGTCTACAACTCCCCCCACTTTGGTATCATCAGCAAATTTACTAATATCAAATCATCAAGCCCCGGTTAGCATCCTAGTAAATCTTTTCTGCACTTTTTCTAGTTTAATAATATCCTGGCATGGTGGCTCTGTAGTTAGCACTGCTGCCTCACAGTGCCAGGAATCTGGATTCGATTCCCAGCTTAGGTCACTGTCTGTGTGGAATTTTTACATTCTCCCCTGTGCGTGCGTTTCCTAAATTTGCTCCAGTTTCCACCCACAGTCCAAAAATGTGCAGGTTAAATGTCTGAGTGGAATTGTGATTGATGCAGAATCGATTGGGCGGATGGCCTCCTTCTGCACTGTAGGATTCTATGCTCTTTGAACTGTGGGAGGAAACCGGAGCACCCTGAGGAAACTCATGCAGACATAGGGAGAATGTATAAACTCCACATGCACAGTTACCTGAGGCCAGAATTGAAACCAGGTCCCTGGAGCTGTGAGGCATTGGTGCTAACCACCATGCCACCATAAAAAAATTTATAATTTTGTATTCATTTTATCATTTTGAGTCATGTTTTTCAGTCCCACCATTGAAATTCGTACCTGAAGTGAATGAGTTTTTGGCTATTCCCCAAATTTTCTGAGCCTTCACACGATGATAACTGACACGCATAGAACCAGAAAACCCTGGTATGTGTTTCGGTTGACACAATGGGTTCCATTTTAAACATGAGCAGCAAGGCAGTCACACTCACTTCGAAGCAGCAATGGCAGGTTCAGCTGATCCACACTACCATGTCTGCTCTCTGACTTCCTGCTGCCAGGGTCATGGGAGGAGAATGGTCCACAATACAGAGTAAGTAGAAGAAAAGAGCAATCATAGTTCAAGGGTGAAGCTTAGGACAGGGCAGGACCAAGGTTTGCTTGTGATGCCAGAGGAGTGCACCCACATCTCCAAGCTCATAAATAATCAGATAGTATTTTTAGTACTTATCTTGTCTTCTGATCCTGGCTGCTGTTTTAAGAGTTTGACTTAATTCCTTGTGCCTTGAAGGCATGGTGTCTAATTTTCATCTCTGTAAAACTCTAATTGTTGTAGTTATTATGATTCTATCTTAATTAATATAGGATTTGCATTGATTACAAATTCGTTACAATTTATGTATGTTTAGTCTGTTAATGGGAGCTTTATTTTCTAATTGCTTGTACAGGTGATTCTGCTCTCCCATGCTCCCAGTGGGAAACCACGTTGGGAGCAGTCAGGTAAATCAGTGTCATTTATTAGTTTTCAGCTTCTGTTAGAGTGAATAGAAACAGAAATGGATTAATTTGGACCACCTGCCTATCATATTATCTGTTCTGTCAAATTAACATCATAAATATGGGATTCAAAAAAACGTGAAGTTTTTTTGTGACCATTAATGAAACTTCTAATTTGCATTAATGTAACTAGCTACAATGGCATTGGCTTTTTCCCCCTCATAAGGAACATATCCCAGCATGCATGTGTATTTATCTATTACAGACACTCTGTACTCAATGCTTCACAGACTTTCTAATCTGGTCTCTCATTCATGATTTCCTCTGTTCTCTTATTCATCAGCTTTTCTTGTTCTTCCTGAGGGGTTTGGAAATATTACATTAACATCTTCTAACTTATCCAATGAAATGAGACATTATTTGGAGACATTTAAACACATTCTGGGTACATGAAAAAGTAAAGCAAATTCTTCGTGATAAAAGAGAGAAATAAGTTTATCTTACAAAGCTACAGCTAATATTCATTTTTGAGTTTATATTTTCATTATGTCTGAGCAAAACTATTTCATTCAATTCTCTGTGAATGAGAATGACTGAAAAGAGGGAATTGATATTGATCAGTATTCAGCTTACGGCCGCAAAGCAAATCAGACTACAATGGCAAGTCACATGTTACTGAAGCATCGCAGACAGTGTTTTGCAACTAATCACAACTACACAGCATCTTCCTCCCTAGTCCCCTGTGGCTGTATGGTTCATAGAGAGCTTCTGCAGGGCCTCAGTGCCGAAACCACTTATTCAGTTGATGCTCGTAACTCAATTTTTAAACTGGAACTAAATGGCGTGACTATTCAGTTCACCTTCTGTTTGCTACCACCCTCCCTGCTGCTTGCTTTTGTCGCTTCAGCAATTCCACATGAGAAAGAAATGAGAGTGTGCGAGAATAGTTCATGCATTGATGAATGTAGGGATGGAAAAGGCGGATATAAATCAGTCATTGATGAAGTGTTATTGTATGGCAAATGTTCACAGACCAAGGTCACATGCTGTATTATTTGAGATTTGGAAGATACATATTCTCGAAGAACCAATTTATGATGCTTAAAATTGATTATTTTTAGGATACAGTTAAAAAATCACATACATTTTTGCCGGTGTATCATTTGTTCTCACTGACAAATTCTGTCCTCCAGGTGATTCTACTATAAAGCTGGCTGAGAGCATGATTCCCACAATTAACTAAAGGACTGCTTCCCAAGTCAGACATTGCCACTGAAATATTTTGAATTAAGACTGTCATTAGCAGTTGAACAAATACATTTCTATTGCAATGTTTATTATGGAGGATTTTCCAACACTCTAAGTGAGGTAACTTTCATGGATTCATGTTGCTGCAAGTACTGGAAAACTGTCAGGCAAAAGAGAAAACATACCATAATGCATAAAACAAAGTTAGAAATAGGGGTGTAGACCAGACTGTCTTCAATTCTGTTCCAAAATTGATACGGTTTTCACCAATCTGCTTCAACTCCATTTCCATGCAAGCTCCCCACATCCATCAATTCTCTGACAGATCAAAAATGTTTCTCCCATCCTTGAACATGCTCAATGATGGAGCTTCTACAATACTATGACACAGAGATTTTCATAGGTATAGCAAAACTAAACCCCTGCATTCACCAACATTTCTGATACATTATCTGTGTCCTTTGTGAAGACAAAGTAAGTGTTTATTTGGTCAGTCATTTCATTTTCCCTATTATAAGTTCCCCTCTTTGTGACTGTAAGTGACCTACATTTGTTTTCATCCAATTTTTTTCTTAGATGTTTTACAGTCAGTTTTTATGTTCCCCGCAAGTCTACTGTGGAGTGCCCCAGGGATCTGTTCTGGGACCCCTGCTGTTTATCATTTTCATAAATGACCTGGATGAGGAAGTGGAGGGATGGGTTAGTAAGTTCGCCGATGATACAAAGATCGGTGGTGTTGTGGATGGTCTGGAGGGATGTCAAAAGTTGCAGTGGGACATAGACAGGATGCAAGACTGGGCAGAGAAGTGGCAGATGGACTGCAACGCAGATAAATGTGTAGTGGTCCATTTTGGCAGGAATAATGGGATGAAGGAGTACAATATAAGGGGTAGGAGTCTTAGCTGTGTTGTAGAGCAGAAGGATCTCGGGGTCTGGGTCCATAGGACTCTTAAATCGGCCTCGCAGGTGGAGGAAGTGGTCAAGAAGGCGTACGGTGTACTGGCCTTCATTAATCGAGGAATAGAGTTTAGGAGTCAGGAGGTAATGATGCAGCTCTATAGGACTCTTGTCAGACCCCAGTTGGAGTATTGTGCGCAGTTCTGGTCGCCTCATTATAGGAAGGATGTAGAGACTATTGAGAGAGTTCAGAGGAGATTTACAAGGATGCTGCCTGGATTGGGAGGCAGGCCTTATGAAGATAGGTTGAGGGAGCTGGGACTCTTCTCACTGGAGAGACATAGGTTGAGAGGCGACCTGATAGAGGTTTATAAAATGTTGAGAGGAATAGATAGGGTGCACTCTCAGAGACTATTTCCCCGAGCTGAAATGGTCACTACGAGAGGATACAGATTTAAGGTGCAGGGAAGCAAATACAAAGGAGATGTCAGGGGTAGGTTTTTCACTCAGAGGGTGGTGAGTGAATGGAACCGACTGCCGTCGGAGGTTGTTGAGGCAAACTCACTGAGGTCTTTTAAAAGACTTCTGGATGAGTATATGGAAAAGAATAGGATAGGGGGTTATAGATAGGTCTGTGGATTGGTAGATGTGATCGGCGCAACTCGTGGGCCAAAGGGCCTGTTTGTGCTGTATTGTTCTATGTTCTATGTTCTATGTATCTCTTAGTCCTCCTTCGCTGAATACTAAACTGCTCCCAATCCTTAACTTTTGGTCAATTTGTGTGCCTCTTCCTTGGATTTCATACTGTGTCTAATTTCCCATGTAAACCATGGTTTGATCACTTTTGTAACAGATAGAAATAAACAATTGATGCACTTTTTGAATGTTTGCCATTATCTATCCTGTTTGCCCTTGCCTATGGGACCTTTGCTTTTATTAGCCAAGACACAGAATGTAAGAGCCGGGAGAGTATGGTAGAGCTGAATAAAATGCTTGTTAGGCCACAGCTAGAGTACTGTGTGCAGTTCTGGTCACTATAGGAAGGATGTGATTGCACTAAAAAGACTGCAGATGAGATTCACCAGAATGTTACTTCGGCTGGAGCATCTTAACAATGAAGAGAGGTTGGTTGAGCTTTTTTTTTCCCTTACTGCAAAGAAGGCAGAGGTGGGAACCTGATTGAAGTGTAATAAATTATGAGGAGCATAGAAAGGATAGATAGGAAGGAATTTTCCCCATCATGGGAAGTCAATAAGCAGGAGACATACATTCAAGGTAAGGGGCAGGAGATTTAGAGGGGAAGTGAGGAAAACCCTTTTCACCAGACGGCAGTGGGAATATGGAATCACTGCCTGAAGGGGTGGTAGAGTCAGAAAGAAGCATTTAGATGAGCACTTGAAACACCACAGCATGCAAGTCTACAGACCAAATGCTGGAAAATAGGATTAAAATAGATAGTCACTGCAGACACAATGGGCCGAATGGGCCTCTTTTTGTGTTGAATGATTCTATGACTATATCTACAATCCTCCAATATCCATGTTTGGTGCTGGATAATTGAACAATGAAAGGGAAGAGGAAAATCCATGACCACATATTCAATAATGGCAAAACTAACACTAGATGACAAGGTGTGTAGCACCCATCTACAGCCAGAAATGGTGAATGGATGAACCACCTCAATGTACTCCTGAAGTCTCACCATCACAGGATCCTATCTTTATCTTTGATATATTGTACATGATATGAAGAAACAACTTTTTTAGATACACATGGAAAGCATTCCTTCTGGTTCTATCAGATATTGATATGGCCCCTGATCCATCCACAACTACAAAGAGCTGTGAACAAAGCCCAGTCTATCACTCTGAGCAGCCTCTGACCCATTGACACTGTCTACGTTTCCCGCTGCCTCATGAAAGCACACCTGATATACTCTTTTCCATCTTTTGCTATGGGAAAAAAAGATACAAAATCTGAGGTCAACTGACTCAAGAAAAACTTCTTCCCTGCTGCCATCAGACTTTTGAATAGAACTACCTCACTTTAAGTTGATCTTCCTCTACACCCTATGTATGACTATAACACTACATTCTGCACTCTCTCGTTTCTTTCTCTATTTTACCTGTGCTATGCTGAAGAAACAATACTTTTCACTGTATATCAACACGTGACAATAATAAATCAAAAACAATGCACTCTATAGAACAAAATGCATGGGTTGCTAACTGCCCAACATATTGGTGACCCCAGTTTCAGAACTAGCTATGCCTTTAGCCATGGTGTTTTAAGACAGCTGTAGAAGCAACATTTACACCACAAACTGGAAAATTGCCCATCAATGTCCTGCCAGTCTATTGGCCATTTGATTAGAACAGAAAATTTGCAGTGATCTCATTTAGAAAACAAGTCAACTTAGACTTGGCTGGATAAAGGATGTCACCGTGAAATTGCAGACAACATACAGCGAGTATATGAGGATGGTGTAAGACAGATGAGCTTGGCATGAAAACAGATCGCCTGGTTGGAGTAGCTACAGTAATAGCAGCATTTCTGTTCACCAAAATCAGTTTGAAGCAGTTCAGAGTTTTAGTAGATTATAGAACATAGAACATAGAACATAGAACAATACAGCACAGAACAGGCCCTTCGGCCTTCGATGTTGTGCCGACCAAAATAAAAAGCAATGCCCCTCCAAACTAAACCATTCCCTTCTCTTCCATATACTTATCAACTAACCTCTTAAACGCCACCAAACTTGGCGCATCTACAACAGCTGCAGGCAGGGCATTCCACTCCCTAATCACTCTTTGAGTAAAGAACCTACCTCTGATATCCGTCCTATAACTCATACCCCTTAATTTAAAGCTGTGTCCCCTCGTGCTAGCTTTCTCCATCCTAGGAAAAAGGCTATCACTGTCCACCCTATCCAAACCTCTAATTATCTTATATGTTTCAATAAGATCCCCCCTTAGCCGCCTCCTTTCTAACGAAAACAACCTCAAATCCTTCAACCTCTCTTCATAGGACCTGCCCTCCATACCAGGCAACATCCTGGTAAACCTCCTCTGTACCCTCTCCAATGCCTCCACATCTTCTTATAATGTGGCGACCAGAACTGCACACAATACTCCAAGTGCGGCCGCACTAGAGTTTTGTACAGCTGCAACATGATGCTGCGGCTCCTAAATTCAATCCCCCTACCAATAAAAGCTAAGACTCCATAAGCCTTCTTAACAACTTTATCCACTTGACTGCCTACTTTCAGGGATCTATTGACACATACACCAAGATCCTTCTGTTCCTCAACACTATTAAGAGCCCTACCATTAGCCCTATACTCTACACATTTATTGTTCCTGCCAAAGTGCATTACCTCACACTTTTCCACATT
This sequence comes from Sphyrna mokarran, assembly GCA_024679065.1. NCBI lineage: Eukaryota > Metazoa > Chordata > Chondrichthyes > Carcharhiniformes > Carcharhinidae > Sphyrna > Sphyrna mokarran. The sequence continues at coordinate 33,032,858 of JAGIQG010000010.1, read as the reverse complement.
AAACTCCATTTGCCACCTCTCGGCCCAGCTCTGCAACTTGTCCAAGTCACTCTGTAAACTAAAACACCCCTCTTCACTATCTACCACACCACCAACTTTAGTGTCATCTGCAAATTTACTGATCCATCCCTCAATACCCTCATCCAGATCATTTATAAAAATTACAAACAGCAGGGGCCCCAAAACAGACCCCTGAGGCACACCACTCGTCACCGAACTCCACGATGAAAATCTCCCATCAACCACCACCCTCTGTCTTCTATCTGCCAGCCAATTCCTAATCCAATTAGCTAAATCACCCTCTATTCCACACATCTGCATTTTCTGTAGAAGTCTTCCATGGGCCACCTTATCAAACGCCTTACTAAAGTCCATATATACTACATCAACCGCCTTACCCCCATCCACCTCTCTGGTCACTTTCTCAAAAAACTCAATGAGGTTAGTATGGCATGACCTACCCTTCACGAAACCATATCGAGAATTAGAACATAGAACATAGAACATTACAGCGCAGAACAGGCCCTTCGGCCTTCGATGTTGCGCTGACCATATAAAAAGCAATGACCCTCCAAACTAAACCATTCCCTTCTCTTCCATATACTTATCAACTAACCTCTTAAACGCCACCAAACTTGGCGCATCTACAACTGCTGCAGACAGGGCATTCCACTCCCTAACCACCCTCTGGGTAAAGAACCTACCTCTGATATCCGTCCTATAACCATCACCCTTTAATTTAAAGCTGTGTCCCCTCGTGCTAGCTTGCTCCATCCTAGGAAAAAGGCTATCACTGTCCAACCTATCTACACCTCTAATTATCTTATATGCTTCGATAAGGTCTCCTCTTAGCTGCCTCCTCTCTAACGAAAACAATCTCAAATCCCTCAGCCTCTCTTCATAAGACCTGCCCTCCATACCAGGCAACATCCTGGTAAACCTCCTCTGTACCCTCTCCAATGCCTCCACATCTTTCGTATAATGTGGGGACCAGAACTGCACACAATACTCCAAGTGCGGCCGCACTAGAGTTTTGTACAGTTGCAACATGACGTTGCGGCTCCGAAATTCAATCCCCCTACCAATAAAGCTAAGACTCCGTATGCCTTCTTAACAACCTTATCGACTTGACTGCCTACTTTCAGGGATCTATGCACAAATACACCAAGATCCCTCTGTTCATCAACACTATTAAGAATCCGACCATTAGCCCTATACTCTACACATTTATTATTCCTGCCAAAGTGCATTACCTCACACTTTTCCACATTAAACTCCATTTGCCACCTCTCGGCCCAGCTCTGCAACTTGTCCAAGTCTCTCTGCAACTATAACACCCCTCTTCACTATCTACCACTCCACCGACTTTAGTGTCATCTGCAAATTTACTAATCCATCCTTCAATACCCTCATCCAGATCATTTATAAAAAATTACAAACAGCAGGGGCCCCAAAACAGACCCCTGAGGTACACCACTTGTAACCGAACTCCACGATGAATATCTCCCATCAACCACCACCCCCTGTCTTCTATCTGCTAGCCAATTCCTAATCCAATTAGCTAAATCACCCTCTATCCCATACATCTGAATTTTCTGCAGAAGCCTTCCATGGGCCACCTTATCGAACGCCTTACTAAAGTCCATATATACCACATCAACTGCCTTACCCCCATCCACCTCTCTGGTCACTTTTTCAAAAAACTGAATAAGGTTATTAAGGCACGACCTACCCTTCACAAAACCATGCTGACTATCCCCAATCAATTCATTTCTCTCTAAATAACTATAAATCCTATCCCTAATAATTCTCTCCAATACTTTGCCCACAACAGAAGTAAGACTCACTGGCCTATAATTCCCTGGAAGCCTCTCTTCCCCTTCTTGAACAATGGGACCACATTCGCTATCCTCCAATCTTCCGGAACCATACCCGTAACCAACGACGACCTGAAGATCAGAGCCAGAGGCTCTGCAATCGCCTCTCTTGCCTCCCAGAGCATCCTAGGGTAAATCCCGTCCGGCCCAGGGGACTTATCCAACTTCAAACCCTCAAGAATATCTAGCACATCCTCCCTATCTACTTCAATACTTTCCAGTTTGCAACCCTGTTCCTCAGTGTTCTCCACAACTACATTTACATCTCCCTGTGTGAATACCGAAGAGAAATATTTATTCAGTGCCTCTCCAATCTCTTCAGGCTCCGTGCACAACTTCCCACTGCTGTCTATGACTGGCCCTAATCTTGCCCTAACCAATCATCTACTCTTAACATATCTAAAGAAAGCTTTAGGATTCTCCTTAATCCTATCAGCCAAAGTCTTCTCGTGTCCCCTCTTAGCTCTCCTCAACTCACTCTTTAGCTCCCTCCTGGCTAATCTATAGCTATCCATTGCACTAACTGAGCCTTCAAGCCTCATCCTGACATAAGCCTCCTTTTTTCTTTTAACCAGCAAATCAACTTTTTTTGTACACCAAGGTTCTCTTACTCGACCATTTCCTCCTCGCCTGACAGGGACATACTTATCAAGGACTCGCAGTAGCTGCTCCTTGAATAAGCTCCACATTTCAGATGTTCCCAGTCCCTGTAGTTTTCTAGTCCAACCTATGCACCCTAATTCCCTCCTTATGGCCTCATAATTACCATTCCCCCAGCTATAACTACTGCCCCCAGCTTCATGCCTATCTCTATCCATCACTAAGGTGAACGTAACCGAATTGTGGTCACTATCACCAAAATGTTCACCAACTTCCAAGCCTAACACCTGGTCTGGCTCATTGCCCAGCACCAAATCCAATGTAGCCTCACCTCTAGTTGGCCTATCTACATACTGAGTCAAAAAACCTTCCTGCACACTTTGTACAAAAACTGACCCCTCTAACGAGCTAGAGCTATAGCTATTCCAATCAATATTAGTAAAGTTAAAGTCCCCCATAACAATTACCCTATTACTTTCACTCCTGTCCAGGATCGACTTTGCAATCCTTTCCTCTACCTCTCTAGAACTTTTAGGAGGTCTATAAAAGACTCCCAACAGGGTGACCTCTCCTCTCCTGTTTCTAATCTCAGCCCATACTACCTCAACAGACAAGTCCTCATCAAACTTCTTTTCTGTCACTGTGATACAGTCTTTGACTAATAATGCCACTCCTCCCCCCTTCTACCTCCTTCTCTCCTCCGACTGAAGCATTTGAACCCCGGAACCTGCAACATCCATTCTTGTCCCTGCTCTACCCAAGTCTCTGAAATGGCCACAACATCGAAGTTCCAGGTACTGGTCCAAGCTGCAAGTTCCTCCCCCTTATTGCGAATACTCCTTGCATTAAAGTTTACGCATTTCAAACCATGCCCTACCCCACCCGTACGCTGCTGTGTTTTACAGCTTTCCTCTATGACCCCCTTACTCTCATCCCTCTTAGCACCCCAACTACTTAGGATCCCACCCCCCCCCGAATCAGTTTAAAGCCCCCTGCATAGCCTTAGCAAATTTTCCCCCCAAGATATTAGTTCCCCTCTGGTTCAGGTGTAGACCATCTCTCTTGTAGAGGTCCCACCTATCCCAGAATGAGTCCCAATTGTTCAGGAACCTGAACCCCTCCCTCCTGCACCATCCCCGCAGCCACGAGTTCAAACATTCTCTCTCTCTGTTCTTCTCTAAACTATCCCTTGGCACAGGCAAGAGTCCAGAGATAACGACTCTGCCAGTTTTGGCCCTAAGCTTCCACCCCAACTCCATAAATTTCTGTTTAATATCCTCTTCCCTTATCCTACCTATATCATGTGTCCCTACATGAACTATGACTTGGGGCTGACTCCCCTCTCCCTTAAGAATCTTAAAAACCCACTCCACGACATCCTGGACCCCAGCCCCTGGGAGGCAGCACACCAGCCCTGAGTCCCTTTTATTACTATTTACTCTCCTATCTGTTCTGCTAACTATGGAGTCTCCAATTACCAGGCCCAATCTCTTATTCCCCCTACCCACCTGAGCATTCTCAGCAGGCTCACCCCCAGAGACCTGCTCCCTTTGGTCATCCCCAGTTGATTCTTCCTCAACTGTAGCCTCCAGGACAGAAAATTTGTTTTGGAGGGGAACAGCCCCAGGGGATTGTCTACCCGATTGCTTCTTACCCCTCTTCCTAATAGTTACCCAAGAATCATTTTTAGGAGTGACTATCTCCTTGTTACTCCTGCCAATATCCTCCTCAACCTCTCGAATTATCCTGAGTTCCTCTAATTCCAGCTCCAGCTCCTTAACACGATCCTCAAGGAGCTGCAAATGGGCGCACTTCCTGCAGGTATAATCAGCAGGAACACTACTGGTGTCCCTCACCTCATACATACCACAGGAGGTGCAACGTACTGCCTGCACTGCCATCCCTGATACTTTAATTTACTTTAAGGAGAGAGAAAAAAAACTTCCCACACACTTTTATTATTAGGTTAGAGGAGGGGGGAGGGTGGGATACTCTACCTGTGTAGAGTATCGGGTTTCCTCTCTGGACCAATTTATAGAGTTAGAGAGAAAAACTACAACTACCGGCAGCCTCCTAATGACAACTTCCGGTTTCCAGTTAGTTTAAATAAAAATGGCAAAAACTACCACCGCTCGCTACTTTAACTAAAGAGAAAGGTTAAAAACTACTTAACACTCGAACTTTACGCTCTCCCAAATCGCTGCATCTCCGTGCTGCTCCAAGGGAACAATGAGCAAAATTGGTGGGTAATCTTATGAGGAAATGTTAGACAGGGTAAGCTTTTATTTGCTAGAGTTTGAAAAAGTCTAGAAAAAGGCTTGATTGAAACATTAAAGGTCCTGCGAGGTCTTGACAACGTGGCTGTGGAGAGGATGCTGCCTTGTGTGGGAGAATTGAGATCAAGGAGTCACTATTTAAAAATCATAAAATGGCCATTTAAAATGGAGTTGAGGAGAACTTTTTCTCTCAGAGAGTCATGAGTCTGAAAAGTGATGGGAGCTCTTTGAATATTTTTAAGGCAGAGGTAGGCAGAATCTTCATTAACAAGGGTGAGAAAGATTATAAGGGGTAGATGGGAATGTGGAATTGAGGTTATAGTCAGTTCAGCCCTGATAGTATTGAATGACAAAACAGGCCTCTTAACTTATCTCTTTGTATGTTAAAACAGGAGAAATTCAATCCTAACTATTACCGTTCCATTAGGCCACTTTCAATTATCAACAACAGAAGGGGGTCACAGACAATGCTATTAAATAGCACATTCTCATAAATAATATGCTTATCAATGTTCCATTTTGGTACCCCTGAGACCACTCAGTTCCAGACCTTATTACAGCCCTGGTCTGAGTATGAATAAAAGGCATGAATTCCAAGCATAAACTTTTCATCATCTACAAGGTACAAGCCAGAAGTATGATGGAATGTTCCATCCTTGGTAGGGTGAAGCTTCAATAATACTTCAGATTCTCAACATCATCGAGAGCAAAGCAGCCTAATTAACCGGTGTTCTATCCTCAACCTTAAACATTCACTCCCACCACTACTGGGGAACAATGGCTGCAGTGTGTAATATCTACAGGACGCACTGCAACTTGTAAAGCTTCTTCAGTGGCACATTCCAAACTCTTAATATTGATCACTTACAATGATAAGGGTAGCAAGTTACGGGATCGTAGAATCATAGAATCATAGAAATCCTCCAGTGCAGAAAGTAGCCATCGAGTCTGCACTGACCACAATCCCACCCAATCCTTACCCCTATATTTCCCCACTAATCCCTCTAATCTACACATCTCAGGACACTAGGCTCAATTTTTAGCATGGCCAATCAATCTATCCCGCACATCTTTGAACTGTGGGAGGAAACTGGAGCCCTAGGGGAAGTTTACGCAGACACGAGGAGAATGTGCAAACTCCACACAGACAGTGACCTAAGCCAAGAGTCGAATCCAGGTTCCTGGAACTGTGAAGCAGCAGTACAAATGATTTTGCTACCATATCGTAAATGGGAACGCAATCCATCTGCAAGTTACCCTGCAAGCAACACAACGTGCTGAATTTTAACTATATTGCTGTTTCTCCATTATCACTGGATTAACATCCTGGAACTCGCACCATAACAGCACAGAGGAAGGAAGGCAGATTACCATTGCTGAATAACAGTTAAGGATGAGTAATAAATGCTAGTCTTGGCACATCCCATGAAGAAATAAAATTAAAGTTTTTTGTTACAAAGGCAAGCTAATGAACTACTTACTTTGAGGAACCAACTATAACATCCTGATCATAAGCTTTGAACTACTTCTGCCTTAATGATCTTTTGAAATTTACAGAACTCCACTTCAAAATCCTTTAAATGTAACATCCTATTTCCAAATTCTATCCAAGGAGCAAAATGTAACCAAAAGCTTTTCATGTGTTAAATAAAAGATTGTTTATTTACACACGCCTCCAAAATTTAATTTTACAACACTTAATCACACGATCATAGACCAGCACATTCAAGGAAAGTACAGTTGAAGAGACTAGTGCACTTTTACAGGTTATAAACAAAAGAACAGTTCATACTTAATGGGATTCTCTTGTTCTGGAAAACACATGTGGCAGGCCTGATAAAGAAGACTTCTTCACTCCTCACTGTTGTTTAAGTGAAATCTTAGCTTTTATTGGCAGGGGGATTGAATTTAGGAGCCGCAGCATCATGTTGCAACTGTACAAAACTCTAGTGCAGCCGCACTTGGAGTATTGTGTGCAGTTCTGGTCCCCACGTTATAAGAAAGATGTGGAGGCATTGGAGAGGGTACAGAGGAGGTTTACCAGGATGTTGCCTGGTATGGAGGGCAGGTCTTATGAGGAGAGGCTGAGGGATTTGAGGTTGTTTTCGTTAGAAAGGAGGCGGCTAAGAGGGGACCTTATTGAAACATATAAGATGATTAGAGGTTTAGATAGGGTGGACAGTGATAGCCTTTTTCCTAGGATGGAGAAAGCTAGCACGAGGGGACACAGCTTTAAATTAAGGGGTATGAGTTATAGGACGGATATCAGAGGTAGGTTCTTTACTCAAAGAGTGATTAGGGAGTGGAATGCCCTGCCTGCAGCTGTTGTAGATGCGCCAAGTTTGGTGGCGTTTAAGAGGTTAATTGATAAGTATATGGAAGAGAAGGGAATGGTTTAGTTTGGAGGGGCATTGCTTTTTATTTTGGTCGGCACAACATCGAAGGCCGAAGGGCCTGTTCTGTGCTGTAATGTTCTATGTTCTATGTTCTATGTTCTAATTCAGCAACAACAGTTGTATGCCAAACTCATTTCAGTATTTTCTTAATAGGATATGGAATTTCTACAGGTCACAAAGATGCCTGTTGCTTGTAGTCTCATTACCCAGAGGTCAATTTATTATATTGTTTACCCAAAAGGAAACAGGATTGGAGACCATATGATGTTACAGACTCTGATTCATCAAGTTTAAACACTACTACCTTTTCTGCAGCTGATTATCCCTTACATTCTGCAGTCAATGCTTAAAGATTGTATACCTTACCACATAACGGGGAAGACAAGAAAGAATGGGAGCTGAGATTCTGTGGCCCATTGGATCCAGAATGGGCTGAGAGTCAGCAAGCATAGAGTAATGATGGAGGAATGTTTCTATGAATAGAATTCTGTTTCCAGTAGGGCTTCACAAGACTTGGTGCTGGGGCCCTTGTTATTTGTGGTGTACATTAATGATTTGAACTTTAATGTAGGAGATATGATCAAGATGTTTGTAGCTGATACAAGAATTGGTAGGAGAATAAATAATGAGAAGATTAGCCATAGACTGCAGGAGGATATCAATGGACTGGTCAGGGGATTTAGACTCCCCACAAGAGGAGGAAGTATCTTTTCCATGTTTACTTTGGTATCCAAAATATTCAGGATCATATATACTTCAATCAAGGCATCCTTACTCTTTCAAACTCCAATGAAAACAAACTTAGCCTGTTAAACTATCTTCATAAAAGAATCCTCTCATTCTAGCTATTAAACATCCTCTGAACCACCTCCAATAGATTTACATTCTTCCTTAAATAAGGAGACTAAAATTGCATCTGGTATTTAAGACATGGGGCTAAATTTCCCAGCAGTGTCTGGTGTGGCAATTGTCACATTCAGGATGGTAAATCTGACCGACCATTTAAAGGTTCATTGACCTTGGGCAGGAATTTCTGGTCTTTGGGTGAATGTGACCAGAAAATTCTGCCGATGATCTTGCTAATGTCCTCTATAACATGTTCAATTCCTCTTGTAATAAAAGTTAGCATTCCATTAATCTTCTAGTACAGGTATGCTGTACTTGCATGCTAGGTTCTTTTTCATCTACTTTGTTATGAATGCTAACACCTTTAGATATAAAGCCTTTGGTTTTGTCTTTTTGTTATCTCTGTAACATCTAGATGCATACTCAATATCTAGATCTCTGTGTACTTTGAATTTCTGCAGTGGTTCTCTATTTCAGTAATACTCTGCCATTTATTCATCATACCTGCTTAACTGAACAAATTGACATTTCCCTACATTATACACCACCTATAGATTTTAGATGTGTAGATCTAAATCTACATCTACCTAAGTGCCCTTTAAATATGATGCCCCCCGCCCACTTCAAAATTTGCCATCTTTCATGTGCATGAATATTTAAATGAGTTTTGAGGTGTGTAATAGCAGAAGCTTTTCACACCCATCAAGCAACAGGTTCAGCTCTAGCTTCTGACACCATCTGCAAAATGAAAAACTTAAAATTCCATCCAGTATTTCAACATTATTCCTCTCCCTACAGTTGCTCTTTGACTTGCTGAGAATATTCAGCAAATTCTGTTTTTATTTCAGATTGTTAGCATCCACTGTATTTTTCAAGATGCATTATTAAGTTTGAACAGCACATCATAAATAGAGGAGGAAGATTATCTGGAAATGCTGCACAATTTATAACTGATTTATTTTACAGCGTACTTACACTGCAACAGGTCAAATCCATGCAAAGGGTCATACTCTATTCAAATCACATTGTTCTGAATTAAATGCTGAGATTGCCTTGAATGTAATTATTCCCATCTTCAAAGTGAGACAATGGGATATTCTGATTTCTTGATGGTGGATTGAGATACAGAAATAAAGTGCAGAGTTTGTGACATTTGATCTGATTGTATTCATGATTGTCATGTGTATTAGTATGCAGTGAAAAGTATTATTTCTTTCATGCTCTACAGACAAAAATAATGTGAAATATTTGCAAATGAAACTTAATTTTAAAACTTTTGCACCATCAAGTCTTATGTTAATGGCAATGGAGCTGGCCGGGAAAGTTATGGCTGTGACGCTGAGTTATCCAGGAGGCTCTTTAATTGGCTATATGTAGATGCAGCATTATCAGCTGATGATGGTTTCACTAATAAAAAACTTCCTCCACTTTTAAATCAAATTTGTTTTCCATATACACTGATGGAACTTTGAATTTTACTTGTAATTTCATGGGAAAGAACTAAAAGAGAACCCAGACGCAATGCACTGTTCTTGTCGCAACAATGGGAATGACATGCTTTTGACAAAATCCTGGTCCATATTTTATTGTAAAATATAATTAATATGAGACAGATCCCAATCAGAATAGCTATGAAGCATCAGAAGGACTTATCTTCAAAGATTCCTTAATTTGAATGCAGAATGGACCAAATCTTCTATGGAATGGTAATCACCATTGGAATGCCACTCAACTCCAAGTTGTTTCAAGTTTAGCCTAGAGCTCCACATTCTTCATTCATACTTACAATCCAGCCTGCTGAGAAATGTGGTGATTGGGGGGAGGGGTGGGGGGGGTGGTTTGGCGTGGGTTGGGGCGATTGTCCCAAAAAAATTCAAAGTACTAAATTTGCATGTGCTGTAACCTCGCACTGCTGGCCTCCTGATTGCTGGCCAGCCTGATCTTTGGCTAGCCCGTCAAGCCCGCGTAGAAGAGAAGATAAGTGCATCAGGTAACTGGATGAAAGATTCAAATGGATTGTGATAGATTATGGTCGCAACGGGCAAGTAGCTGGGTATGAGGAGGTTGGTCATAGTGGGTCAGGACCTCGGTGTGCAGGAGGTGGTGGGTAGTTGAAGCTGAGCGGGATAGTGTGAGGGGTTAGTTGTGCAATTTGGGGTTCAGAGGGCAGTTGGGTGAATGGGGCATCACAGATTGTAGTTCAGCTGTCAGAGAGTAAGGGCTATTTGGGTAGTTGAATGTGACAGTGGATGGGTGTATAGTTATGCGGTCAGAATGAGGATAGGTAGAGGGTCAGGAGGGTAATATGGAAGTGGGGCATAGTCAGGTAGTTGTTGTTTATTTTATTCATTTTACAGAATTTGTCTATCATTGGCCTTTATTGCCCACTCCTATCTGCCCTCGACCTCAAAGGGCACTTGAAAGTTAACCACATTGTTGTGGGTCTGGGGGCCAGACCAGGTAAGGATGACAAATTTCCTTCCCTAAAGGGGCATCAGTGAACTAGATGGGGTTCTTTGATAATCGATAATGGTTTCATAGTCATCGTTCGAGGTTTAATTCCAGATATTTTAATTGAATTCAAGTTTCATCAGTTATCATAGTGAATTTGAATACTGGTCCCTAGATCTCGCTCTAAGTCTCAGGATTACTATTCCATTGATAATACCATTGCAACTGACTGTTGCAGGAGGCGGGGATGGGGTGGGGGGGTAGTATCTAGCGACAGGTTCTGTAGTATCATTACCCAGGATTTAGAACAGATTTTAAGTCTTTTAACCCTTCCTGATAATTATTTTGCTAAGTGAGTCTTATATCAAATAGTTCCAGATGCAGGATGGTCCCTCAACGCACCTTTTGTTTTAAAGCTTAAAGTTTATTTATTAGTATCATAAGTAGGCTTACATTAATAGCACAATGAAATTGCTGTGAAAATCATCTATCATCACACTCCAGTGCCTGTTACAGTACACTCAGGGAGAATTTAGCATGGCTAATGCACCTAACCAGCATGTCTTACGGAATGTGGGAGGAAACCAGAGCACCCAGAGGAAACCCACACAGGCACTGAGAGAACGTGCAGATTCCACACAGAAAATGACCCAAGCCAGGAATCAAACCCTTGTCCTTGGTGCTGTGAAACAGTAGTGCTAACCACTGTGCCTGAGCGCTATATTTCAGTGTGCAACCCTCTGCAGAACAAACAATCTGGGTTAATGTTATTGCTGCTAATTGTCAAGCAAGTTTATAGCTATTTAGTTATTTTCCCTCTTTCTGAAACATATTTTTCTATATAAATGTTTCCACGCAAACACCAGGTCACTCCGACTTGCAAGATGGGACACTTTGAAATCTTAGATGTTTGTTTTTCAGACTTGGGACCCAAGAGCAACCATTGGAGTTATCCACCTACCTTTCATCCACGTACCTATCCTTTTTGCATTAAGAAACTGGTTAGCTATTTCTGTCATGCTGGTGTCTCTGAGGCAGTTTCTCTCATATTAGTAAATGAAGCTGAGAATCCAGAAAAATAAATGTCACCCACAGAGCTCTTGGCAACTTTTTTTGTAAACATTAATTTGTGACTGAGATACTGTCATTCCCTCATTATTGCAGAATATTCAAGAAGACCCTTGCCATACAAAGATACAGACCAAGTGCTGGAAAATGGGAATAGATAGGTGCCTAATGGCTGGTGCAGATAGGATGGGCCAAAGAGTCTCTTGTTGTGATGAAAAGCTCTATGACTCTATAGGGTGGGATTTTCCAGCTGCCCTCACCCCAAAACTGGAAAATCCCTCTTGAGGTCTACGGGCCTTGGCATGGTCCACCCTCTGCCCATTACAGTTCCCGTGGCGGGTGAGAGAGCAAAATTCCTGCTATGATTCTAAGGCGTAGTTCTACAGGATTACAGACTGACTGTGGATAGTAAAACTACCAAGAAAAAAATACATGGAATCATAGAGTCATAGAAATGTGAATCACAGAGGCTGGGAGACTGGATATATCAATTGGATGTGTGATTATTATGCTTTCACAGAGGGAATTACTGCACAAGCTTGATGAGAAGTCAAGGGAATATGGTATTCCATTGTGTGACTGAGTATTTACAAGCATGTTGTAAACATTCACCTCATCTTACACTTTTAGATAAATACACATGGAGACCATCTGAGATCACAGCTTCTAAATTATGGATCAAAAATTTCATTTTACGAAATGATAACTTTTGGATAACAATATGCAGAAAAGATTTAAATCTCTTCTGTCGTTACGTTTACTGACCTCAACCAGTACGAGGCATTATGGGTTATTCCAATTGACCTCAGCTGGGAAAGGTCAATGTAACCACTCCTGATCATTAAACTCTGGGTCAGCATTGCTGCCTCACAGCGTCAGTGACCTGGGTTCGATTTCCAGCTTTGGTCACTATCTATATGGAGTTTGCATATTCGCCCCATGTCTGCATGTTCTAATTTCCTCCCTGCAATCTAAAAGACGTGCTGGTTAGGTGCATTGACCATGCTAAATTCTCCCTCAGTGTACCTGACCAGGGAATTTTCACAGTAACTTCACTGCAGTGTTAATGTAAACTTACTTGTGACTAATAAATAAAGATTTTAAACTCTGCTGGGAGCATATGCTTATGGAAGTTGGTTGAGGGCAGGTTTGATTAGGGTTAGCCTCATCATCCCAGTGTCTCAAAGCTGGCTGATATTAAGTAGATTGATACAAGAATATTACCCAAGGATATTGGGTCAGAAGAGGCACCTGAACACTGTAATTTCCTCAAGCTGTGGGAAATAATCTGATTTGTCCTCAACCACTTTCTCCAGTAGCTCAGTGATGATAATTAATGTACTAATGGGAATTATCATGCCCACTAGAATCCAAGTTGATGAATCTATAGATACATTCTTGGCTTCTCATATGATTAATATGTGGGGTATTAGAGGATCAATAATGTCTGCGGGATGATATTCTTTCAGGAGAGGAGGTGGGGACAAGAGAGGAAGGTGAATGAAAGGAGCAAATGAAAAAGGGACATTAAGAGAACATGGGAGACAGAAAAGGTGAGGAAAGAAGAGAATGGAAGAGAAAGAGAAGAGTAGAAAGGGAAAGAGAAGAAAATGGAAAAGAGAAAGCAAGAAGTGAAAGGAGAGAAAGTAAAAACACTGTGCATAAATTAAGAAAATAAGTCTTTACAAAAGCACTTTACAAAGGTATGACAGGAAGTGGGATTCTTGGTAATAGAATAAATGTATTATATATTCTGCAGCTATACAGAGCATAATAGACCCACATTAAATCTCTGGTCTTTGTTGAGTTTGTTGAGACTAATTAGGCTCCCACAATTGGTTTCAGAGTTCTTGGACTAGAGACTGAAAAAATGATCAGTCAATCTAGCAGCCCTTGCTGCTAAGCTATTGTGTGCCATCAGGACACTGTGAGCAAATAGTTTGTTGACAGGCTGTGCTCACATGTAATGCCTGGTGACTTGAGTGAAATACTAGGAGAATGCACACATTCAAAAACAGTACCAATATGAACCATATTCTTCAGGAGGAAGAAATAAAAAAGATGCATTGCTTGAGCAGTCGGGGAAGGAGTTGTGGGTGGGGATGGAGAGGATGCGGAGAGGGATGAGTTTCAGGTTGAAGAGTGGCAAGAAAAAATAACAATCCAAGGACAAATCAGATTATTTCCCACAGGTTGAGGAAATTACAGTGTTCAACTGCCACTAAAAAGTGTGGGAAATTGAGAGCAACAAGCCTGTGACCCTCTGATAGGACTTGCATTGGATGAGATTCCTGAGAAAATTTTGCTTTAGATTTCCATTACTATTTAAAGAGTGAGCTATAACAGTTAGCAAAATAAAACAACAAACCTATCCACTAATTAAAAAGTAATCCTTATTTAACAAAAAGATTTGCAAGCTGGAGCTTAGATTGCCTTTTGTAATTTTTATAGAGAAATTTAGAGTTCTCTATTCTCATAGACATCCCCAGTGTGAGATTAAAGATTATGCTGTGCAAGGTAATCCACTGCACTTGAAAAAAAATCAACTGCTTTCTTGAGTTTGCTCTCAGATATTGTACTGCGAGGATTTCCATTTCTTACGTTGCCAAGTGACAAATGCTGCAGCAGCTCTTGGTTCTTTGGCCCTGCGTGTTCACATTGCAGGGTATGACTACACAGACAATGTCCATGCCGTTAAATGTCACGTGGCCACTGCAGTTGTTTTCTATGGTTTTGTTTTCCCCTTTCAATTTCAGTGTTATTGCTTTGAGCTCTCAGTGGGATAATGCTACATGAATAATCTGACCCACAGGGGACCTTTCTGTCTGGGACAGTACCATTACATCCAGACAGGGAGATGTTGCTTTTCAGCAGACCTCGTGCACTGAAAAAATCTGGAATCAACTCTGTAACCAGCATTTGAAGAATTCTAATGTATGCCACATATACAAAAGGATCTCACAGTAGCCATTGTCGTAGGGCAGATGGTTTCTTCAGCAGAGACTCATGCCATCATTTACATCCACTTTCGTTTCATCCTCAGAATCATTGTCCACAAGGATAACACAGCCATTCCCTTTTAAATGTATCTTATCCACTAAAATACATTTATTTATAAGAAATAATACATCGGACTAAATTAACTATCAGCAGCAAAAGCTACAATCCTGCTGTTCATGATTATTCATGAAAGGTTTATGCGATTGCTTGGGTTGCAGTGTCAAATCTAACGTGTGAAGTCATCCCATGTTTTTTGAGTCAAATTATTAAAGTAATGAATAAGCATTATTTTGTTGACTCCTCTTTTCATCTACCTGCACTCTTGGTAGGATTGAGTGGAGTGTAGTTTAAACTAGCTTGGAAATAAAACAACTTCCTTCATGCATGTTCCTTATTTTGTTCCAGCAATTACAAGTAAAAGACCAGCATCTGATTTCTAATTAATCAACATTCTGAAATAAGGAAGGAGCAGGCTAATTACTGATTACACACCAAAGTGTAACAAATCAATGCCAGTGTGCTCTTAAAGGCAAGGTGTCCTTTTGGCAATTGAATGCATTAGCAAATTAAAATCATTTACAATTATTTGGCCAGGAAAGAAAATTTGCTCATGTTGAATGCCCAGTTTGTTTCTGCAAGTACACCATTTTATCACCTGACAATATAAATTTTCACAATCCTCTCTGGATAATAAGCTTTTCATAAAAATCACATCGACACAGAACTGAAATAGTGCGTGAGAATGATTTTCTGGTCGACTTTTGAAGAGCTTCCTTGTTGCTGCCCTTGTTCTTTAACATTGCTCTTTATTTGTCAGTGTTGATGTGAAAGGGAGAAACTCCAGTGTGAAACAGAATATGCAAGTGTAGGGCCAACTATATTTGAAAACATTCTAACACTGCAAATGAATACTTTGCCCTTATTTAAAACATTTAGATTGACATCTTCAGTGGTTGCTGTCTGGGATACCAAACTACAGGATCCACTTTGAAACAAATAAGATTTTACTACAAAGGTTTACAGTGTTAAAGGAGCATCCATTTTCATTTATAACTGTATCAATAGTATTTTACGCATTGCTGCAAAAAGACTACCTGGTTTCAATTTAACAGTGAGAGACAACAAAATACAGGAAAAAAGAGAAAACAGACAAAAGTCAATCGATATTACGGACAGGGTGTATGAGTGTAAGACTGATATGATGTGCAATTATGAAATGTTGGTATACTGTGAGGATGACATTGTATCATTATTGATTACACCAAGTTTCATTGAGAAAATATTTTTGAAAAGAATGTTCATTGTAAGTGCACCTCATACAATGCATATGGCAATTAAATGGCTTCTCTTTCTCTTCCACCTTTGAGGGAGGAGGGGGCATTGGGGATGAGGTGACTTTTCCTCCTGTCCCAGTTTTGATGGTAGTGCTTGATGGGGCAATGGTATGAGATGAATCTTTCTCCTGGGAGCTTGTAATGATTAAGCTAGAGAGATGAGTTTGATGAAACTGCGTAGAGCTTGTGATCAGGGATAGCTGTGAGAAATTAAGTATCAGGTATAGTTAAAGATATGCAAGAAAACCTCTGTTGCCACATACCTCTAGGCAAGATGTTCTCGACTCCGGTTGCTGTAATGTAAAGGGTTAACAGGTGAGATATGCTAATGTGTGATATAGATGATGATATACCACTATTATCAGTCAATCATTAACTAGACTCTTTCTCACAAGAAGTTGACAAAATGCCTGAATATGCCTTCTCTGCAACCTATTTCAATGTGGTACTGGTAAACAAATGTTAAGCAGATACAAGAGTATGTCTACAATCTGTTTAAGAACCAAGTCCCATGTCTAGAATCCAAGGCAGAAGAACAGATCAATTTCAACTATGCTGTATATCATTCCAGATTATTGCCAGTACTGCCTCCTCAAGGGGAGTGAGCTTATGGAATCAGGCTTTGTCTTCCTGAGTTGTGTCCCCAGAAACCTGCTATGTACTATCTTATGTGAACCGAGAAAGAATGATTTTTATATATGATAGATGTGTTTTTATGTATATTTCTTCACACGATTTAAAGTATTGAGCTCGCGCACATCAGTGGGAGAGAGACTACACCACTGGGGGAGAGACTGCATCTGGAGTGAGATTCAAACAGAATGAGTGTATTGGAAATTTGGGGCTGAGTGGGAATTCAGTGCTGAGGGGAAGGAGGTGCTCATTTTCAGGAAGAGTGGAGAGGCAGACCTGTGAAGGAGACTCAAGGACAAGTGAGAGGTAGAAAGAAATCAAACCGTGATATCACAGCCAGCAGACAAGTGATTTGTTGGCGACTGGTAAGTAGTTTTCCTTTTCTTTTTTCTCTGCATTATATTTGCACTTGTGAGTTAAGTCATGGTAGGAAATCCCAGACCCGTGTCCTGCTCCTTTTGTGTGATGTGGGAATTCAGGGACCCTTCTGGGGTCTGTGACTCGTTCATGTGCAAGAACTGTGTGCAACTGCAGCTCTTGTTAGAATGCTTGATGGTTCTGAAATTGCAGATGGATTCACTACAGAGCATCCATGATGCTGAGGAAGTCATGGATAGCACATTCAGTGAGTCGATCACACCACAGCTAAAAACTACTGTTGGAGATAGATAATAGGTAACAACCAGACAGTAAAAGAGTAGGAAGGCAGTGCAGGGGTCCCCTAGGTCATCTCCCTGCAAAACAGGCATATCATGGGGGAGATAGCTCACCAGGGGAAGGTGACAGCAGCCAGGTTCATGGCACCATGGCTGGCTCTGCTGCATAGGTAGACAGGAAAAAAGTGGCAGAACAATAGTGATAGGGGATTCAATTATAAAGGGAATAGAATACAGGATGGTATGTTGCCTCCCTGCTGCAAGGGTCAAGGATATCTCAGAGCAACTGCGTGTCTCAGAGCAATTGCAACTGGAGAGGGCTATGAACAGCCAGTGCCAAAATACATATAGGCACCAATGATATAGGTAGAAAATGGGATAAGGTCCTACAAGCTGAATTTAGGGTGTTGGACTGAAATCAAAGTTAAAGGACACAAAATGGTTACCTGGCACAAAATGGACTTAGAGAAAAGACATTAAGAGGCTTTGACATTTGGGCACAGGCAGTATACAAAGAGTTAAAATATGTAATGTTTAAATTACTGCAGGAAACAGTCAGATATTGAGGTACCTTAAACTTGAGATAAAAGCAGAGCCAAAACAATGAGTTTGATAACAAGATCACCCACTGATGGGGGAAATAAATGCATAAGTGTATATATATAACAAGTTCAGCCATTGAGAGGGACATAACTGCATCAATGTATCTATTCTATATACAACGATGTGCTAACTGTCAACGTCCGTACTTGTCTACTCAATGTGTAACAATGTTCTAATGGCTACTGTCCATACTGTCTATTATCTAACAAAATATACAAGATGCTCAACTACCATTGTGTAGTTGAGAAGGTGACCACCAATACTGTGGATTACCAACACTTCTCCCAAAGCTTTGTCCAAATAAAATTGTTTGTTGAACCTCCAACTCTGACTCCGAAGCGGTGACTTTCCCACAACAAATTGGCATAGTTGGGCAGGATCTCACTGCTAGTAAGTTCTATTGGTTGGCCTTGATTGGCAAACAGGGGTAGAAATCATTGAATTGGTGGGAGTCAGACTAAGTCAGCAATACAGTTTAAAAGAGATAAAAATTAAGGGGAATTTATGGTATAGAAATAAATATTGATTATTAATGGTATAGTAATAAATATTGGCTGTTACTTGTGCTGATCGACTAGAGGACAGGGAAGTGCTTGTCTCAAACATACAGCCTTAGACCAGTTGTTAAGAGGGGAAATCTCCCACGCCAAGGTCAGGACCCTGGAGTGGGCATAGAGACACAAGGGCACTTAGGATCGTGAAGCACAAAAGGCAAAGGTCATTCAATAACAAAGTCTATCAGATTTCTTACTGTGATGAACAAACGCATAGTTTGCCACCTATTTGCATGAAAGTTTGGATAGTTGGGTACTGGACTGTCAATGTTGTAAAGCGGTACAGAAAAGGAGCTGATCACTCTGACCTAAAGCTGGACTCTGGTGGAGAAAACAGAGGTAATCGTCAAGGAGGTAATCATGGCCAGGGATAGTGAAGTCTGCAAAATGGCAGATAAAGAAATCAAGTGGGGACCTGCAGGATCTTTTATTGAAAATTACATGACAGACAGACACTCGTTAATTAAGAGGATGCAAAGAGATGGCTGGGATGTTTCTCAGACCTTAGAACAGCGGAAAAAATGAATAGATGAGGTAAAAAAGAGACAAGACAAGGAAGGCAGAGGTGTTAAAGATAAGATTAGGAAGTTAGAATCCAAAGTAAGGGGACTGGAGAAATGGAACTGAGTGTTACAGGAGAATCAACGGAAAGGGGAAACTGTTCCTCTGCCCCCTCGTGAGTATGCACAACAGGGACCAAGCACCCCTTCAGAGGAATGGGAAGTGCGAGAACACAACTTAGCACTGGTAACCCAAGGGGTAATAGATGTGCACCCAATAGCAAATTATACAATTTTGCAGAGGAGATTTACCAGGATGTTGCCTGGTAGTGTGGGAAGGTCTTATGAGAAAAGTCTGAGTGACTTGAGGCTGTTTCCATTAGAGAGAAGAAGGTTAAGAGGTGACTTAATGGAGGCATACAGGTGATCAGAGGATTAGATAGGGTGGACCTTTTTCCTCGGATGGTGATGGCTAGTACAAAGGGATATAGCTTTTAAGTTGACGAGTGATAGATAAGAGACAGATGTCAGAGGTAGATTCTTTACTCAGAGAATAGTAAAGGTGTGGAATGCCCTTCCTGCAATGGGAATGGACTTGTCAACCTTAAGGGCATTAAAGGGTCATTGGATAAGCACATGGATGATATTGAAATATTATAAGTTAGATAGGTTTTAGATTCGTTTCACAGATTGGTGCCAGATTGAAGGGTGGAGGGCCTGTACTGCACCTTAATGATCTATATTCTGTGCTCTATAAACCATTCACCCCAGGCGAAAGACAACAAATAATGGCTTCCCTGGTAAACTACAACCTAGAAGTGCAAACATTAAATTTTGGGAAGAATTAGATATAATAGAGTACGACACAAATTGCACCTAAGGAACATACACCAACTGGTCAGGTCAGCGTGTCCAGCAGATAAATGGAGGCAGGTAGCAGGAGGACCTGCTGCTCCTCTGGCACAAGATTATAGTGGGGGGCATTGGACACACATAGTCACCCAAATAAATAGATGCCGAAGAGGCACCCTTCACTCAGTTTAAATTCAGAGAGTTTTAGGAAATGCTCCTACTAACTGGAGCAGAATTGTTACAACCAAGCAGCGCAAGGAGGAAGGAGCTTCAAGGCAAAGAAACCCACGCCGTGGGGATCGAGCTTTCATCCAGGCTTCCAAGGATGGGCTCTCTAGCGCTTACCAAACCATCCTAAAAATGGGAGTGATTATGTCCCAGGATTATAGTGAACTAGTGGAATGGGCTAGTGGCGTACTGGGAGGCGGAGAGAAGAAATCCCAGGCAAGAATAAGACGAGATAGCCACTTATAGAAGTGAACTAAGTCCAAACTGTGCTATCACAATTGTGGCCGACAAAGGCACTTTCCCAAAGAGTGTGGGATCTCAAGGAAAGGAAACAAATGTAGAAGCGGTGGGATACATTGTAATCACTGCCATAAAAATGGACTCACAGAAGCAATATGTTGGGTCAAACATAGGAGCCCCCGACGTGATCCATGATCACAGCAGAATCGGATGAACCAAGGAACCTCCAAGGTTAGCAAGATTGATGGTCTGCAGCCCCCATTCATAAGGGTAAGAAGGACAGAAGGATTTATGTGTCTGCACTAGTAGGGAGCAGGCAAAGTGAGATGCTGGTAGGCACAGGATCATCCATATCTGTCACCAACCTTCCCTTACTCACTACAAGTTGGATGATTTATCTAACAGGGATAGGAGAGAACTAAACACCCACTTACGCAGAGCAAGACCACGTTAGTAGAAATAAATAATTTGTATATACCCATGAAATTCTACGTGTGTAAAAATAACAAGGGTACAATAATGGGAAATGATTTAATGAAGGAGTATGAGATTCTGATAGACTGTGGAAAGGGAGAATTAATCTGGAAAGAGAGTATAGAAAAACTCACAAGTCACCTCAAAACTATCAAGGTGGCCAGTGCCAGCTCCAGAGATTGGGGATTAGGAACAGAAGCGTTCGGAACCATCTGTCTTCCATCCCAGGAGTATGGGCTGAAACCAAATTAGATACTGGCTAAACTAAAACTGACCCAATAAAGGTATCTGGACCCACCGACAATACCTGATAAAACCAAAAGCAGAGGCAGCTATAGTGGAGATAGTTAAAGGGTTAGTGGAAAAAGGAATTCTGAGGGAAACTACGAGTACCACTATCGTGGAGGGAAGGATCTGGCCAGTGAGCTAACCCGACAGAAGATAAAGGCTCACAATAGATTACACCGGTCTCAGTAAAGTCACGTCCAAGTTGCACCCCATAGTAGTAAGCCCCTCGACAATCCTGAATGGATTATCACTGGAGCATAAAATTTTTACTGTATTGGATATAACCAATAGATTCTGGTCCCTACCCTTGGATTCCCAATCCCAAAACAAATTCGCCTTTACAGTGGGAGAAAAACAGCACACTTGGGCTTGCCTACCGCAGGGATTCCACAATATCCCCGCTCTCTTCCATTGAGTAATGAGTGACATCCTGAACAGAGCAGGACTACCAGAGGATAGTACAATACTACAATATGTGGGATGATATCTTAATAGCTTCATAATCTCAGTCAGGACACCAGGAAGATCTACACCTTGTGTTAAATGAACTAAAAACTACAGGATTAAAGGTGAGCCCCAAAAAGGCACAAATCGGAAAAACACATGTCCTCTAACTAGGACACCTAATATTACAAGGGCTTAAAGAAATGACCGAAAGAAGGTGGTACAACAAATGCCGAGGCCAGTCACCATAAAAGGAGTCAGGAAGGTGCTAGGATTGTTTAACTATAGACAAAGTTTTATCCTGGGATTTGCAAAATTGGCAGAGCCTATATAAAAACTAGTTGAAGGATTAAAGCCACTTTTAAACTCCACAGAATGGGGACCTGAGCAGGAAGAGGCTTATAACAAATTAAAAACAGAACTGACATCAGCCCCCAGAATAGGACTACCAGATTCCAATAATGACTTCCACATATACTGTAGTAAGAAAGGGAGTTCTATTCCGCAAGATCATGACGATAAATGGAGACCCATTGGTTACTATTCAACAGTAGAAGGGCCAGTAGTCACTGGACTGCCAAAGTGCATAGCTGCCTTAGATTGCATCACCTGGACCATAAAAGTTATCAAGCCAATACTAATGATAGAGAATATAATCCTCCACACCTAACACAACTTCATGGAAATGCTAAATTTGGGAAAGTGAAGGTACATCTCAAACATGAGATAGGCTAAATGGGAAGCTGTCCTCCTACCTCCCAGCAGAAGGAATTTTAAATACAGAAGAGTCTCATGATTGTGGGAATATAAATATGGACGTAGAAGAAGGTAGGATAAAGGATATGCCTTTAACAACAGCTGAGAAGACCCTTTTTGTAGATGGTTCATGTAAATATGTGGAAGGATCACCCCAGAAAATGTGGGCAGCAGTAAATTAGAAAGAGTAAGGTCAGAAAGAATTGATGGAGATCTATCCGCACAAGTGGCAGAACTAGTGGTACTCACAAAGGCACTAGAATTATCCGAAGGCAAGACAGTAAAACGATATATACCATTGTATATATACAAGATTATATGACGGAATGGGATAGAAGGGGGTTTGTAACTCCTATTAAGCACTGACAAAGGATCAAGGCAATGCTAAAAGACAGTGAGAAACCCCGAGAAGCGGCAGTAATAAAAATTAAAGTGCACCAGAAAGAACCAGGAAGAGATTACTCAGATTGGTTAAATTTCAACGGGAACCAAACCACAGATAGAGCAGCACAATTAGCCTTAGAACATAGAACATAGAACAATACTGCACAAACAGGCCCTTCGGCCCACGAGTTGCGCCGATCACATCTACCAATCCACAGACCTATCTATAACGCCCTATCCTATTCTTTTCCATATATTCATCCAGAAATCTTTTAAAAGACTCCAGTGAGTTTGACTCAACAACCTCTGACGGCAGCCAATTCCATTCACTCACCACTCTCTGAGTGAAAAACTTACCCCTGACATCTCCTCTGTATTTGCTTTCCTGCACCTTAAATCTGTGTCCTCTTGTAGTGACCATTTTAGCTCGGGGAAATAGTCTCTGACAGTCCATCCTATCTATTCCTCTCAACATTTTATAAACCTCTATCAGGTCACCTCTCAACCAACGTCTCTCCAGTGAAAAGAGTCCCAGCTCCTTCAACCTATCTTCATAAGGCCTGCCTCCCAATCCGGGAAGCATTCTTGTAAATATCCTCTGCACTCTCTCAATAGCTTCTACATCCTTCCTATAGTGAGGTGACCAGAACTGCGCACAATACTCCAACTGGGGTCTAACAAGAGTCTTATAGAGCTGCATCATTACCTCCTGACTCCTAAACTCTATTCCTCGATTAATGAAGGCCAGTATACCATACGCCTTCTTGACCACTTCCTCCACCTGCGAGACCGATTTAAGAGTCCTATGGATCCGGACCCCGAGATCCTTCTGCTCTACAACACAGCTAAGACTCCTACCCCTTATATTGTACTCCTTCATCCCATTATTCCTGCCAAAATGGACCACTATACATTTATCCGCGTTGAAGTCCATCTGCCACTTCCCCGCCCAATCTTGCATCCTGTCTGTGTCCCGCTGCAACTTTTGACATCCCTCCAGACCATCCACAACACCACTGATCTTTGTATCGTCAGCGAACTTACTCACCCATCCCTTCACTTCCTCATCCAGGTCATTTATGAAAATGACAAACAGCAGGGGTCCCAGAACAGATCCCTGGGGCACTCCACTGGTTACCGACCTCCATACCGAACAAGACCCATCCACAACCACTCTCTGCCTTCTGCCAGCAAGTCAGTTCTGGATCCACGAGGCCAAAGCCCCTTGGATCCCATGCCCTCTCACCTTCTCCAGAAGCCTTGTATGGGGGACCTTATCAAATGCCTTGCTAAAGTCCATGTACACTACGTCCACCGCTCTTCCTTCATCAATGTGTTCAGTCACATTTTCAAAGAACTCAACTAGGCTCGTAAGGCATGACCTGCCCTTGACAAAACCATGCTGGCTATTTCTAATCAGTCCAAACTTCTCCAAATGTCCATAAATCCTATCCCTCAGAAGCCTCTCCATCAGCTTACCAACCACTGAAGTCAGACTCACCAGTCAGTAATTTCCAAGACTATCCCTGTTTCCTTTCTGAAAGATAGGAACCACATCCGCAATCAGGCGGCAGTTAGTGAACTACCAATAGCATAACGGAACAGATAGGAAACGAAATAGATATTCAAGACTTACATGAGGATACCTCGAAAGAGGAAAAGGGGAAGTGGGAAGCACAGGGAGCAATCAAAGAGACTGATAACATTTGGAGACAAAATTATAAGGTCATGGCACCAGAGTGTGTACAAAACATCCTCTTGGAACTATACCATGGACTCTCACATGGAGGAAGAGAGGCCATGGCAACTAGTATAGGAAAGGAATAGTGATGGAAAAAATGGAGCACAACACAACCCATAAAAATTAAGATGGGGCACCAGCCCTGACCAAAGGGGCCCTGGGAACATCTGCAAGTAGATTTCACAGGGCCACTACCACAATGCCATGGCAAAACCTATTGTCTGATTATTATGAACCAGTTTACCAGGTGGATAGAAGCGTTCCCTACTACAAATTGTACTGCTACCACGGTGGCTAGAATATTGGCAGAAGAGGTAATCCCTAGATGGGCAGCACCCTACAAATCAATTTAGGTCAAGGAACGCACCTCACAAGGAATTTACCAACAAGGAATGTTGGTAAAAACAGTGTGCCAACTGATGGGAATAAAACAAAAATTCCACATCCCTTACCACCCACAGAGTTCTGGAATGATGGAATGTATGAACAGAACTCTTAAAAATGGCCTGGCCAAAGCCATGCAAACATCAGGAAAAATGTAGACTGAAGTATTGGCCACTATATTAATGAAGATAAGAGCTACCACAAACCAGATAACTGGATTAACCCCTTATGAACTAATGACAGGAACGACAATGCAATTATCTAAAAGCATCATAACAGTCTCACTAAAAGATGAAATCAGGAGATATGTTTTGAAACTAAGTGCCCAACTAAAAGGGATGCATAAATTAGTAAAGAATAATCAGGAAGAAAGAAATGCACAGAAAAAGCTTGAAATACTCCCTGATGTCCCAATAGTGGGAAGTCGTGTCCGAGTAAAAACATTAACTGAAAAAGCAGGGTTTGCACCAAAATGGAATGAGCCATATGAAATTATAATTAATGGAGACATCTGTGCCTGTCTAGACATAAGAGGGAAAGGTATATGGAAACATTTGATCCAGCTGAAATTACATAAAGAAGCAAATGAATGAATTAAAGTGACCAGGGTGCTTTCCTCAAAACAGGTGATGACTACAAGCAATAGTAACTGACACATTCGGGTTGACAATATAACTTTTGGAAAATTGTTAACATAAAGCAATAAGATTGATGCTTGCATGTGACAGTCATGTATAAGATCGCGTATGTAATTGTATTACTCTGCATTGTCGCGACTGTAAACTTGACTAGGCTAGAGGATAAACTATTCTAAAAGCATACATTTACACAGTAATCAAACTGTATGTTACCTGTTTGCCCAATCTATAGAAGCCCTATTTGTGACCACTTCTGTGTTGACCGTCCTTAACTCATATACGGCAGGTACCTCAGACGCATCGTATAAAGAAAAGATTGGTAGATATAAAAGTGGTATACAAGGAAGATGTGTGGAACTTGTAAATCTCACAGATCCTGGATGCAAGGGGCTCCAGGAATGGGAATGTGCATATGCCATGGTCCCCAAGAATGTTTCCTGCATACAGACGCAGTGTGTCTGTCAGCACTGTCGGGTAAATAGAGGTCAGTTTACTTGAACCTGTAACGAGCAGAGATGCCTGAACGTAACCGTAGGGAGGCAACTCATTTGTGTTCAGTGTAATGGGACTCATGTCAGCTCAATCGAATGAACATACCCGTTTGATACCTACCAAGTGGTACGATCAAACAGGGAGTCAAGTAAACTGAGCAATTGGTGGTATACACAAACCAATAACCAGGACATTAAAAGCTACCGGGCTAAGAAGAGATCTGTGTTCCTCTTCAATGGCATCTACATGGTAGCAATACCAACCTTCATGATCCTTTTTGCAGTAGAAACAATAAGACCACTCACTGTTCCATGCCCTCAGAAGGAGCATATCCGGGGACAGATAGTGACCCAGGCCATCAGCAAGGAATTCTGTGCTGATTGGGAAACCTCGGGCACACTAGAATCATCACTAGGATATGGGTTCCTTGGGGCCCTGTCTCTGGGTGGAGGGGACAGCAGGAGTAATTAATGCCAGAAATAGAAACCATATTATCTGTGGACTAACTATCCCCTGGGAAACAGTACACCAAAGACATCATTCACTGTTCTCCGAAACTGTGAATTTGAAGAGTGGCTGCTTGCTGGTGAGTCCACTGAATTTTGAATTCTGTCTTTAATAATAGTTTTAGGTCGCAAGGGTTTGTTGTTTATTTTGGCGCTCCATAGCGGGAGATAGGCGCGGGGGCTGCTCGGAAAGGAGCGCGGGATTATAAATCAGTTACTCATGCGAGGATCCACCTCACTGTTCTCCGGAACTGTGAATTTGAAGAGTGGCTGCTTGCTGGTGAGTCTACTGAATTTTGAATTCTGTCTTTAACAATAGTTTTAGGTTGCGAGGGTTTGTTGTTTATTTTGGCACTCCGTAGCGGGAGATAGGCGCGGGGGCTGCTGGGAAGGGAGCGCGGCATTATATAAAGAAGGCCAAGGTAGACAGCGGGCAGCGTCGGGAGAGGGCAGTGGAGTGAGGCGGGGAGCAGAGTGAGAGCTGTAAGGGCTTAAGCTCACTGGGCTTGGGCGAGCACAGGCTTGGACGCAGTAAGTTACTGGATTCCTGTCCCACCAAACCTCTAGTGCCCATACCTTTAAAGGGGGTCTAGAAAATGTCAGAGTCCTTGAATAAACGCGTCCACTGTGTTCGTTGCCATATGTGGACATTCTTGGAGGCAGCACGTCTCCCGAAAGCCCACATATGCACAAAGTGTTTACAGTTGCAACGTTTGAGGGCTCGGGTGAGGCAGCTGGAGCTGAGATTGGAAGATATGTTTTTAGTCAGAGAGAGTGAGGGGATAATGAATAGGGACCATTGTCCTGAGGGGACCCCAGGGCCTAGGAGGAGGGATGGGTGGGTTACAGACAGGAAGTGGAAAAAGAAAAGGAGTCACGGCATTAAGATCACCTCAGAGGAGGCATCCCAGAATATCAAGGGCAGGGCAAAAGCTGAGGTAGAGGGCAAGGGAGGGGGATCAGAATGCCCCGGAGGATGGCAGGAATGCGGGATGTGAGATAGTGGTGGGAGATGGGAAGGTCAAAGGGATCGACAGGCGGTTCTGTGGACAAATGCAGGACTCCAGGATGGTAGCCTGCCTCCCTGGAGCAGGGGTCCAGGATGTTTCAGAGAGGGTAGAGGGAATTTTGAAGGGAGGAGGGTCTAAGGCTGATGTAATAGTTCATGTAGGAGAGAAGGATGTAGGAACAAAGTGCAGGGGGGACATACGTAGGCAGTTCAGGGAGTTGGGGGCTTGGCTGAAGTGTAGGGCCTCCAGGATGGCATTCTCTGGGCTGCTGCCGATGCCTGGGACTAATAGGATTAGGAATAATGAGGTACTCCAACTAAATGCGTGGTTGAGAGATTGGTGTAGGGCTGAGGATTTCAGATTCATAGACCATTGGGAAGTCTTCATGAGGGAGGGGCATCTATACAAGAGGGATGGGGAACAGTTGTCTGGGAAGGGCACCCATATTTTAGCTGGGAGGTTAGCTGGAGTGTTTCGGCAGGGTTTAAACTAATATGGAGGGGGGGTGGGGAGACAGAGGGAACTGGGAGTGGGAGAGAGATGGGTGACAGGGTAAGTCCAGAGGGTAGGAAGGAGGATCAGAGAGGGCCTGAGGGTCTTCAGCGCATGTGTTTTAATGCGAGGAGTGTGACTGGCAAAACAGATGAACTGAAGGTAATAATGTTCACGAGGAAGTTAGAAGTGGTGGCGGTGACTGAGATGTGGTTAAAGGAGGGGCAGGACTGGCAATTGAATATTCCAGGGTATAAGTGTTTTAGGCATGACAGAGGTGGTTTGAAGAGAGGAGGGGAAGTGGCGTTATTAGTTAAGGATCACATCATAGCAGTGCAGAGGGAGGGTGGTATGGATGATTTAGGAATTGAGTAGCTATGGGTGGAGTTGAGGAATAGGAAGGGAGAGGTTACTATGTTGGGTGTGTACTACAGACCGCCCAACAGCCCGCGGGCCATGGAAGAAGGGATATGCAGGGACATTTTAGATAAGTGTAGGAAGAATAGGGTGGTTGTAGTGGGAGATTTCAATTTCCCTGGGGGAGATTGGAAGGTGCCCAGAGCGGAAGGTGCGGACGGGGAGGAATTTGTACAGTGTGTTTTGGAAGGGTCCTTGGAGCAGTATGTGGATAGCCCGACTAGAGAGGGGGCTATACTGGATTTGGTTCTGGGGAATGAGCCAGGGCAGGTGGTTGACGTTGTAGTAGGAGAGCATGTGTCAAATAGTGACCACAACTCTGTCTGCTTTGGGATATTAATGGAAAAAGATGAAGCCTGCCTTAAGGGGAGGGTGTTAAACTGCGGGAGGGCTAGATACAGCCAGATTAGGCAGGATCTTAAGGATACCGACTGGAATAAGCTGTTCGAGGGTAGGTCGACGCTGTACATGTGGGAGTCTTTCAAGGGAAAACTAAAATCTTTGCAGGAAAGACACATGCCGGTAAGGAGGAAGGATGGGAAAGGTAGGATTAGAGAACTGTGGGTTACTAGGGATATTGAGGACTTGGTCAGGAAGAAGCGGGAGGCGTACGTTAGATCTAGGCAACTGGGATTAGATAGATAGATAGATAAATAGAACATTACAGCACAGAACAGGCCCTTCGGCCTTCGATGTTGCGCCGACCAATATAAAAAGCAATGCCCCTCCAAACTAAACCATTCCCTTCTCTTCCATATACTTATCAACTAACCTCTTAAACGCCACAAAACTTGGCGCATCTACAACTGCTGCAGGCAGGGCATTCCACTCCCGAACCATCCTTTGGGTAAAGAACCTACCTCTGATATCCGTCCTATAACTATCACCCCTTAATTTAAAGCTGTGTCCCCTAGTGCTAGCTTTCTCCATCCTAGGAAAAAGGCTATCACTGTCCACCCTATCTAAACCTCTAATCATCTTATATGTTTCGATTAGGTCCCTCTTAGCCGCCTCCTTTCTAACGAAAACAACCTCAAATCCCTCAGCCTCTCTTCATAAGACCTGCCCTCCATACCAGGCAACATCCTGGTAAACCTCCTCTGTACCCTCTCCAATGCTCCACATCTTTCTTATAATGTGGGGACCAGAACTGCACACAATACTCCAAGTGCGGCCGCACTAGAGTTTTGTACAGTTGCAACATGAAGTTGCGGCTCCGAAATTCAATCCCCCTACCAATAAAAGCTAAGACTCCATATGCCTTCTTAACAACCTTCTCGACTTGACTGCCTACTTTCAGGGATCTATGCACATACACACCCAGATCCCTCTGTTCATCTAGACTGCTAAGAATCCTACCATTTGCCCTATACTCTACACATTTATTATTTCTGCCATAGTGCATTACCTCACACTTTTCCACATTAAACTCCATTTGCCACCTCTCGGCCCAGCTCTGAGACAGAGACAGCGCTGGAAGAATATAGAGAGTGTAGACGGGATCTTAAAAGGGGTGTCAGAAAGGCAAAAAGGGGCCACGAAATGGCTTTGGCAGGTAGGATTAAGGAAAATCCTAAGGCATTTTACTCCTATGTAAGGAGTAAAAGGATGGTTAGAGGGAACATAGAACATAGAACATAGAACAATACAGCACAGAACAGGCCCTTCGGCCTTCGATGTTGTGCCGACCAAAATAAAAAGCAATGCCCCTCCTAACTAAACCATTCCCTTCTCATCCCTATACTTATCAACTAACCTCTTAAACGCCACCAAACTTGGCGCATCTACAACAGCTGCAGGCAGGGCATTCCACTCCCTAATCACTCTTTGAGTAAAGAACCTACCTCTGATATCCGTCCTATAACTCATACCCCTTAATTAAAGTTGTGTCCCCTCGTGCTAGCTTTTTCCATCCTAGGAAAAAGGCTATCACTGTCCACCCTATCCAAACCTCTAATTGGAAGATTGGACCTCTCAGGGACAGAGGAGGGGAACTATGCTTAGAGCCTGAGGGAATTGGGGAGATCCTGAATGAATACTTTGCGTCGGTATTCACGCGGGAGAGGGGCCTGATGTTTGGTGCCAACTTTGAGAAATTTGAGGACCCGTTAAAGGAAATAATCATTACGAGGGAAGAGGTGTTGGGGCTTTTAGGCAGCATAAAGACTTATAAAGCTCCGGGGCCTGATGGCATTTACCCCAGGCTGCTAAGGGAGGTGAGAGATGATCTTGCTGGGTCTCTTCTTTGGACACAGGTGAGGTCCCAGAGGACTGGAGGGTAGCAAATGTAGTACCATTGTTTAAAAAGGGTCAGAGGGATAACCCAGGGAACTATAGGCCGGTGAGCTTGACTTCAGTTATATGTCTTATGAGGAAAGATTGAATGCACTGGGGTTGTTTTCCCTTGAAAGACGTCAGCTGAGAGGGGATCTATTAGAGGTATATAAGATTATGAGGGGTATAGATAGAGTAAATGGTGGTAAGCTTTTTCCACCATTACAAAAGGATAGAACGAGGGGTCACGGCGTTAGGGTGAGGGGGGGGCTATGTATAAGATGAATATTAGAGGGCAGTTTTTCACACAAAGGGTAGTGGGGGTGTGGAATGCACTGCCGAGTAAGGTGGTGGGAGCAGGCACGCTAGGGTTGTTTAAGGGTCTCTTGGACAGCCACATGAGCGGGCTGCAGATAGAGGGATAGAGGAGGACTGTTTAAATACTTTAATTGTTTCCACAGGCTGTTCGGTCCACCTTGTTGACCAACAAGGCGCATGCATTCGGCAGGTCGTGCGAGGGCTGCTCTTGGATGTTACTTCAGGAGTGGCCTAGTGCTTCATGTCGTTAGTGTATGCTTAAACTGGACCATCAGATGGGCAACATGACAGCTCAGAGACTATTGCTGTTGCTGTGCAGATACATGGATTTGGGTCTGTGTCTGCGGAAGTTTGCGCGTTCTCCCCGTGGTTGCATGGGTTTTCTTCGGGTGCTCCGGTTTCCTCCCACATCCCAAAAATGTGCTCTTAGGCTGATTGGGTAACTAATTGTCCCAATATTGGTCTCTATATGTCGTTAAGACGTTAGGACGGCGGCGCAGGCTCGTTGGGCCGAAGGGCCTGTTTCCCGTGCTGTGTTGTTCTTTGTTCTTTGCTATAAGCTAATGGAGAGGATCCTCAGGGACAGGATGTATGAGCATCTGGAGCGCTGCGATCTGATCAGGGATACGCAGCATGGCTTCGTTAAGGGGAGGTCGTGCCTTAAGAATCTAGTGGAATTTTTTGAAGAGGTGACAAAAACAGTTGATGAAGGACAAGCCGTTGATGTCGTCTACATGGATTTCAGTAAGGCGTTTGACAAGGCTCCTCATGGTAGGCTGATAGAAAAGGTGAAGGCGCATGGGATACAGGGCCAGGTACATAGATGGGTTGAGAACTGGCTTGGGAGGAGGAGACAGCGGGTAGTAGTGGAAGGCTCTTTTTCCAACTGGAGGTCAGTCACTAGTGGTGTGCCACAGGGCTCAGTACTAGGACCTCTTCTATTTGTGATTTATATAAATGACTTGGAAGAGGGGGTAGGTGGTGTGATCAGCAAATTTGCTGATGACACTAAGATGCTTGGATTGGCGGGGACTGAGGAGCAGTGCCAGGCAATACAACAGGACATAGATAGGCTGGTAGATTGGGCAGATAGATGGCAAATGGAATTTAATCCGGATAAATGCGAGGTGATGCATTTTGGCCGGAATAATGTAGAGGGGAGTTATAGGATAAAAGGTAAAACTATCCGGAGTACAGAGACGCAGAGAGACCTGGGGGTGCAGGTTCACAAGTCTCTGAAGGTGTCAGTACAGGTGGAGAAAGTGATAAAGAAAGCGTATGGTATGTTAGCCTTCATAGGAAGGGGTATAGAATACAAGAGTAGGAGTCTGATGTTGCAAGTGTATAGAACGTTGGTTAGGCCTCACTTGGAGTACAGCGTCCAGTTCTGGTCGCCGTACTACCGGAAGGATGTGGAGGCCTTGGAGAGAGTGCAGAGGAGATTTACCAGGATGCTGCCTGGTATGGAAGGGCTGTCTTACGAGGAAAGATTGAACACACTGGGTTTGTTTTCCCTTGAAAGACGTCGGCTGAGAGGGGATCTATTAGAGGTATATAAGACTATAAGGGGTATAGATAGAGTAAATGCTGGTAGGCTTTTTCCACCATTAGAAATGGATAGAATGAGGGTCATGGCCTTAGGGTGAGGGGGGCTATGTATAAGAGTATTAGAGGGCAGTTTTTCACACAAAGGGTAGTGGGGGTTTGGAATGCACTGCTGAGTAAGGTGGTGGGAGCAGGCACGCTAGGGTTGTTTAAGGGTCTCTTGGACAGCCACATGAGCGGTCTGCCGATAGAGAGATATAGCAGGACTGTCTAAATATCTTATTTGTTTCCACAGGCAATTCGGTCCACCTTGTTGACCAACAAGGTGCATGCATTCGGCAGGTCGTGCGAGGGCTGCTCTTGGATGTTGCTTCAGGAGTGGCCTAGTGCTTCAAGTCGTTAGTGTATGCTTAAACTGGACCATCTGATGGGCAACATGACAGCTCAGAGACTATCGCTGTTGCTGTGCAGACACATGGATTTGGGCCTGTGTCTGCGGGAGTTTGCGCGTTCTCCCCGTGGTTGCGTGGGTTTTCTCCGGGTGCTCCGGTTTCCTCCCACATCCCAAAAATGTGCTCTTAGGCTGATTGGGTAACAAATTGTCCCTATGTTGGTCCCTATATGGGAATCTTCCACAATAGGCATAGCCTAAAGTCATGGATATGTTATTAAGACGTTAGGACGGTGGCGCGGGCTCGTTGGGCCGAAGGGCCTGTTTCCTGTGCTGTGTTGCTCTTTGTTCTTTGTTCTAACCAAGAAATGGCTGAATTAAGATTATACACATAGCAGACCCAATATACAGTAAACTATCAGTTAGTCCAATAGCGGGGTATGCACATTAATAGGAGACAAATGTATAACACATGTTACAGATGAATCCTATAACATCACCCAAGTCATTAATGACATAAGAAAGCAGCTTGATGACTTTAGACAAGGACCGAAGGAAGGAACTGACTGGTTCGAATGTGTGGTAGGGGGATCCTGGGGATCCTATTTAATGCATAGACTGATCATTCTCATTGCAATAGTAATTGCCTGTTGCCTAACTGTCGGATGTCTTAACGTCTGTTGCAAAGTAATGATGATTCGGATTGTGCCAGGAGCTATATAGCCATCGAAAAAGGACAACTGATGGGAACTCCCAAAGACACCAAGGATTATGAGGAAGGAAAAGACAAAAAGATGGACATCCACCTGTGAACAATGCTACTGTTATTGGTCTGTGGATTATTAAATCATAATTATCACCAAAAAGGGCAATTGTTGTAATGAAATCAAAGTTAAAGGATATGAAATGGTTACCTGGCACAAAATGGACTTTGGGAAAAAACATTAACAGGCACTGACTTTGGGCACAGGCAGTACACAAAGAGTTAAAACCTAGAGTGTTTAAATTACTGCAGGAAACAAGTCAGATCTTTAGGCACCTTAAACTTGAGATAAAAGCAGACTTAAAACAATGAACCTGATAACAAGATCAGCCACTGATTTGGGGAAATAAATATATAAATGTATATTATGAGATCACCAATGATAGAGACATAATTGTATCAATGTATCTATTCTATGTACAATGATGTGATAACTATCAATGTCATACTTGTCTATGTATAACGATGTGCAAACTGTCAATGTCCATACTTGTCTAATTCAAAGTGTAATGATGTTCTAACAGTTAATGTCCATACTGTCTATTATCAAACAATGTATAAAAGATGCTTAACTACCATTGTGTAGTTGAGAATGTGACTGCCTGTACTGCGGAGTGCCAATGTTTTTCCCAAAGCTTTGTCCGAATAAAACTGTTTCTTGAACCTCCAAGTCTGATTCCGAAGTGGTGACTTTCCCACAACAAGGGACTTAGGATTTAAACTAAAATGTCGAATCTCAAAAGTAGTAATCTCAGGATTGTTACCAGTGCCACTGGTGGCAATCAAAGTAGAAATGTCAGGATAGCTAAGATGAAAATGTGGCTTAAGCGATGATGCAAAAGAGAGGGATTCAAATTCCTAGGACATTGAAACCTGGGAAGGTGGAATCTGTACAAATTGGATAGTTTGCACCTGGACAGGACTGGAACCGTTGTTCTAGAGGCAGTGTTTGCTCGTGCTGTTGGTTTACAGTCGTGTGGCAGGAGGATGGGAATCAATGCAGGAAGTCAGAGGGAAGTAAGGTTGGGAAAGAAGCAAAAGACAGTAAGGGGAAAAGCAAAAGGCAGAGAAACCAAAGACAAAAATCAAAAAGGCCACAGAGTACAGAAATGGTGGAGACCTTAATGAATGCATCCAGTAAGGTTAAGAGAAATAAAACACAGGGGAAGTGTACAAAGCATGACAGGACAGGTGATCTGTGTTTGCTTTAATGCAAGGTGCATGACAGGTAAGGCAGATGAACTTAAAGCTTGGGTTACTACATGGAATTAAGATGTAGCAATTATGGAGACATGAGTGAAAGAAGGGCAGGACTGTGAGCATAGCATTTGAGGGTGTAGATGCTTCAGGTGACACAGAGTGACCAAAGAAGCAGAGATGTTGCTTTACTGATTAAGGAGAATGTCACTGATAAACAGAAGGAGGAGACTATGGTGGGATTATGTAATGAGGCCATATGTGTAAGGAGCAGTGCAATCACACTGTTGGGGTTATATTACTGACCTCTCAACATGAAGTAAAGGAATTGATGCGCTAACAGATTATAGGAAAATGTAAAAACAATACGATTGTTGTGATGGGCAATTTTAATTTCCCCAACATAGACAGGAGTTCCTTTAGTGTCGGGGCTTAGATGGGGAAGAATTCAATGTGTCCATGAGTGCTTCTTGAGGCAATATGTAGATAGATAGACAAACTTGGTAAGGGGCTATCTTAGATCTGGTTCTGGGAAACGAGCCCAGACAGATGATTGATGTTGCAGGGGGGAAATATTATGGGAAGGGATCACAATTCTATAAGTTTCAAGATTCTTGTACAAAAAGATAAAAGAAGTCCCAGAGTGAAAGTACTAAACTGAGAAAGGCTAACTACAGTAGAAACCAGGGAATGTAGATTAGGGCCAGTTGTTTGAGGATAAATCCACATTTGATATATGAGAGTCTTTTAAAAAATCAGTTGTTAATAATTTGGGGCAAGGATGTCCCTGTAAAAATGAAGGATAAAGATGGCAAGATTTGGGAACTCTGAATGAAAAGAGAGACTGTGAGCTTGATGAAAAATAAGAAGGAAGCAAAAAGGTGCCATGAAATGTCCCTGGCAAGTAAGATTAAGGACAATCCCAAGGTTTTTTATGAGTAAATAAGGAAGGAGACGGTAGATAAAGAGAGCGTAAGTTTACTCAAGGACAATGAAGGGAATTTGTGTGTGGAGCCAGATGAGGTATGTGAGGTCATTAATGAGTACTGATCATCAGTATTCACAAAAGAGAAGGATGTAGTGAATGGTGAATGTGGAAAGGAGGATGTTGACATTCTAGGACATTTTGAGATAAAAAAAGGAGGAAGCATTGGAAGTTTTGAAAAAGTTTAAGGTGGACAAGACCCCAGGACCAGATAGGATCTATCCCAAAATAGTGAGAGGGATGAGGGAAGAAATTGCTGAGACCTTGGCCAAAATCTTTGTATCCTCTTTGGTTATGGGCGAGGTCATGATGTATAGATGACGGCGATGGATTGGGGTGGTAAGAACTCAGTAAGAATTTAGCAACACCAATTTATAATCCAACCGATTTATTTGATAGTAAAAAAGCGAGCTTTCGACTCCTGTGTCTTCCTCAGGCAAATGCAGTGTTCTGGTCTGCAATAGCACACATCAGCACAGACAGTCAGAGATTGCTGATTAGAATGCGAATCCTTACATCTAACCTGCTATTGAAGTGTTAAAGTGGCGAACAATGTGTGTGAAGGGAATCCTGAGCATTGTTGGAGAATTGTGTATTTTCTCCAGACAGCACAGTAAGTGAGGTTTTTTGCTAACCCAGGCAAGTTGCGGGGGTTACAGATAGTGTGTCATGAAGCCTAGATCCCTGTTAAGACCGTCCTCATGTGTGCGGAGCTTGGCTATCAGTCTCTGCTCAGCAACTCTGTGCTGTCGTGTATCACGAAAGTCCCCTTGAAGAACATTTACCCGCAGGTCGGAGGCCGAATGCCCATGACTGCTGAAGTGTTCGCCCACAGGAAGGGAACTGTTTTGCCTGATGATTGCTGAGCGATGCTCATTCATCCGCTGTCGTAGTGTCTGCATGGTCTCCCCAATATACCATGCTTCGGGACATCCTTTCTTGCAACGTATTAGGTAGACAACGTTGGCCGAGTTGCAAGAGTATGTACCGTGCACCTGGTGAATGGTATCCTCACGTTTGATGATGTCGTCCATGTCTATGATCCGGCATGTCTTGCAGAGGTTGCCGTGGCAGGGTTGTGTGGTATTGTGGTCACTGTTCTCCTGAAGGTTGGGTAGTTTGCTGCGAACAATGATCTGTTTGAGGTTGTGCGGTTGTCTGAAAGCAAGAAGTGGGGGGGTGGGGATGGCCCTAGCGAGATGTTCATCGTCATCAATGATATGTTGAAGATTCCGGAGAAGATGTCGTAGCTTCTCCGCTCCGGGGAAGTACTGGACAACAAAGGGTACTCTGTCCACCGTGTCCCGTGTTCGTCTTCTGAGGAGGTCAGTGCGGTTTATCGTTGTGGCACGTCGGAACTGTCGATCGATGAGTCGAGCGCCATATCCTGTTCTCACGAGGGCATCCTTCAGTGTCTGGAGGTGTCTGTCACGATCCTCCTCATCTGAGCAAATTCTGTGTATACGGAGGGCTTGTCCATAGGGAATGGCTTCTTTAACGTGTCTAGGGTGGAAGCTGGAGAAGTGGAGCATTGTGAGGTTGTCTGTTGGTTTGCGGTACAGTGAGGTGCTGAGGTGACTGTCCTTGATGGAGATGCGTGTGTCCAAGAATGCAACTGATTCTGGAGAATAGTCCATGGTGAGTCTGATGGTGGGATGGAACTTGTTGATATCATCATACAGTTGTTTCAATGATTGTTCACCATGAGTCCAAAGGAAAAAGATGTCATCAATGTATCTAGTATATAACCTTGGTTGAAGATCTCGTGTGGTGAAGAAGTCTTGTTCGAACCTGTGCATGAAGATGTTGGCATACTGAGGTGCAAATTTGGTCCCCATGGCTGTTCCGTGTGTCTGGATGAAAAGCTGATTGTTGAAGGTGAAGACATTGTGGTCCAAGATGAAGCAGATGAGTTGTAAAATTGCATCCGGAAACTGGCAGTTGTTGGCATTGAGTACTGAGGCAGTTGCAGCAATACCATCGTCGTGGGGGATGTTGGTGTAGAGCGCCGAGACATCCATTGTGACAATGAGTGTCGAGGTACCAGAGGACTGGAGAGTAGCTAACATGGTTCCTCTGTTTAAGAAGGGCAGAAGAGACAATCTGGGAAATTACAGGCCTGTGAGCCTTATATCTGTGGAGGGAAAATTATTGGAGAAGGCTCTTAAGAAAGGACGTACTGATATCTGGAAGAGAATAGACGTATTAGCAATAGCAACATGATTTTCTGAAGCCGTGTCTTACAAACTTGATTGAATTCTTTGAGGAAGTGACAAGAAAAATTGACAAGGGCAGGGCACTGGATGCTTTATATATGGACTTTAGTTAAGCTTTCAATAAAGTTCCTCATGGCAGGCTACCAGTCGATTTCCGGTGTCTCTGAGCTGCAGGAAATTCACACCTGGGAGGCACAAGCACAGCACGAATGCTTGTGGGAACCCCACAAATCTGCCACCACACGATTCTCCTAACTCACAGCACTAAAATAATCAGCACAGTAGGATAGGAGAATCACGGGCCTCATTCTTT
This sequence comes from Sphyrna mokarran, assembly GCA_024679065.1. Classification (NCBI taxonomy): domain Eukaryota; kingdom Metazoa; phylum Chordata; class Chondrichthyes; order Carcharhiniformes; family Carcharhinidae; genus Sphyrna; species Sphyrna mokarran. The sequence goes on along the minus strand of JAGIQG010000010.1, from coordinate 32,994,716 downwards.
TGTCAACGTTTCTTAACCAAGCTTCGTGCCAAAGCTATTAAAATAAACATTTAAAATCATTTCCTGTCATAATGTCAGAGGATAAAGCTTTCCTCTCTGGTACAGATCAATTAAAGCAATGTATGATTTATTTAAACATGCTTGTGGTTATGCAGTTATTGAGAAGTTTGTTTATAAATCTTACCTTTACCAGTCATATCAAGTCATTAAATTACTTTTGGTACTGAAGTCACATCTGGAACAACGGCTTCTCAGCTGTGAAATCTCGGTAAGCTCCTCCAAATCTTTTAAATTAATCAATTCTGTTGTCTCCTCCCCATTGTTGGTACCTCCGCTAATAAGAGTGTTGCAAACTGTTTGCAACAGGGTATCTTGTACAGGGTTGAACTATTTAGGTCCTGTTGTTGCATGTTATCTTCATGCTCATGGAGCAGTAACCTCTCCTATTCATAAAGACACCTAGCTGACCCACCAAATTCTTAATGGCCAGTCAATGGCACCTTGAATGCGGGGGAATACAACAATAGCTGCAAAGACACTGACCCATTCTTCCGACTTTTTTAAATGCTTTCATGGGACATGGGTTTCACTGGCTGGCTAGCATTTATTGCCTGTCCCTAGTTGCCCTTGAGAAAGTGCTGTTGAGCTACCTTCTTGAATTGCTGACGTCCATGTTCTGTGGGTTGACCCACAATGCAGTAAGCGAGGGAATGCCAGGATTTTGACCCAGTGACTGCGAAGGAATGGCAATATATTTCCCAGTCAGAATGGTGAGCGGCTTGGATCGGAGCTTGCAGGTGATGTAGTTCCTATTTATCTGCTGCCTTTATCCTTCTGGTCATGGGTTTGGAAGGTGCTATCAAAGGATCTTTGGTGAATTGCTGCAGAGCATCTTGTAGATAGTATACACTGCTGCTACTGAGCATCGGTGGTGAAGGGATTGAATGTTTGTAGATGTGATGCCAATCAAGCGGGCTGCTTTATCCTGGATCGTGTCAAGCTTCTTGAGTGCTCTTGGAGCTGGAGCCATCCCAGCATATGGGGAGTATTCCATCACACTCCTAAGCTGTGCCTTGAAGATGGTGGAGAAGCTCTGGGGAATCAAGAGGCGAGTTACTCACCGCAGTATTCCTAGCCCCTGACCTGCTCTTGTAGTTTATGTGACTGTGTTTATGTGATGAGTCCAGTTGAGTTTCTGGTCAATGGTAACCCCAAGGATGTTGACAGAGGGAGATTCAGTGATGATTGCATCATTTAATGTTAAGTGGTAGCGGTTAGAGTGTCTTTTATTGGTGATGGTGATGGTGCCTGGCATATGTGAGGTGCAGATATTACTTGTCACTTGTCAGTCTAAGGCTGGATATTGTCCAGATCTTGTTGCATTTGAATATGGACCATTTCAGTATCTGAAGAGTTGAGAATTGTGCCGGACATTGTATAATCATTGGTGAATATCCCCAATTCCTATGTTATGTTGGAGAGAAGCTCATTGATGAAGCAACTGAAGATTGTTGAGCCTAGGACTACACTGAGAGATTGCTATAGAGATGTTGTGGAGCTGAGATTATTGACCCTCCACAACCACAATCATCTTCCTATGTACTAGGTATAACTCCAACCAGCAGAGAGTTTGCCCCCTGGTACCCGTTAATTCCAATTTTGCTAGGGCTCCTTGATGCCACACTCAGTCAAATGTGGCCTTGATGTCAAGAGCTGTAACTTTCATCTCACCTCTGAAATGCAACTTTTTTATCCATGATTGAACCAAAGCTATAATGAGGTTAGAACTGACTGACCCTGCCGGTTCCCATACTGGGCTTCACTGAGCGGGTTATTGCTGAGCAGGTATTACTTGTGCAAATCTAATAGGTTCAAGGGTTGTCCAACACCTGCAGTCTGGAGAACTCAAAGGAAGTCAGCTTCTCTGACCTGTTTTCTGTCGCTTTGCCAGTGGAGGTTGAATTGCAGTTATTAATTACAACAAAAAGCTGAATCCTTCTGTTCATTTCAATACCTTTGGTTGCCTGTGTCTACCTGGTCTGCTGCTGATAATAGGGTATATGTTCTATGCTTCATTCTTCCAAAAGAATGTGGTCTGTCTAATTAAACTTATTTCCCATTATGCTAAGAGGTAAATTGCTTGTTGGCCAAAGACCATAAGACCATAAGACACAGGAGCAGAATTATGCTACTCAGCCAAAAAGGTTTGCTCTGCCATTCAAACATGGCTGATATTTTTCTCATCCCATTCTCCTACCTTTTCCCCATAGCCCCGATCCACTTATTAATCACAAGAAAATACAAAAGTACTGTTTGATTCTATAATACTTCTTCAAAAATGATTACACATTCTGATACAGACAATATCTTCATAGGATATCTAAGTAAGGCACATTGTGATACCATTGATATATATATAAGGCATGCTGTGGTCTCTATTTTAAATGAATCTATTTGCTTTAATAGTCTTAAAAGCAGAGATTTCTGTATCCCATGCTACAGTAAGCAGGGATTTCTGTATTTCCTGCTGCAATCTGATAATGAATGAATATATGGACTTTTCTGAACAGGGTGTCAGTTACAAGTTTGGCACAGCTATGGACAGCTGATTAGAACACTTCACCCAGATCCCCCACAGACCCCCTGGAATAATCCAGATGCATAAAAATTGAGGACTACGGTGACCTTCCGAGCCTCTGGGATTGGTGCCAAGTCCCTCCCAGAGATGTTTCCTGTGGATACTTGGCCTCCTCTCCATTCAGACTCTCTCTTCCTCCTCAGAGTAGGTGCTCCCTGTACACATCTATTGAAATATAGATGGCACTGCCCTGTGCTCTATGAAGGCTGCAATGCTCCAGCAGGATTAGCAAAAAAAAGGCTACTAAGAACAAGTCCAGCAAAGTAAATACTTCAGAAGAAACCAGGGAAAAGGTTTGAAACCTCAAGATTAAAGTACTAGCAAGCTCTCATCTGAACATCTAACAACTCACATGGCCAATGCTCCAGGCCTTTTATTCCATTCTTGAAAGAAAATGGTGTAAAATTGGGATGGCGGACTGCCCTTGTTGCCTGTTATCTAATCTAAAATTTGCTTGGGCAATGTCAAATTCCAGTCCATTGCCTTTGAATTGCCTTCATTGGCTAAGTAATTGTTGGAGGGCATGTTGCCGCCTTCTGTGTGAATCCATGAACTGAAATTTCATACGAGTGCACAACGACATTGCAACATCCACTCAATGTCTTCTCGCACAACTTCACATTCCTCTATGTCAATTAACATCCAAAAATAGTGGATAAAATTCTGACCCAATTAAATACTGAAAAAAACTAATTATAAAAAATTCTGCCAATATTCTATTGCTGTCTGAGATTTTATCCTTTCCATTCACTTGTGAGTTTTACTCACGTCCTGATTTTCTCTTCTCATGTAAAATATTTTACTATTTTGATTTGTGTTCCTTGCTTTTCTTCTTTGAATTTTCTCTCCTAGCCATTCCATTGCTGTGCTCTTCCTGTAATCCATGTTCAATGCTTCCCTTATATGTTTATTCATCCATATCTCAACAGAGCTTAATTTGTTCTTGTTATTGTGGAGTATTTTTGCTGGACTCTGTTGAACACTTTTTAAATGTTTCCCATTAATGTTTTACATCATTGTTTGTCAATGTAAGTGTCCTGCTTTTCTCCCCAAGCTCTGTTCATAGTTCCTTGAAATTTGATTTTCTTCCTTTCTTTTAATCTTAGTCTTCATCATAATTATGTTATATTCATATTGCCTAGATGTTCCCCGGATTTTAATTTTCTTCTTTCATTCATTCATTCTCCGTTAGTATATCTCGTAGCAAACTCTATTCTTACTAACATGGGTTAGAAAGGAGTCCTGTATACATGTTAGCAACTTGATTCCCTTATCTGCTTTACCTACCTTTTCTGGCCAATTAATTTCAGGGTGGTTGAAATCATCCATGATTTTTATACTACCTGCATGTTTTGCAGCAACACTCCATTCATTGACCAGGATGGATCTTCCACACCTGCCACTGTCAACAGGTTTCTCATTGTTCACACCATCCGCCATTCAATAGCTTCCACATCCCTCCTGTAATGAGGTGATCAGAACTGAGCACAGTATTCCAAGTGGGGTCTGACTAGAATCTTATAAAGCTGCAGCATTATTTCCTGACTCCTAAACTCAATCCCTTGATTGATGAAGGCCAATATACCATACACCTTCTTAACCACATCCTCTGCCTGTGAAGCCAATTTGAGAGTTCTATGGATTTGGACACAAGGTCCGAATCCAAGGTCTACACTGCTAAGAGTCTTACCCTTGATATTATACACTTTCATCCCATTTGACTTGCCAAAATGGACCCCTACACATTTATCCAGGTTGAAGTCCATCTGACACTTTTCTGCCCAGTCTTGCAACCTATCTATGTCACGCTAAAACTCTTGACATCCGTCCAAACTATCCACAACACAACTAACCTTTGTGTCATCGGCAAACTTACCAACCCATCCTTCTACTTCCTCATCCAGATTATTTATGAAAATTACAAACAGCAAGGGTCTTAGAACAGATCCCTCGGGCACCCTACTGTGACTGACCTCCATGCAGGAGAAGACCCATCTACAACCACTCTCTGCCTTGTGTGGGCAATCTCCTTTCTGGATATATCCACCCGGATATAAAGTCACAGAAGCCTTTATCACTGCCATCTCCCTTCCACTATTTACTGGTCTTTATCTATTATCAGTATGATTAATTCTTTATTAATAATTTATTGTCTGTTTCTGTTTTACTAATGGTTGTGTTGCTTTTTAGCTTCACCATTTTTATATCTAATAATGCAGCAACTCCATTTTCCCTTTCACATTCTCTACTTTTTGTAAATGTGCTTCAAATTAGTGTTTAATTCCCAGTGATGTTTTTGTATATGTCTCAGTAATCTCTATTATATTTGCTTCCTTATTACATATCTAGTTCCCTTGCGTCATTATGGCCACAAATATGCATTGATGTACAGATAGTTTGACTTATTTTAATAGCAGTTCGTTTTATTTTATTTCAGTTTATTTCAACTATTTTTTTGCACTTTTGTTCTATAACTCTATTTATTCCTGAGCCATTTATGTCCTCCCTCAGGTTAGTCTTTTATATGTTCCCCTTTTCATTTTATTCCTATTTCAGCTTGTTTCACTTCCTGTTTCAGTGAAAGCTGTTCCTTTCTGTTGCATGATCCCACGAAGAGAAAATGCTCTTTTTCACAGAAACGTTTCCGCCATGTGTCAATTCTGATTTGTCGATTTCTATGTCAATTTGCACAGACAATAATCCAGAGATGTTCTTATGGTCCCGAGTTTTAATTTAGCTCCATTCATGATATACGCGTGGAATTGCTCCTTCCCTCTGTGATTTGTTCTGACAAGGACCACCCTGACTGGATGTTCCGTCTTTCAAAATTTCTTTCCAGCTGTCTGAAGATAGCCCTAGCACTGGACAATACACCATGGAGGGGGGGTGGGGGGGGGGGAGTGGGTGTTCTCATTCATGGCTGCAGAGGACGCTATAAAGTCACAGAATCCTCTATCACTATTACATTTCTCTTCTGTTTCTCACCTATTGGTCTTGATTTGCATTGTGGATGTCCTTGCCATAGCTTTTCTCTTTTCCACAAACTAGTACTGCCTTCCTTTATACTTGTTGGACTGGTCGAGTGTCTATGAAGCATCCTTCAGGGATTGTCTTAAGTCCTCATTACCTGGTTCCCCAGCAGGGACAACCTCTCCTTCCTGAACTTGTGTTTTCCCCCATGGTATAACTGTTATAGACAAAATGGTCCAGAAATTCCTCCCAGCTCCCTGAAGTTTCAATTTTCTCCAACTCACACTCTAGCTGAATGAATCTCATTGGGGATTACTGAAGGTAAAGAACTTCCTTGCAGATGTGGGAATCTGGGATAGTCCTGCTGTTCAGTAATTCTCATATATAGTAATCCTGATGCATAGCCTATCCCATTATCTCCTGTCTTCTTAATTCATTTCTTTAACAATAGCCTGAATGAAAATTAAATAGATTGATTTTTTACAAAAAAAAATTACTTCTTACTCAGAACTCCTCTGCCACAATGTTACTTGATTTTCCTGGCTCATCTGCTCTGTTGTTTAGAAAATTATCTCTAGTTTGTTTTTCCTGTTTTGCTGCTGTTTCTGTTGAAATGCATGAGGCTGCTCATGTGGTGCTTTGCACTCACTTCACTCTCACAACTTGCTGTGAAGAGATTTGAATGCATGGACTTTGAGCTAATATAAAGAATAGTTTGCATTGATATGATGCTTTTCATTAATACCATATGATGAAGGCACTTTACTGCCAACTATGTATTTTTTGAAGTGGAGGAAAAACGGCAGCCAAGTTGTGTATAGCAACAGCAAAGTGGTAGTAACTTATTTTTCTGATATTGTTTGAGGAATAAATATTGGACAGAACACATATGATAACTTCCCTGCCCTTCCTCAAAATGTGTTCTTTTGCATCCACTGGAATAAGTAGATGGAATTTTAGGATAGAATTCTTTCATCCAGGGACTAAGATTAATGGCAGGGGGGCAGGAATGTGAAGAATTTCCTACTGCGGAGACCATTGGGGCAACATGTCGAATCTTTCAGTCCCAATATCATTAATCATGCATTCAGATGCTTTGTACCATGTTCTATGATTGGGACAGCCTATGGCATATTATTCGCTATCTGGGTGCCATGCTGAAAAGGTATCCAACATCACTGACTCACTGAAGAAAAAAGATGGACCTCCTGAGAATGAAAATGGATCTTCAGGAACATTTTGAGACTGAAAGATGGACCTCTCCCAGGACACTAAATCTGAAAGGTTCACCTGCAGAAGCTGTCCCCAGCCAATGCTGTGGTGTTCCAGTGTTCAGCATTGCCAGCTGCCTCCACCTTCAAATCCAAAGGAAGCCCCAGGCATTTTGCTAGTTAGTCCTGACATCTGCCACATTGTTCCAGATGTGCCTCACACTGGAATGCCTGTACCTCTGGAAATTGGAGGTGGGTATTTGAACCCATTCTCTTAGTGGGATGCAAATGAATTTTACACCAGCCTCTAGCAGGTTTCCCAATTCACCATAGTGGGTGCCAATGGAAGATCGCGCTGTAAATTCACATCAGTGTAAAACCGATTTTTGGGCCTTCCACCAAATTCTCACCCCACCCGCCTTCCTTTGAACCTGCTAGTGGTGGCTTGGGAGGATTCTGCCCTTAGTTTAACATTTCATCCAAAAGACAGCACCTCCAACAGTGCAGCCTTCACTCAACATTGGACTGTGTCATCAGCTCTGATTTATGTACAAAAATCCTGGAGTTACAGTGCTACTAACTGAGCCACATCCTGACACCTTGACCATTAACAAAGCAGGGCATGGATTTAAATTAAAAATCTCGGTGGTGGAGTTGCGCGGGGGAATGTTGGATAAAGCAGTGAGGCTTTCTTGGTGTGGAAGAGAAACTCTTCTGGTGAATCATTCCTGCCAATGATACATTGTGGCTTGGAGTTCTGATTGCTCCTAAGTCTGCTACAGGGAGGCTACCTCCAGTAGGTTGTTGGCCTCTGCACATAGTGAGACTGTACTTGATGTTGAAGAAGTGGCTTGATGTTGAAGATATGCCATTGAGCACAAAAAATCATCCCATATTATATCCTTAAATATCTTAACTGCCTGCCTGCTTCTGGAATCAGCAGCCAATTCTACTTACTCCCAGTCTGCCTTGGGAAAACTCCCTGATGGCGGGAACGCGCTGGCTGCCATTCTGATGTGTCTTTCCCCGACTTTTCCGGCTGGCACCAGCCCCACAATCACCGCCACGAGGCAGGGAAAATTCCACCCTGACTGACATTATCAATGAGGATTTTGATGAAAGAATGCTCAGTTTATTTTAAAATGAATAGCTATTGCTGTTGATGAATGAAACTTTGATGTTACAGGTGTGTCCTCACATTGTAACCTCTGAGTTCTGAGGAATTTCTTAGCTCTATGATTCTAGTCAAGAGCTTCCTCATGCATGCCTCACCACATATGTAGTGAAAGACAATGTGTAATCTGTATAAACTATCATTAACCTGGAATTTTCAGCATGTGTTTGGGGAGACAATTAGTTAGTCTATCATCGCAGGTATGTGAGGTCATGGAATGCAAAACGTGTCGATCTGAAGACTGAAACATTCTTCCATTCCTTCAACAGATGGGAAAATAGTTTCAAAAACGAGCTGGAGCAGACTGCAGTGACCAGTCAGGTGCTCAAGTCTATCAAGTATGGTCAACCTAGATAATCTGGTTTAAGCAAGTTAATGAGCTCAGCTACTCACAGCATGCTGGTGTTATGGCAATGTAATATTACACCAGGTGCCCTCTATGTTTAGATATTAGGCATGAGGCATGTACTAACGACATACTGCAGCTTAACTCACATGATTATTCAGAGTATGCCAGAGTACGTCAATGTGCTGACGTTCAGTGTGAACAAAGCCGATGTAAGGTTTTAAGGCCGTCACAGAAAGACATGCATCATTTTTGTTTAATTGTTTTCCCTCTTGTTTCAGAGTAAAAACCACTTCTGGCCACCATCAAAGGTGCACAGTCACAGCTGATTAAATGAGCACAGTTGGAGCTGGGCTGTGGTGTTTTGTTGTGTCAATGTGTCAATCTGTGTGTCAATGTGCTGAGTTTGTGTGTATTCATCCGTGTAGCAAGTTCAGTAAATCCTCTCTCTTGCAGCCTTGAAAAGGAACAGTCGTGACTCAAAACATGCTTTACAGGTTCCAGAAAGGAAATGATGTACACTCAATGCATCATAACTTACATTTGATGGAGACAAAGAGATGATTTAAATCTGTAACAATCTTCTATAACAAATTGCCCGTCTGTATTTCTTGCTTTCACTGACTGCTGAATCTATTCTCCTGGGATTCTTTTACTTGAGCAGGAATTGATTTCATTTAGTCTCTGAAATTGGTTATGCTCCCAGGACATTTCTGCAGTGAAAAAGTACTCCATGCAAGACAGAGGGCTGTCAGGCCTCTCAATCTGATTGTGAGACACTTCGATTTTACATGTAGTGTTTGGGGCATTTTAAATAAGACTGGAAGTTAAAACCTACAAAAAAATATATACTTTTAAAAATAGATGTAAAGACAGAATTTCTTCAAGGTTTCTCCTCAGCTGCTGTTGTATCTTTGGTTTCAAAAAAACAGGAGAAAACCTTTTAATTTGTGTAAGCAGGTTTTGCAGGTAATTGCCTAAGACTGATGGTGGTAGAGTTTTCTGCGGAAATTAAAGCAATGTAATTTTTTTTAATTATAGACGAAAAATCCAAAAGATGGTTTGTAACTGTGGGTGAACTCCAGTCAATCTGGAGAGGGGATGGAAGCAGATTGCTGGTTACTGGTTGCGGACTAAAGGCCTGTGCTTCCCAAATGTTTTCCCATTTTGACCACATTTTGATGCCTGAAAATTGGGATGGTCCCAGAGTGAATGGGAGGGTGCATAATGGCAGGAGCTGTCAAAGAGGGCTGGGGGCAGAGCTGTCAGACTAGCAGAGAGATTCAGTGGGTGGAGCTATAGAGTTGTTGAGTGGGCAAGGCTGACAGAAAGGGCAGGGCTGACAGTGTGGGAGCAAATTGCTCGAGGGGAGAGAGGTTGTACGGCAAGGGACCAAATGGTGCCAAATTCCTTCTTACCACCACATGATCTTAGGGATATCCAAACAGTTTCCCCCCACACTGAAGCCCGAGAGTAGCAACTCCCCAGAAGCCAATGACATCCCCTGTCAGTGCTCTATCTCCGTGCTGCCGGAATAAGATGGAGATCTGATCACAAACAATCTTGTAGACGGCTGTGCCTCTTCCACAGTGATGGCTTGATTTGCTGACTGGCTTCCTTTTGTGTCATAAAGGACTCAATGAATCATCATAGTCATGACTATTTTTTATTTCTATATTTTCTGAAGATTGCAGAATCTTGGTATTTTGAGGCAGTGTCTCTTACCCCCTCAGAGTTACCCCCTCTCCTGATGGGGAAACTGGCCGTTTACACCTTCAGGCAGTCTGACTGGACATCCCGCATCAGTGGAGAGTTAGCAGGAACTCAGTCTGATTTTAACCTTTGGTCATGATGTAAAGATGCCGGCGTTGGATTGGGGTGGTAAGAACTCAGTAAGAATTTAGCAACACCAATTATTAATCCAACCGATTTATTTGATAGTAAAAAAGCGAGCTTTCAACACTCTTGTGTCTTCCTCAGGCAAGAACACTGCACTTGCCTGAGGAAGACACAAGAGTGTTGAAAGCTCGCTTTTTTACTATCAAATAAATTGGTTGGATTAATAATTGGTGTTGCTAAATTCTTACTGAGTTTTAACCTTTGGAACAGCAGAAAGAGTGTGAAGATGATACAGAGCAGCTGCAAGCAAGAGACAATGTAATTTTTAAAATTATACTATTTTTGGGTAGACTGAGGTTGCCATTGGCTGGCTGTCATCACAAACCAGCCATTTAGCCAGCTGCTAAGCCAACTTCCCAGGTAAATGTTCAGGGAAAGGACGGGAAATTGTAACTCCCTTTATGGGACTTACTCGTGTACTCCTACTCCTCTTGGATGCACATAGAAACATTTTAGACATATTTGAAGATCCTAGAGCAACTTTAGATCTCTTCCACATTATGTATTAAAAAAATTGCTTCTTGAGCACTGAGACTTAGAGCTAAAAACTACATTGGTTATCCATGAACATTATCAAATCATGGCTCAGTTAAAAGTAAAGTTGGTTGTCCTTCACTCGCTTTTCCACTTGCAAAAACATAATGTTTAATTTCAGAGATGGAGAACAAATGGCTTTTAGACTCAAGGAGATCATATAGGAAGTTCCTTAGGGGTTCCTTACTTAGTAGAAATGGCAGCATCTGTGGTGAGAGAAACTGAAAGAACATATCCATTCATCACCTATCATCAATATCAGTAGCAACATGAAAGAAACCTTTTTTCTATCCAGCAAGTGGTTAAGATTCGAAATACACTGGTGGTAGATTCAAAGAGGAAATGGATATATGCCTGAATAATGTGGGGTCAAGGCAGAGAATGGAACTAACTGAATTACTCTCACTGAGAGCTGACTAAAACACAATACACCAAATTGCCTTCTTCTCTCCAAAACCATTCTATAATGTTATTTTTGAGATCGAAATGAATTAGTAATCTACTTATCCCATTTCTGCCATGTAAGTGTTAAACCAACTTCATGGCTGCATGTACCTGGCTGTAGTGTCATTAGTCAGGGATGTCCAAGGCTATAATAGCCAAACTTTACCCGGACAAATAATTCATTTCTTGATGAACTGCAGCAGTTGGAGTGTGAAATCATGCAATTGAAGAGAGACAAAAAGAAGTCTCAAATAACAGGAAGATGTTGAAGGAAGTTGGGGAAATCAGCGAAATTGGAGTGGATATTCACAAGTCCCTATAGGTGACAGAACAGATGGATATGGTAGTCCACCTGTATTGCATTCCTTTATTGGGTGAGGTATTGAATACAGATGCGGAGGTGTAATGATGGAACTGTATAAAATGCTGGTTAGATAACAGCTGGAATTTTGTGTACAGATCTGGTCACCACAGAAGAAGGACACAATTGCTCTGGAGAAAGTATAGAGGAGATTTACAAGAATGTTGCCAGGGCTTTAAAATTGCAGCTGTGAGGAGAGATTGGAGCTTTTTTTTCCTTAGAAAAGAAGAGACTAAGGACTGACCTCATTGAGGTGGAAAAAAATTATGAGGCAGCACTTATTTCCCCTAGCTAAGGGATCAATTAGCAAGGAGCATAGATTTACAGTGATTGGTAGAAGGATCAGGGGGGACATGAGAAAAACCCTTTTCACCCAGAAGATGGTGAAAATCATGAATTCACTATCTAAATTGGTGGATTGACTTTGAAACACTCAACTCATTTAAAAGATACCTGGATCTGCATCTGAAGTGGTAAAACTTGCAAAGTTATGGACCAGGATTTGGAACATGGTATTGAAATAAAAGGCAAGTTCCTTTTTCCCTTGTTTGACTAGCACAGACACGATGGGCTGAATGGCCTTTTTCTACACCATAATATTTATATGAGCATAATTTTACACGCCTCCAATTTAATGGCCACATAAGACCTTTTCCTACCTAATCTAAATTTTTAAAGTGGCTGAAGTGGATGTGGGTGGAGTGGGAAACTGAAAACAAAGGTTTTCTCCATCTTGGGTAGGAAGGGATAGGGACGGGTTTCACCTTACCCTGAAGGCCACCTCAAAGTTGAGCGCTCTCCTCTTCGGCACTTTGTAGCTTCAGATTCCATCCCCAGATCATCCCGTCTAGACAGTCAAAGAGCCTCCCTCCCCTGGAACCGCCAGGTCCCGGAACTCAGTTCCAGACAGAGTGCTACAGTATCATTTCTATCCACCACAGCAGTGTGCCTGGTCAGGTTGCAGAGCTATTGGCCAATCTGATTGGCTTACATCTCTCAAGGGTGAGATCTCCTTCCAAGTTACAGCCTAATGGTTGATATATTCTTAAAAAATGAGGAGCCATGTGAAATAAATTCACAGTAAGTCCACAGCTCTTGCTTCAGGCAGGCAGAACAACACTAGCAAAGCTTCTCTGCTGGAGCACAGCTTCATTATATTCTGTTCCTCAAGCATATTAAAGAAACACTTCAGCCAATATATTGCAGCTTTAATGGCAGTTCATCGTGTGGTGAATGTATCTCGAATAAAGCCTGACCTGACAAACAGCCTGCTCATTCTCCTTTTCTACTTCTGTTGGAGTAAGTATTGTGGATGTTTTATGCAGTCCTATGCGGCCACTTTCAACATAAGAGAAAAGAACCAAGTGCAAAATGCATAATGACCCTAGGTATTGTTTTTGAAAGTCTAACATCTAAAAATGTCACCGAAGCCTTTTTTAAATTTCCCATGCAGATCTTTCACCCAGGAAGTCCCTACTTCTTCAAAATTTCCAAATGGTCAAATGCCCATTTCCCTACCATTTGTACATCCTGCACAAAACCTGGGGTGCACATGCTGCCCTTAGTAGTTCATCAGATTATATTCAGATAAACATCGCATTTGTTTTCAATAAAATCATTGAGGACTGACTTCAAGTCTATCATCTCTTGGTTAACCAGCACGAATAGCATTCATTTGCCACAGACAGCAGTGGGAAGTTGTGCGTGGAGCCTGAGGAGATTGGAGAGGTACTGAATAAATATTTCTCTTCGGTATTCACGCAGGATGATGTAAATGTAGTTATGGGGAACACTGAGGTACAGGGTAGCAAACTGGAAGGTATCGAAGTAGATAGGGAGGATGTGCTAGATATTCTCGAGGGTTTGAAGTTGGATAAGTCCCCTGGGCCGGACGGGATTTACCCTAGGATTCTCTGGGAGGCAAGAGAGGAGATTGCAGAGCCTCTGGCTCTGATCTTCAGGTCGTCGTTGGTTACGGGTGTGGTTCCGGAGGACTGGAGGATAGCGAATGTGGTCCCATTGTTCAAGAAGGGGAAGAGAGACCTTCCAGGGAATTATAGGCCAGTGAGTCTTACTTCTGTTGTGGGCAAAGTATTGGAGAGAATAATTAGGGATAGGATTTATAGTTATTTAGAGAGAAATGAATTGATTGGGGATAGTCAGCATGGTTTTGTGAAGGGTAGGTCGTGCCTTACTAACCTCATTGAGTTTTTTGAAAAAGTGACTAAAGAGGTGGATGGGGGTAAGGCGGTTGATGTGGTATATATGGACTTTAGTAAGGCGTTTGATAAGGTGGCCCATGGAAGACTTCTGCAGAAAATGCAGATGTATGGGATAGAAGGTGATTTAGCTAATTGGGTTAGGAATTGGCTAGCAGACAGAAGACAGAGGGTGGTGGTTGATGGGAGATATTCATCTTGGAGTTCGGTGACAAGTGGTGTACCTCAGGGGTCTGTTTTGGGGCCCCTGCTGTTTGTAATTTTTATAAATGATCTGGATGAGGGTATTGAAGGATGGATTAGTAAATTTGCAGATGACACTAAAGTCGGTGGAGTGGTAGATAGTGAAGAGGGGTGTTATAGTTTGCAGAGGGACTTGGACAAGTTGCAGAGCTGGGCCGAGAGGTGGCAAATGGAGTTTAATGTGGAAAAGTGTGAGGTAATGCACTATGGCAGAAATAATAAATGTGTAGAGTATAGGGCAAATGGTAGGATTCTTAGTAGTATAGATGAACAGAGGGATCTTGGTGTGTATGTGCATAGATCCCTGAAAGTAGGCAGTCAAGTCGAGAAGGTTGTTAAGAAGGCATATGGAGTCTTGGCTTTTATTGGTAGAGGGAATGAATTTCGGAGCCGCAACGTCATGTTGCAACTGTACAAAACTCTAGTGCGGCCGCACTTGGAGTATTGTGTGCAGTTCTGGTCCCCACATTATAAGAAAGATTGGAGGCATTGGAGAGGGTACAGAGGAGGTTTACCAGGATGTTGCCTGGTATGGAGGGCAGGTCTTATGAGGAGAGGCTGAGGGATTTGAGGTTGTTTTCGTTAGAAAGGAGGAGGATAAGAGGGGACCTGATCGAAACATATAAGATGATTAGAGGTTTAGATAGGGTGGACAGTGATAGCCTTTTTCCTAGGATGGAAAAAGCTAGCACGAGGGACACAGCTTTAAATTAAGGGGTGATAGTTATAGGACGGATATCAGAGGTAGGTTCTTTACCAAAGGGTGGTTCGGGAGTGGAATGCCCTGCCTGCAGCAGTTGTAGATGCGCCAAGTTTGGTGGCGTTTAAGAGGTTAGTTGATAAGTATATGGAAGAGAAGGGAATGGTTTAGTTTGGAGGGGCATTGCTTTTTATATTGGTCGGCGCAACATCGAAGGCCGAAGGGCCTGTTCTGTGCTGTAATGTTCTATGTTCTATGTTCTATGTTCTATTTCTGATCATTACTTCCGTTCTCCGTACTACTAGACTGAAAGGATTCAATCACAGTATAATTTTGATTGTTTTCTCTTTTAAGCACCTGACTGGTTAAATTTATTGAATAGTATAAAATATCATCAGTCGTTAGAAAGTACACGAATCAGTACAATTGATTGCATTTGTTTATTGAAGCAATTATGAGAGTGATCATCTTTTGTTGCTGTATTCTATCCCAAATGAAGAATCTGACTTTACTATTAGTGAGCTTCAGAACTCTCAGACTGAAGCATTCCCCTTTGAAAGCTTCATATAATTTAGACCTAGGTTTGGTAAAGTGTCTTAACCCAACTTACTTCCAACTATAATAACTAGTGTTTATATAGTGTCTTTAGCTCAGCAAAAGGTGTTCTATGTGTTCCCAATATAGTCACTTGCTCTATCATAAAGCCAGTATGTCTTGCACTGGGGTGACATTTTTGTCTCCTATTAACTCCAAAAATTATCCCGAATATCCCAAATGTGGTGACTGGGAGGATTTTCACAGTAACTTCATTGCACTGTTAATATAAGGCAACTTGTGACACTAATAAATAAACTTAAACTTGCTTGTGATTTAACAAACTAAATATAAGTGTAAAATATGTTCACCTCAAACATTAACTACATAAATAATCTAATTCTGTTCCAGTTTTGGGTGCTGAAATTTTTCAGTCGCCTCAAATGTTTTCTCTCTAGACATAAGGTTTTCCGGCTTCTTCGCAACCGTGGATTTAGTTTAAGACTCTACATTCTTTTATCTATGATGCTATGACCTTTCTCTTTACACAAGACAGCTCGTTCCACCTTTTGAAAAGATTTATGAATATTATAAGAGTTAAAATGTAGTGCCAAAGGCAAGTGACTGATTTAAATGAATCTAGAATATGCCTGTGGCATATTAGGGATACGGCTGTACTATCAGAGCACTAGAGTCCACCAGCTTGTCACCCATTCATTTCAATATCAAACAGTACATATTTCTTGCCTGTGCAGCTGCTGCTGATTTTCAATAACACATGATTTGCATCCCTCGACCTTCCAAGTCTCGATGGCAAAAAAAGGAGCAGCTGCGAATGTAATTTTAATTGAGCCTTCAATTGACGGTAACAATAAGTGTCAGTCGTGTCCCTGATGATGTCATTGGTATGGCTGGAGACACATTCCAGGCATAAGGCTGTGGCATGTGTGGTTACAAAAACTTTCCTTGACGTTGGTCTCATCTAATTTTGCTTCTGCGCTAACTATTTTAGTGCTGTACTAGATGTGCATTTCCTAAAGCTGTACATATGTTGGAGAGACAGAACTTAATACAGTATTTTAATGACTTGCTTAAAACATCACAAAATGCTTCATCTCTACTCGACTGTTTTCAAAGCGCAGTCATTGTTATGTAGGTAAATGTAGCAAACAATTTATCAATAGTGGGATCAGACAGACAGCAATTGAATAAATGAACAATTAGTCTTTAAGCCTTTGGATGGATGGAAAGACTCTCAATCTGTGCAAAAATGACTGCAGAGGCCCCATTTCAGTAGTCTCACCCCAAAAGCCAGTCCACATCATTTTTTGCAAGGTGGGGGCGAGGGACAAGTTACAATCTACACATCCATAGTTCACAGAAGCAATTACAAATGTTAAATTCAACTGTCTCAGTCACATTTGATTTTGGCTCCGTCTACAATGTGACATGTACACTTTATAACAAATAAGAGAAGATCTAAAGTTGCAGGAATGTTTTGAAGAGGTAGAGTACCCTTTTCAAGAGGAAAGGTACCATTATGGAGAGGTAGGATACCCTTTATTTATATTCCTGGAATTCCTTTGAGTGAGATGAGGTGTGCTTTGGGAGCAGTAAGATGCACTTTTGGATTGTTAAAAGTAGACATGATAGTATGTGAAAAAAAAAGATAAACTCAATGAAAACTCAATAATAAACAATGAAGACTGAGTTTTAAAATAGCTATCAACAGAACTGTCAAAGAAAATGTTAGTTGGTAAACTATCAAAGAATTTAAATCTCCTATCTTTTAACTTTAAAAAAGCAGTTTGTATTGTTTGCTATTTCACTCAGTTGATGTACACCTGAGGGTTACCATTACAAGATTCAGGCTACATGACTGACTTCACAACCTTTCATTAGCTCAATGCAGTGCCTGTTAGTTCACAGTTTGATTGACAGCTTCAAGTGCTTGTCAAATCATTGAAGTGGAGCTATGAATACAATTGCTTGTGGAAACAAAGGAAGTTAAATGTAGTGAATAGGTTTTTATCAAATGAGAGTGTTATTTTTCAAATAGTGAATTCATTAGGAGACACTTAAGAACTTTATTTAATCTCAGCATGGTTCCTAATGTCTGCCCACAGTAGATTTTGAGGTGAGTTGGCATATTGAATGTAAGAGCAAAGGGAGTAGGTGAGTTGGCATGAGGTGACATTAAGTTGGCATGAGCACTATAATGGACCATGAGGGTGAGTTGAAGGGCATATGGTATGGAGAGAATAGGGAGCTATGGAGATGAGTGAAGGAGTTTAGCATGGCATTGGTGCTACAAAAGATCATTGGTGCATTTAGGGGACATGATGTGGCATAGATTAGCGTGGAAAGAAGTGTGGGTATGAGGGGGCAAGATGAGTGAGGGCTGGCAGAGTGTTTTTTGTTTTGTTTCATTGCCAGTGCACCAAGGATAACCTTCCAGCCAGCCCATCTCTACACCCAGCAAAAATCCCACCTTCCAGGGCACTCTCTCCTGACTTTGGGTTGCGGACTGTCCCGGCTGCACTGATGACCTTTGAGGGGAAATTCAGGCCTTTGTCTGTTTTTGGTGGAACTGGCTGAAGAAAAAATGTTGACAAGAACAGTTGGAAAAAAGAAGACTTGCATTAATACAGCACCATTCACCACATTCACAAAGCACATCAAACACAATGCATTATTTTTGAAGTTTGCTATTATTTTGATGCAGAGAAAGAATCAGCCAATTGGTGCACAGGAAGATCCCACAAATGGCAATGAGATATATGTTCAATTAATCTGCTCTTGGTGATGTTAATTGAAAGTTTACATAGCCAGAAAACTTCCAGGTGTTCTTCATATTGTGCAATCGGATCCTTTCCATCTAGCTACAAAGGTAGATGCGCTCTCAGTTTAACAAATCATCTGATAGACAATACCTCCATGCATTGATGTATCAGCCAACAGTGTGTGCTCAAGTCCTGGTGCAAGGTTTGGCAGCGCACTCTCTGACACAGAGATAGGATTATTATTGTTTAACTTGATTGATACTGACACCTAGCTTCTTGGTGTGTTTTAAAATTAATAGTATTGTGTTATCAATACTCAATTGAACCACCAATTCTCACCCAAAATTATTGTTTTCAATAATACTGAGCTTAGTCCAGTATTACAAAGAACAAGAACAAAGAACAACACAGCACGGGAAACAGGCCTTTCGGCCCAACGAGCCCGCGCCGCCATCCTAATGTCTTAATGACACATAGAGACCAATATAGGGACAATTTGTTACCCAATCAGCCTAAGAGCACATTTTTGGGATGTGGGAGGAAACCGGAGCACCCGGAGAAAACTCACGCAACCACGGGGAGAACGCGCAAACTCCCGCAGACACAGGCCCAAATCCATGTGTCTGCACAGCAACAGCGATAGTCTCTGAGCTGTCATGTTGCCCATCTGATGGTCCAGTTTAAGCATATACTAACGACATGAAGCACTAGGCCACTTCTGAAGTAACATCCAAGAGCAGCCCTCGCACGACCTGCTGAATGCATGCACCTTGTTGGTCAACAAGGTGGACCAATTAGCCTGTGGAAACAAATAAACAGTCTAACTGTTTATTTAAACAGTCCTCCTATATCCCTCTATCTGCAGACCGCTCATGTGGCTGTCCAAGAGACCCTTAAACAACCCTAGCGTGCCTGCTCCCACCACCTTACTCGGTAGTGCATTCCACACCCCCACTACCCTTTGTGTGAAAAAATGCCCTCTAATATTAGTCTTATACATAGCCCCCCTCACCCTAAGGCCGTGACCCCTCGTTCTATCCGATTCTAATGGTGGAAAAAGCTTACCACCATTTACTCTATCTATACCCCTCATAATCTTATATACCTCTAATAGATCCCCTCTCAGCCAACGTCTTTCAAGGGAAAACAACCCCAGTGCGTTCAATCTTTCCTCGTAAGACAGCCCTCCCATACCAGGCAGCATCCTGGTAAATCTCTTCTGCACTCTTTTCAGGGCCTCCACATCTTTCTGGTAGTACGGCGACCAGAACTGGACACAGTACTCCAAGTGAGGCCTAACCAACGTTCTATACACTTGTAACATCAGACTCCTACTCTTGTATTCTATACCCCTTCCTATGAAGGCTAACATACCATACGCTTTCTTTATCACATTCTCCACCTGTACTGACACCTTCAGAGACTTGTGAACCTGCACCCCCAGGTCTCTCTGCGTCTCTATACTCCGGATAGTTTTACCTTTTATCCTATAACTCCCCTCTACATTATTCCGGCCAAAATGCATCACCTCGCATTTATCCGGATTAAATTCCATTTGCCATCTATCTGTCCAGTCTACCAGCCTATCTATGTCCTGTTGTATTGCCTGGCACTGCTCCTCAGTCCCCGCCAATCCAAGCATCTTAGTGTCATCAGCAAATTTGCTGATCACACCACCTACCCCCTCTTCCAAGTCATTTATATAAATCACAAATAGAAGAGGTCCTAGTACTGAGCCCTGTGGCACACCACTAGTGACTGACCTCCAGTTGGAAAAAGAGCCTTCCACTACTACCCGCTGTCTCCTCCTTCCAAGCCAGTTCTCAACCCATCTACATACCTGGCCCTGTATCCCATGCGCCTTCACCTTTTTTATCAGCCTACCATGGGGAACCTTTCAAACGCCTTACTGAAATCCATGTAGACGACATCAACGGCTTGTCCTTCATCAACCGTTTTTGTCACCTCTTCAAAAAATTCCACTAGATTCGTAAGGCACGACCTCCCCTTAACGAAGCCATGCTGCGTATCCCTGATCTGATCGCAGCGCTCCAGATGCTCATACATCCTGTCCCTGAGGATCCTCTCCATTAGCTTACCTATAACTGAAGTCAAGCTCACCGGCCTATAGTTCCCTGGATTATCCCTCTGACCCTTTTTAAACAACGGTACTACATTTGCAATCCTCCAGTCCTCTGGGACCTCACCTGTGTCCAAAGAAGAGACAAAGATTTGCGTCAGAGGCCCAGCAAGGATATCTCTCACCTCCCTTAGCAGCCTGGGATAAATACCATCAGGCCCCGGGGCTTTATAAGTCTTTATGCTACCTAAAAGCCCCAACACTTCGTCCCTCGTAATGATTATTTCAAATTGAATCAGCATTATTTCCAATTAATATTCAGATTCTTTGTTGCAGCTCAGAGGTAATAGAACAAAACCAACACTAAATGTAAGATTTAAACCTACGATTAATCATCTACATACAAATAATATACCTGTTTATTTCACAACTGTATGTTTTCTTTCTTTAGACCCCTCTTACTATAGAGATCCATGTGAATCACAGAATCCCTGGCATGTTGAAGGAGGCCATTCGGCCCACATATTTATCCTGCTAGTTCCCTTGACACTAAGGGGCAACTTAACATGGCCAATCCACCTAACCTGCACATCTTTGGAATGTGGGAGGAAACCGGAGTCTCTGGAAGAAAAGCATGCAGAAACAGGGTGAACATACAAATTCCACACAGTCACCCAAGGCCAGAACTGAATCGTGTTTCTGATGCTGTGAAACACGGTGCTGCCCTAAGCTTCATGTAGATCTTTTGGAACCACAGGTTGGCTTAAATTAAGATTTTATTTAAGCCAACTTATGGTTCCAAAAATCTATACGATGCTGAAGATTTTCTTTAATTAAGATTCTTATTTAATCTAAGATTACATTAACAGCATGAGATATTTCTAGTTTCCTTCAAAATTTAAGGTGCTTGAATTTACTCAGTTCAGGAATCGTCCCAACAGCTGTCTTTTATCACTAACTCATTTTGTTTAATTAATGATACTAGAATTATGAGTATATAAAAGTGCCATTTTTGTGCTGTTAGTTGTGCTTTCAAAGCTGTCAACAGCTACAGGGGTGCCAGTATAGAGAAAGATCCCAATTATGGTTGTTTTTATCACACAGGTAAGATGTTCTGACAATCCTTAAGAGTGTTTTCGGGATTAAAGATGGTGGCCGTAAAATTGTAGTGTCATTGATGTCAATGTATGGCAGCCCTGAGTCTCCGAAATGGTGCCCAGGCCACTTTTGGCCACTTCTGGTGTGTGGCCAGAGTGGCGTGCTTTGCTTGCATAAGCATATGCAGTCAAACTTGGATTGAAACATGCATAGTGTACAGCTGGAGTCAATGTCTCATGCTGATTTTGAAAATTTCTTTCTCAGGATATGTGCATCGCTGGCTTGACCAGCATTTTTTGCCCAACTCTAGCTGCCCCTGAGATGATACTGGTAAGCTCCCTTCATGAACTGTTAAAGTTCACGTGGTGTAGATACATCCAGTGTACAGTTAGGAATGTACCTGACTGGTTCCTGGGTTCAACTATACTACAGAACACTTCTATTTAAAGACATAGTATGGGACTTCCATGTGAGATGCTTTTGTCTATTTTGCTGTTGCTAGTTGATATATTACGTTTAACATTAGTTCTGAAAAAGTGCTGTTTGGGGGAAGTTATTAATTTTGACTCAATAACAGTGAAGGAATTATAATAAGGTTCCAATTCACGATGGTGTGTGGCTTGGAGGGGCAATAGGCAAGTAGTGCTGTTTCCATTCATCTGCTTCTATAGACAAATGCATGGAAACATTAACCCCCAATATCACTACACACATACACACACACACACATACACACACACACACACACACACACACACACACACACATACACACACCATACAGACACACCACACACACACCACACACACATACACACACACATACACACACACATACACACACACACAGACATACACACACACACATACACACACATACACACACACACATACACACACACACACATACACACATACACACCCCACCAACACACACACACACATACAACAAACATACACACACACACACATACACACACACACACACACACACACACACACACACACACACACACACACACACACACACACACACACACACACTCTCTGGTCTTTAGTGGGAGGGAGGAATGAAACTGAAGGGATGGTATTCCTTCCAGGTTGCTGCCACCCCAACCACACTGCAGTTTTATGTTGGGGAGGACAAGGTTTTACACAGGAAGCCCGCCCTTGCCCCAAATGAGGCCCTCAAGGGTCCTGTCCTGCTCAACCTCAATTTTTAGACAAAGAACAAAACAGCACAGGAAACAGGCCCTTCGGCCTAAAGAGCCCGTGCCGCCACCCCGATGTTCCCACCTCTACCCGCGATCCCTGTCCATGTTTATAGATCAATGGATTAAAAACCAAATTTGAGACAATTTAGGGAGAATTTGTTCTGCCAATTAGCCTAAGAGCACATCTTTGGGATGTGGGAGGAAACCGGAGCACCCGGAGAAAACCCACACAAGCACGGGGAGAATGCGCAAACTCCCACAGACACAGGCCCAAATCCATGTATCTGCACAGCACAGCGATAGTCACTGAGCTGTCGTGTTGCCCATCAAATGGTCCAGGTCAAACATACACTAACGACGTGAAGCACTAGGATACTCTCGATAAAGATCCAAGAGCACGATACTCTCACGACCCATCGCATGTATGCCCCTCGTTAGACAACAAGGTGGACCAAACCAAAGGACAAATGGGAAGATTGAATAACCATGGAGAAGAGTGTTACATCAAGTGGGAAGGGGAGGAGATGCCTTCATCAGAAGTCTCCTTCAAAGTTGGACACCCAACTCCCACTAAAGTCCAGTAATCTCCGGACTTCCTTTCATCCGTGTCCTCTCTTCCAAGATCCTGATCATCCACTTCACACCCCCTCAGGTCTTCCCTACCCTCTGTGATTTACCTGGGCCTCTGTGCTCAAACATAAGCACTGACATCCTGCTGTACTTTTAGCTCTGTCCACTGGAGAGCTGTCACTGCAGGAACTGGAGAGGTGCTTAAATTGGCCAATATCAGTCTTAGGCAAGACTTCCTCTCAAGTGCAGGACAGAAGATCAGTCTGCTGCCATACAATGCTCATTTGAACACTAAATAACAGTGGGGCACTTGAAGTCGGCAGGGATATTTCCCCATCAAATCTTCGGATGGTGGGAAGAGAGACCATGCCATCTGAAATATTCAGGCCAATGTGACAGATATCAAGGATTTTGAAGGTACTGCTAAAGGAGCCTTGGTGAGCTGCTGTCATACATCTTGTAGACAGTAAACACAGCTGCTACTGTATCTATGGTGGAGGGAGTGAATGATGAAGGTAGTGAATGGAGTGCCAATCAAGAGCTCAATTTTTTCAAACAGTTCAGTGGAGTTTGAAAGTCAATCAGGAGAAATACTTTTATCATTCCTGCAGTCTTACTTGGCGTCCTTCAACATAAAGAAGGAATAGAGCAGATCTCAATAGGAGAACTGTCCAAGGCATTCATGGAGAGCTTTGATTTTAACCTCAATGAGCAGCAGCTTCTGAAATAGTCAGGATTTACTAAGTGTCACTGAAGTGTGCCACTGTTCCAACCAGCCCTGTAGCTGCACAGCGGGGCACTGACTATGAAGATCACTATCATCCACAATTTATATATCACAGTATCCTTCCAACTGAAACTAGCAACACTGCCAATATCTCACAGTTTGCATCTTTTCATCAAGTTCACGCAGGTCCTGTATGTAAAGTAAAACTATATCATTGACTCTTAACCAGAGAAAAATGGAAGTAGTAGATACATTAAGTAGTGGGATTCCAAATAGCACATCAAATCTCTGCTGGGCTAGATTTTCACTATCAAGGAATGAGTTTGGGAAATTTCCTGGATTGACACACCTGCTTTATGAAAAAGTGTCCAAAATGGTGCAATTTGTATTCTGAGAAGGTTGTGGGAAGAGGAATTGGACTCGCCACCCCAGAACATAAATCAAAGGTGACCAGTAGTCTACCAGTGGCTATTTAAAAGATCCACCTTGGCTGTTTAGGACTTTGTCATAGTTCTGTTAAATATTAAACACTCTAGCTCTCTCTCCTCACCCATCCATCCCCATGTCCCATTCATGCCAACACATGCCAAAACATGCCTCCCCCCCCCATCCCAATGACTGTTTATACCCCCTGACAACTCACAACACTTACACGCCCATTTTGACAATATACGCTCTACACAGAAATATTGAACTTTATATAACAATGGCACATGCGTGAATGCTTCAAAAAAACTGCAGGTTCAACAACCGTATAAAGATTTCCATCAACCAGATTTATAAAATATTAATTGCAATTCCTTTACAGTCACTGGGTTAAAATCTTGGAACTCCTTTCTATAAGCATTCTGGGTGAATCTATGTCATATAGGCTACAAAGGCAACTCACCAAAACCTTCTGAAGGGCAACTGGGGATGGGCAATAAATGCTGGCCTTGCCAATGACACCCAAACCCATGAAATAACAAAAAAACAGAAACGATAAGCATTTGACTCTTCATTTTATGTAAATAAACATCGAGTCAGTGACAAATTAAATGACAGGATAAAAGCTTGTAAAACAATCAATAAAGCTTTTTTTCTCTCTATGAACCTATTTCAATAAAGAAAGCATTTATGGAAGTCTGGGCTCTCAGACAGACATGCAGAAAGCATAATCTTTCAAAAGGCTCCCTTATACAGACTATGGTTCATAAATTCCCCTGAGGGGCCATAAATCACCGAATTTTGAGGAGCTGGTCTGCGTCCATGAAAATTGCGGGGGTCTGCAATGGAGCCAACCAGGTTAGGAATGTAGGGTGTGGGTGGCTGACCATACCCTTCTCCCTTGCCAGCCAAAATTGGGGATGCCGGGAATGAAAGCAGGAATTCTGGAATTGGATCCTGTCTGCCACTTTTAAAAGTCTATGGAATCTCCACAACATTGAAAATACCAGGTCTATGTCTCAATATGGAGATATAAAAGTTTACAAAGGATAGTGAGTTTGGGACCATGCACAGAACATTATTTTGCTGAATTTCTATTATCCTGACAGCAGCTATGATATTTTTTATCTTACACCAATCAGCCATTCCTGCTATGTTTCTTTAGTTTCTCTGTTAGGAAAAATCTAAACAAATCTAAAAATCTAAACAATTCTAATCAAATCTAATTTCTTCAGTTTATAAACAGGAGAAGTTTTTTGATTCAGTGAGAACGATTCTTAGAAAGTCAAAATGCATATCCCAGCTCTTTTGCTCTGAGTTTGTAGGACAGAATACAGAGAGATAATTCTGTTTAAGTAAAAACTGACCCACTGAAGTGGGATAACTACTTTATTTTCTATATTTTGCATTATTACATTGGGTTTTGTAAATTTAACTCAACAGTTCTGATATTTTGATTGCTGTATAGATTTCATTCTTCTGTGGGATAAAACAACTTGCACTTAAATTCTCACTTCAGCTTATCTAGTTTCAGAATACTTAAAGACACACGTTGCAATGCAATGCCATCAAACAGAAATGCTGCCTGACCTAGTTTTTTCCAGCATTTTCTGATTTTCTTCTGGAAATGACAAGACGGGTAATGTTGGTTCTCACTAGCCGTGCTAAACAAAATCGTACTTATTCAGCAGCCTGCTCTCTTTTCCATTGAAGTCAGCACACACTGTGATGACTAATACCATCCTCTTGAGTCCAGGTCACAAGGGGATGCTATTGTTGCATCTGCAGGTTAAGCTCCACAAAAAGTAGGTGTGGGTACTCTGAGTCAACTCCCAGAAAAGAAAGACACTGAGGCCACTTAAGGGATCGGTTGATGACAAAGAGACATGAAAGGTATCTATGACAGATCTGAATTCACGATAGCACTAGATAAAAGCAAAATACTACGAATGCTGGAATCTGAAACAAAAACAGAAAATGCTGAAAAATCTGCTGAGATTTTCCAGCATTGCCTATATTTTGATTGTAGCACTAGATTCAGCAACATTAAAAATATGGCAGGAATGATCATAAATAGTTAAGAACAACAAGTATTGAGATATGTGGTAAATGTTACTATTACCTTGCATGGAGCATAACCATTGCACTGGCTTGGAGCAAATGGATTGTTTCTATGTTGTAAATTCTATGTATTGAATTAGTTACACTAGGGGCAGTTCATGCAAGTCATTTTTTGAATTTGTTCTGCTGGAAGGATCCTGATCCACACATATCAGAAAATCCATGTGTACTGCTTGAACTTCTCTGCTTGTTAAGAAGAAAGGATGGAAAATTACTTGCACTTGTGATTTCTAGATAAAAATCACAAACCAGTCTCCATGCTGGCAGAAAATTGAAGCTTGAATGTGATCAAGTGCAATTTGAGGGATAGGTTAGTGCACAGGCAAACAGTGGCTGGAAAATTTACCTGAGATTAAAAGCTGCTTTCAGCAAGAATGGGTGAGGGACAGTCATTAATGTGAAACAAAAACAGAACATTCTTAGTCTTAAGAACAAAGAACAAAGAACAAAACAGCACGGGAAACAGGCCCTTCGGCCCAACGAGCTCGCGCCGCAACCCTGATGTTCCCACCTCTACCCGTGATCCCTGTCCATGTTTATAGATCTATGGATTAAAAACCAAATTTGAGACAATTTAGGGAGAATTTGTTTTGCCAATTAGCTTAAGAGCACATCTTTGGGATGTGGGAGGAAACCGGAGCACCCGGAGAAAACCCACGCAAGCACAGGGAGAATGCGCAAACTGCTACAGACACAGGCCCAAATCCATGTATCTGCACAGCACAGCGATAGTCACTGAGCTGTCGTGTTGCCCATCAAATGGTCCAGGTCAAGCGTACACTGACGACGTGAAGTACTAGGATACTCTCGAAAAAAACATCCAAGAGCAGCCCTCTCATGATCCATCGCGTGTATGCCCCTCGTTAGACAACAAGGTGGACCAAAGCACCTGTAGGACAAAAAACAAGTACATCAATATCATGGACTTCTTTGACAATTTTGAATACTTCCCTTCCTACATATTTATATCCCAACTCTTTAAGCTATTTGTGCACTTTCTGGATGGAATTTAATTGCCTTCTTCATGTCCCAAAGCTGGTGCAAAGGTGGAGTGCACAGAACCTATTGTTTTTCCATCTCCAAGATTAAGTCGGGTCAGGGAAGGTTAAGTACTGCCTTCCCTCTTTGAAACCAATTGATTCCTTTAAATGGACAATTAGTAGCCACCTAAGGGCCTCACCCCACTGTCACTGGTATTTTACCATGGCTTTCCTGTGGGCTTAGGGAGGGAGAAGCTTCCTGATCAGACATCCTGTGCAACAAGAACATCTCCTGCAATAAGAGCAATTCCCATTCCCTTCCCTCCACAATGAATCCCTTGTGGGGACACCAGGACCTGCCTAACTAGCCCCAGTGAGTCTGCCTCGCTCACTTGCCCTCCCGGGCTGCTGCTGTGGGATCTACTGCAGTATTAGAAATGGCCACCATTCCTGGCCGTGTTGCTAGGACTAAAGAGTTGCCAGCCTTTTAATTGGGATCTTCGCCTTTAAAACACAGAAACCCCAACAGCAGATTGTTGGCTGCCTGTTTGACATAAAACCTCCAGGTTGAGGGAGCTAGGTCTCTCCTCCCTGGAGAGACAAAGATTGAGAGGTGATCTGATGGAGGTTTATAAAATGTTGAGAGGTATAAATAGGGTAGATTCTTGGAGGCTATTTCCTAGGGCTGAAATGGTCACTATGAGAGGACACAGGTTTAAGGTGCTGAGCAGCAAGTACAAAGGAGATATCAGGGGTAAGTCTTTCACTTGGAGGGTGGTGGGTGAGTGGAATCGGCTGCCATCGGTGGTGGTAGAGGCAAACTTGCTGGGGTCTTTTAAGAAATTTCTGGATGAGTACATGGGATTTAATGGGATTGAGAGTTGTAGATAGGCCTGGTAAGAATGGATATGATCGGTGCAACTTGTGGGCCAAACGGCCTGTTTGTGCTGCAGTGTTCTATGTTCTATGTAGCAATAACCGTGGTTACTGGATTTTTGACTTGTGGATGGCCTATCACTGTAGCCATTAAGTTCAGTCCTCTATGTTTTGTACATGTCTTTCATTTCTTTCATAATGCCTGATAGTAGGATCAGGAATAGGCAGTTGACCCCATTGCTTATGTTCCACTATTCATTGAGACAAACTTGTGCCATGGAATATCAAAAATTAGGGGTGGACAGGAGGTTAGAATTACAGGACTGTAGTCTGGAGGGCTGCATGGCTAAAAGAGATAATAGAGATAGGGAGAGATGAAACCATGGAAGGATTTGAAAAGTCATTTGAATGAACTTAGGCATATAGAAAGGGAGGTAATCATCAAAACTGTTGCTGAGGCAGGCTAACTGCTCAATAATTTGTCTGGCATTTTCATGTGCCTTGCAATAGTGTTCAACTGGTTCATAAGTATATTGATGTTAGGAGCCATGGTTACAGCACAATTGCAAAGGAGGCAACTTTGTCACCTTGGAAAACTTTAGGCGGCACACAAATTACAGGGAATATATAGATCGTACCTTCTAGACTTGAAGCACACGTTTAGATATGACTTTCATTCTGTGTCTATTCAAATATTCACACAGCTACGAGGAAAATGTTATGATTTAATGTTCTAAATATGGAGCTTTGTGCAACACGTATTAGGGAATTAGATGCAGAACTTTGCACGCCTGGTGTCCGTTCCACATGATTTTACTTGGTTATAGTAATATAGTCTTTAATAATCCAGAGTCCTTAACAATACAGAGAGCACAAATTCCAATACCAGGAGGACAGTTTGGGAAACTGAATTCAACATCAATTATATTGAAATAGAATAGTAAATGCCCTAAGGCACCTCACAAGGAATTTTACCAAACAACATCTGGCAATTTAAAAAAATTGTATCAGTAAACAGGAACCTGTTGGATTTGTGAACACCAACTGCTTCATCAATAGCCATAGGGGATGGGAATATTGGACCGATTCTCCCAACAGTGCTGAATTGGCAAGAAAACTGGTGTAGATCACAACTGTTTATTTCAGTGCAACTGCAGACCTAGGTCTCCACACTCTGTGCAATGCAAAGGCCACAATAGGGAATATCATTAAAACCTCAGGGGACGGGGCCTATTCACACCAAGAACTTGATAATGGTGGGATGAACGGCAACCCGCACATGTGCAGGTCACTGGGAGATTTCTGAAATGACTGCCCAGCATCCAGATCATTGCCATTCAACACTCACAGACATCATTGGCCTCATTGCTGGTCCCCATAACCCCCCACAACCATAACTGGTCTCTTCACTGGCCCCCACACACGTCCTCCTCCCACAGACATCGCTGGTCCCCCTCCTCCATACTGACATCACTGCCCCCTCCCTCCCCCCACAAGCATGCATGGCTACCTGCACATCCTATGCCCCCATGGATCCAGATAATATGGGTACTCCTTCTCTCCATCTCTTGAACACACTGACTTCACTGCTGTCCCGCAGAGAACTTGCATTGTGTTGACATGCACAACCCCAGCTTCCAAGTATTCCTTCTCTTGAAAGGGAGCATTGAGACCCTCCCCTCCCCCGGGACACAGCAGCTAATCAATGAGGAGCCCTGAGCATTGCATACCCTCAAATTTCTACATTTACCTGTCCCCTAGTAAGCCAGAGCTGTATATGATCTGTAGGAATGGACACACAGCCTGTCATGCCACAAGGATGTCTGTGTGCAAACCAATACCCAGATTCACAGAGGCCAATCGGGAGCATCTGCTAGATGCCGTGGACCAAGGCTTTCAGCCAAGGAATGTATTGTGGGAGGAGGTGGCAGACGAAGTGAATGCCAAGATCCTGATACTGTGCTCTAGTCAACAACATTCTGCGAGCAGCAAGGGTGACTGAGCATCCCACCTGGAACACCGCACATGCTAGGCACAGATTTCAAACCCTGCTTAGACATCTGAAGGGCATGCAACAAGTTACCCTTCCCCTAGGAACAGAATCTAACCATCCCCTCAACCCTCAATGAGAACCCTTCAGTGGTGACCACTTTCCCCAAAATTGCCAGCACAACACCCAAGATACAGGCACACATTGCATACCTTGGATAGCATTAATGCTTGCTATCCACCTTATATTCCCACAGGAGAAGAATATTCCCAACTTACGTGAAGCTAAACAGACCAGTGATGGTGTGCTGACCTGCAGCATCGAGGAGCATGCCATGGAGGTGGCAGGAGGTGATGGAGCATTCTGAATGGTCACAGGCAAGTAGCTCAGTGTCCAGCATGCAAGTGAGCAGCCGCGTATTCTCAAACCAGGTCCTCTTCAAAGTAAGCATGATGCTGTATAGAATGTTTTACCTCCTTTCCCCGATTGAGTGGCCTTTATTGCAGCTCTGGATCCAGAGGAACCCAGCCCTTCAGGTGTTCCCACTGCCCCCGCTGCTCTGGAGCAAACTGCTCACAATTTCCTGGATGATGCCTCGGAGGGAAGCACTGAGGAATCCTCTGAGGGCAGCACCACTAATGTGGCACCGACATGTACCACACAACCCACCAACACAGAGACATCACCACGGTGGCATCTTTACTGTTTAGGCTTCTGGGTCATGAATCATTGAGTACATCACACACATTGATACCCATTGGGTGGAGGTGGGCGCATCCAAGGGCTCGAGCACATGGAGGTCTGCCAGAGGCCAGGATTCGGCTTTCCCAAGTCAGATGCTGGGCCTCTGGGTTTGTTCCTCCCAAGACTGGTGGAAATGCATCAGCAAACCTGGTGAGTTGTGGAAGGGCTGTCAGCAACCATGCTGTGACTGCAAGGCTGTTTAGGGGAGTCCAACAGAATGCTATTGCAGAAGGTGATCCTGACACACTGTAATAACCAGACCAACACTGCAAGAGTGGCAACCATAGTGGAAAGTCTGGCTCAGGCGTCTGTCTTCAAGAATGATAGGATCCAGGCCATCCTGCAGACATACTGGGCCATAGTCGAGTGTGCTTCCAGCATCCAGGAGGCACAGCGTTCCATGGCTATGTGTGTCGAGGGCATGTGGGAAACACTGTTGGTCATGGCTGGGATTCACTGGCATTCTGGAGACACAGTAGGCCGTAGGCCTCGAAAACGTAGCCCAGGCTCAAAGATTTACTGCTGAAGGGTTCCAGAATCTGGCTCGTTCACAGAATGGTGTACCAGAGGGGCTCCAGAGCTTGGCCCAGTCTTAGAGGGACAGGCCTGAGGAATCATAGATCAACGGGCAGACGCATCTAAGGTTCTATGAACCAGGAGACGCTGGAGTTTCTGGAGCTCAGTCTAGCTACCCCAGCATTCCATGGAGTGTGCCCAGAGCCTCTGGGCATCCCAAGAGAGGAGGAAGAGCTTCAGCCCATGTCAGGGTCTTCCATTGGCCAAAACGTAGGTGCCTTACAGCAATGTGGGCCAAGATGGCAGTGTGCATTCAGAGTCATAGGAGTCAGACTTGGCATCAGGGGCAGAATCCCAGTGTGTAACCGCAGCATCAGTTACAGGCATGTGTTGCTGGTCTGTGTTACAGGGCAGGGACAGAGTGCAAATCAGCACCAGATGAGTGCCCAGTGACAGCAGATTTCATACAGTCCATGTCTGAACCTCTGCATCCTGGCCTGGAGCAGTAGCTGCTTCATCTGGTTAGGCCTCAGTCAGCACACTCCTTCCTCACCCCAAACACCAGCCCTCAGTAAAGCCCCTGACCACACACTGCGGTATGAAAATGCCAATGAAAAGTGTTCTGGAGGGGAAAGCTGAGCAGGACTCCTTGAGGGTGCCTCCCACACTGGAAGGGAAGGAAGAGTAGGACTCCTTCATGGAACCTTAGCCAGAGAGCTCTGAGAAAATAGAAGAGAATGTCCGCTCTCTTCCCACTCCCTACACCAGATATCACCGGTCCATGGGCCAGCACCTGAGACAGCAGGAGGAAGCCTAGTAGGCATCTCCAGGGTCTGCCTGCAACATCCACCGCACTCCACTAGCAGATCTTACCTCTTCATGCCAGTTCAAGGCTGCCATACCAGTTGAGACTTTTCTATACTTATTCTGAATCATGCCAAAGTGACATTATGCTGAAGAGGTGGGAGATGCAAACGTGGGCAGAGATTTTGTATCAGTCCCGATAATGGCATGCTGAGGTATGGTAAGTAATGTAGTAGTTTTCAGTGCGGTCCCGGTGGCACCATTTTTTTCCGGTTGGGAGATGTGAGGAACGCATGAAATGGTCAACATGCGCATCTCCCAACCCAATTCGCCAGAAAATTTGTAGGTCACGATGGGAGAATTGCCTCCAGTTCATTCCTGGCTAAGCTTACAACTGAACCCAGTCCCACACCAACATGCTTAAAAATCTGAAGAATCCTCTGAAATGATCAAGCCAGTTGCATTAAACTGCTACACGGACTGCACAGAGCTTGTTCTACCAGCATCTTCTTCAGAAGGCAAGAGGTGGGCAATAAATAATGTTCTTATCAGCAATCTCCATATCCCACAAATTATATGTTAAAATGTCAATCACAAATCAAACCAAAACACCTGATATTTACTCCTGCCATGCAGTGTTCTGTGCCAAGAGCATTAAATCATAAAATCTTCCACTATCCCTTTCTCCATCAGGTGAGGCAGACTATTTTGTGTGGGTGCTTAATTGCTATGAATGTGATATCAGTGCAGCCTATGCTCTAGGAGAATCGATATTCAGAAGAAATACACTTGATGAGGACCTGTACTGGTGAAAATATATTTATTGTTTCTCTATGATCTAGATGATAATAGTTAAGGTCATAGTTGCCTTTGTACTCCACCAACAAAGTTAGATTCCACAGAGGGTTCAGAATGATAGGCAACCCAGAACTCTATCAGACAGTTGATTTCAGGGAGCAAGAGTTTTGACTGGTCTGGCAGCTACAAAGCATAGTGGAGCCAAAATAAGAAGCAAGTATGTGCTGCTGAAAGCCAGTTAATATGGATTTTCATCGGGCGATGGGAATGAGGTACATTTGCAGAGGGTGACACTAAACCTCACTGCTTTCAGAATGCAATGTGATTTTCAAAGGGAGGATGGAAGGGCTATCTAAGCTAATTAACACACCATATGTGAGTAGTTTTGAATTTTCAATTGTCGGACACAGGACCATGCAGTGTCTGGGACATGTCAGGTTATAACTATCAAGTACGCAGCAGAAAGAGATAGGAGCTAATGGAAACAGTGGTCAACCCATTTCAAAGAGAGAGAACAGAGCTCAGCTGAGCAATCTGGAGCACAGATTTGCCATCTCTGAAAGTGGAAGGCTTACATTCATCAACAGTGAGAGGAAGGAATCCTGAGAACGTTCATTAGACAGATGTGAACAAGCAAGCTGAGGGAATGGAATTAGAGCAGCTTACTCTGACAATGGGCAGAGTAGTGAGGAGAAGTTTCGGAAGATGAATTCTCCTGGTTGGAGGAGACCAGAAGAACACAATGAGGGGCGATGAGAGGGAAAAAAGCATTATCCGGATCAGTGAGAGTGCCCCCCACAAATCAGCTGCCTGTAAATAACAGAGTAAGAAGTCTCACAACACCAGGTTAAAGTCCAACAGGTTTATTTGGTAGCACAAGCCACATAGCTTTCAGAGCATTGTTCCTTCATCATCTAAGTGGGATTTCAGTTCACAAACAGGACATATAAAGACAAAAATTAAATTTACAAAATAATGGTTGGAGTGCAAGTCTTCATATAGTCAAGTCTTCAAGGTGCAACCAGTGTGGGTGGAGAGAGAGTAAAGTACAGATTAAAGAGATGTGTATTGTTTCCAGCCAGGATAGTTAATGAGGTTTTGCAAGTCCAGACAAGTTGTGGGGGTTACACATAGTGTGACATGAGCCCAAGATCCTGGTTGAGGCTGTCCTCGTGAATTTGGCTATCAGTCTCTGCTCAGTGATTCTGCATTATCGTATGTTGTGAAGGCCGCCTTGGAGGATATTTATCCAAAGATCTGAGGCTGAATGCCTATGACTGCTGAAATGATCCCCAACAGGAAGAAAACACTCTTGCCTGGTGATTGTCGAGTGGTTTCATTCATCCATTGTCATAGTGTCTGCATGGTCTCCCAGTATACCGTGCCTCGGGACATCCATTCCTGCAGCGTATCAGGTCGACAATGTTGGCCGAGATGCAAGTGTATGTACTGAGTACAATGTTCGGCAATAGATGAATGAACACCGCTGAACAATCACCAGGTAAGAGTGTTGTCTTCCTGTTGGGGAACATTTCAGCAGTCACGGGCATTCAGCCTCCGATCTCCAGGTAAGCTTTCTCCAAGGTAGCCTTCATGACACACAACAGCGCAGTCACGAAACAGAGACTGATAGCCAGGTTCCGCACACATGAGGACGGCCTCAACCAGGATCTGGGGTTCATGTCACACTATCTATCATCCCCATGACTTGCCTGGGTTTGCAAAATCTCACTAACTGTCCTGGCTGGAGACAATACACACCTCTTTAACCTGTGCTTAACCCTCTCTCTCCACTCACATTGTCTGTATCTTTAAGATTTAATTACTTGTAAAGATTTGCATTCCAACCATTATTTTGTAAATTGAGTTTGTGTCTTTATATGCCCTGTTTGTGAAATGAAATTCCATTCACCTGATGAAGGAGCAGTGCTCTGAAAGCTTGTGGCTTATGTTACCAAATAAACCTGTTGGACTTTAATCTGGTGTTGTGAGACTTCTTACTGTGTTTACCCCGGTCCAAAGCTGGCATTTCCACATTATGTAAATAACAGAGCAGCAGGCTGTAGGAAACTGTGCTTATGCAGCCAGGTGGTCTCAGATCTTTCAATTCTGGTCTGCCATAACCCTGCTCTTGTTTCTAGAGAAGCGCATTGGCATCACACATAGATGCTCACCCATGTTAGTGCCAGGCCAATCAGCATCCTCTAGTGACATGTCCTCAGTGAATATCAAGCCCTGTTATGGCTGCATTTGCCTTTCTAAATGACCTTCAGTTTTTATGTCTCTACCATCAATCTGCTTCCAGACCTGATGATTGGGAGCCAGAATTGGCCCCAGGCCAATTATGCATAATCACATGTGAAAATCTGTCACAGCACTGACACAGACACTGGCACTGACGCACAGACAGACACCGACACTCACACTGACACTGATCCTGACGTAGGGCAGAATCAGGACCTAGAAATTATCTGAAAGTCAGGTTCCCAACCTACACTGAGAATCCAGCCCACTTGCCATCATTATTCAGAGAGAGGTAAATTTCTCCTGTCTGTCCTCTATAAATGAGGTTAGAAGAACTTCAGAAACCCTGGGAAAATGACATCAATGCAAAAGAAAAACAGATTTTCCAGTTTTTGAGTTCTTTTGCTGAAGTTTGGAAAAAGTTAACACTGCGTTATTTTGAAGATAAAACTTATCAACGCTGACACTCAATTTATCTATGAAATAGCACTGGTGGTAGAGAAATTGAGAAATGAGCAGTACATTGTAAAGTGCTTGGATTAACCTCTGAAGACTTGCTCTGTATCATTCAGGCTATATACTTCTTTAATTGCTTTGCTATCTTGTCTAGACACTGAAAGTGTCCTCACACTTTTCCACATTAAACTCCATTTGCCACCTCTCGGCCCAGCTCTGCAACTTGTCCAAGTCACTCTGTAAACTAAAACACCCCTCTTCACTATCTACCACACCACCAAATTTAGTATCATCTGCAAATTTACTGATCCATCCCTCAATACCCTCATCCAGATCATTTATAAAAATTACAAACAGCAGGGGCCCCAAAACAGAACCCTGAGGCACACCACTCGTCACCGAACTCCACGATGAATATCTCCCCTCAACCACCACCCTCTGTCTTCTATCTGCCAGCCAATTCCTAATCCAATTAGCTAAATCACCCTCTATTCCACACATCTGCATTTTCTGTAGAAGTCTTCCATGGGCCACCTTATCAAAAGCCTTACTAAAGTCCATATATACTACATCAACCGCCTTACCCCCATCCACCTCTCTGGTCACTTTCGCAAAAAACTCAATGAGGTTAGTAAGGCATGACCTACCCTTCACGAAACCATGCTGACTATCCTCAATCAATTCATTTCTCTCAAATAACTATAAATCCTATCCCTAATAATTCTCTCCAATACCTTGCCCACAACAGAAGTAAGACTCACTGGCCTATAATTCCCTGGAAGGTCTCTCTTCCCCTTCTTAACAATGGGACCACATTCGCTATCCTCCAGTCCTCCGGAACCACACCCGTAACCAACGAGGACCTGAAGATCAGAGCCAGAGGCTCTTCAATCTCCTCTCTTGCCTCCCAGAGAATCCTAGGGTAAATCCCGTCCGGCCCAGGGGACTTATCCAACTTCAAACCCTCGAGAATTTCTAACACATCCTCCCTATCTACTACAATACTCCCCAATTTGCAACCCTGTACCTCAGTGCTCTCCACAGCTACATTTCCAGCACTCTGCGTGAATACCGAAGAGAAATATTTATTCAGTGCCTCGCCAATCTCTTCAGGCTCCACGCACAACTTCCCACTGCTATCTACGACTGGCCCTAATCTTGCCCTAACCAATCTTCTATTCTTAACATATCGAAAGAAAGCTTTAGGATTCTCCTTAATCCTATCAGCCAACATCTTCTCGTGTCCCCTCTTAGCTCTCCTCAATTCACTTTTTACCTCCTTCCTATCTAATCTATAGCTATCCATTGCACTACCTGAGCCTTCAAGCCTCATCCTGACATAAGCCTCCTTTTTCTTCTTAACCAGCAAATCAACTCTTTTCGTACACCAGGCTCTCTTACTCGTCCATTTCCTCCCTGCCTGACAGGGACATACTTATCAAGGACTCTCAGCAGCTGCTCCTTGAATAAGCACCACATTCCAGATGTTCCCAGTCCCTGTAGTTCCCTAGTCCAATCTACGCACCCTAATTCTCTCCTGATGGCCTCATAATTACCCTTCCCCCAGCTATAACTACAGCCCCCAGCTTCATGCCTATCCCTGTCCATCACTAAGGTGAACGTAACCGAATTGTGGTCACTATCACCAAAATGTTCACTAACTTCCAAGCCTAACACCTGGTCTGGCTCATTGCCCAGCACCAAATCCAATGTAGCCTCACCTCTAGTTGGCCTATCTACATACTGAGTCAAAAAACCTTCCTGCACACTCTGTACGAAAACTGACCCCTCTAACGAGCTAGAGCTATAGCTATTCCAATCAATATTAGCAAAGTTAAAGTCCCCCATCACAATTACCCTACTACTTTCACTCCTAATCAGAATTGACTTCGCAATCCTTTCCTCAACCTCTCTAGAACTATTAGGAGGTCTGTAAAAGACTCCCAACAGGGTGACCTCTCCTCTCCTGTTTCTAATCTCAGCCCATACTACCTCAACAGACAAGTCCTCATCAAACTTCTTTTCGATCACCGTGATACAGTCTTTGACCAGTAACGCCACTCCTCCCCCCCTTCTACCCCCTTCTCTACTCCGACTAAAGCATTTGTACCCCGGAACCTGCAACATCCATTCCTGTCCCTGCTCTACCCAAGTCTCTGAAATGGCCACAACATCGAAGTTCCAGGTACTGGTCCAAGCTGCAAGTTCCTCCCCCTTATTGCGAATACTCCTTGCATTAAAGTATACGCATCTCAAACCATGCTCCACCCCACCCGTACGCCGCTGTGTTTTACAACTCTCCTCTATAACCCCCTTACTCACATCCCTCTCAGCACCCCAACTACTTAGGATCCCACCCCCCCCCCGAATCAGTTTAACGCCCCCATCATAGCCTTAGCAAATTTTCCCCCCAAGATATTAGTCCCCCGCTGGTTCAGGTGTAGACCATCTCTCTTGAAGAGGTCCCACCTATCCCAGAATGAGTCCCAATTGTTAAGGAACCTGAACCCCTCCCTCCTGCACCATCCACGCAGCCATGAGTTCAGACTATCCCTTTCTCTGTTCATCTCTAAACTATCCCTTGGCACAGGCAAGAGTCCAGAGATAACCACTCTGCCTGTTATGGACCTAAGCTTCCACCCTAACTCCACAGGCACAATAAATGTGTAGAGTATAGGGCTAATGGTAGGGCTCTTAATAGTGTTGAGGAACAGAAGGATCTTGGTGTATGTGGCAATAGATCCCGGAAAGTAGGCAGTCAAGTGGATAAAGTTGTTAAGAAGGCTTATGG
Source organism: Sphyrna mokarran (assembly GCA_024679065.1). NCBI lineage: Eukaryota > Metazoa > Chordata > Chondrichthyes > Carcharhiniformes > Carcharhinidae > Sphyrna > Sphyrna mokarran. Next base: position 32,956,226 of record JAGIQG010000010.1, on the reverse strand, counting down.
AGTCTTAGCTTTTATTGGTAGGGGGATGGAATTTAGGAGCCGCAGCATCATGTTGCAGCTGTACAAAACTCTAGTGCGGCCGCACTTGGAGTATTGTGTGCAGTTCTGGTCCCCACATTATAAGAAAGATGTGGAGGCATTGGAGAGGGTACAGAGGAGGTTTACCAGGATGTTGCCTGGTATTGAGGGCAGGTCCTATGAAGAGAGGTTGAAGGATTTGAGGTTGTTTTCGTTAGAAAGGAGGCGGCTAAGGGGGATCTTATTGAAACATATAAGATAATTAGAGGTTTGGATAGGGTGGACAGTGATAGCCTTTTTCCTAGGATGGAAAAATCTAGCACGAGGGGACACAACTTTAAATTAAGGGGTATGAGTTATAGGACGGATATCAGAGGTAGGTTCCTTACTCAAAGAGTGATTAGGGAGTGGAATGCCCTGCCTGCAGCTGTTGTAGATGCGCCAAGTTTGGTGCGTTTAAGAGGTTAATTGATAAGTATATGGAAGAGAAGGGAATGGTTTAGTTTGGAGGGGCATTGCTTTTTATTTTGGTCGGCACAACATCGAAGGCCGAAGGGCCTGTTCTGTGCTGTATTGTTCTATGTTCTATGTTCTATGTTCTAAAGTGATGAGTCTATTATTACATTCAGATCCCTTTTATATCTAGATAATGCAATGTCATTCATTGTATATTTATTTCAAACATAATGCATTAATAAATATTAAATTCTAATTGGCAATTGTTTGTCCAATTATGCAGCAAATGTAAATCTGTTTCCAAATTCTTTGCTGTGTATTTCATATATACAAACGTCTGCTTTATGAGCTTGTTCAGCACGTTTGATAAATTAGCATTTGTTTTTGGGATTAGGCTCCAAAGGATCCAAGCGCAGATCCCGTAGTGAGATACAACATTTACCCCCAATTTGTTACTACACCTTTCATGAACATCCTCTGTTCTTTCAATCATAGAATCCCTATAATGGAGAAGATGGCCATTTGGCATGTCGGAGCTGCACTGACTCTCTGACAGAGCATTTTACCTAGGCCCTCTTCTTGTAACCCCACCTATTTAACCTGCTAATCCTCCCAAACTACACATGTTGGGAAACTAAGTAGCAATATAACATGGCCAATCCACCTAATCTGCATATCATTTGTGGATGGAAACTAGAGTATCCAGAGGAAATCCACACAGATGTGAGGAGAAAGTGGAAACTCCACACAGAAAGTCACGCAAAGCTGGAATCAAGCTTGAGTCCCTGGCACTGTGCGGCAGCAGTGCTATTCACTGCGCCACCATATCACCCTTATATAAGTTATTGATCAGTGTAGTGCCTGTGCCGTGGATTTTTGTGGCTTTTAGTTTAACTAGAGATTTTTCTTTTGTGGAACTTTTCCCAAAAAATTTCAGAAGGTGTAAATAAACTATACATAGTACACAAAGTTTTTCTCATTTCTTCCAATTTACTAATTACAATAGTGAGCTGTAGGGATGCAAAGAGCCATAGGGATGCAAAGAGCTGTCAGAATGCAAAGAGTTAACAGGATGCAGTGAGCTATAGGGAGGCAATGAGTCCTACCTCAGCATATGGTGTGATTTTGAGCCCACATTAGCTGTCAGCATAAACAGCGATGTGGGGCCAAAATCCAACAAGAGTTGGCAAAGCAGGTACTTGCTGGTTTCCTAATTTTTCACGCCACTCACCTGTGACGTAAAGGGCAGGAACTTCATTTCAATAAATTTAAATGTCATCATAGGGCTTTCCCACAATATATTCCTCCCCTCACTTAATATTCAGCATGGTTCACAATATGTTGAAACAGTTGAGGGGAACACGCCTAGGGGCATCATAGCCCCCAGGAGAGAGAGACATGCATGGCCCCTGGCAGTGCCAACCTGGCAATTTGGTGTGCTTTAGAAGGGGAATGCCCCTTTTGTATGGTTGGGGGGGGGGGGGGGGTGAGTGGATTCGCTCCAATGCTTGTCAGGGTGGGGGGATGGAGCTGATGCTTGTGAGGAAGTCCGCCAAATCCATTGGGGGAAGGTTGCTATTTTTCACCACAGCTCACAATACCCTTAAAGATAGTGCCTAATCTCCATAAAATTAGTGATGCCAGATCTATTCCACACACCCCCTGCCACCCCCTCCTCCCCACCCCCCACCCCGAGTGGCAGTGAAAACCATGCCCCAGATTTTTTTGCACAGAGTGTAGAGAAAACATAACTGTAGAGCTGGAGAAACTTTTCTTGCTTTAGCAAGATTCTACCCCACATGTGTGTTCTCTCAGGTATAAATTTCCCTCTTTATAATTACACAAGTTCAAATGGATTCTGAACAGTAAAGTGGGGAAATTGTGACAGAATAGTCGACTGCTGGCTTTCAGTCAGTCCTGATTAAAAACATATTCCAAATGTCAAATAAGTGGCAATGCAACATTCAGTTGATGATTGCCTTGTTCATCTGCTAAAAACTATGAAAATAAATGATACTGCTAGTTGCTATCTGAAAATAATGATCAGTGACCATTTTATAAAATTTCTGCTTTCTGCAGCAGTGAGAAACATGCCTCCTGACTCTCCAAAGCCTGTCCATCATCTATGAGACATAAGTCAGCAGACTGGTGAAATAATTGCCACTTATTTGGATGAGTATCTCCATCAACATTCAAGAAACTTGACACCATCCAAGTAAGCACAGCCCGTTTGATTGGTGCCGCATCCACCACCTCCAATATCCACTCTCTCTACCATCAATGCTTGATGGCAACAATGTGTATGAATCAACTACAAGATGCATTATAAAAACTGTACAAAACTCTGGTATTGGCCGCATTTGGAGTATTGCTTAGAGTTCTGGTTGCCGCATTACAGGAAGGATGTGGAAGCATTAGACAGAGTGCAGAGAAGATTTATCAGGATGTTGCCTGATATGGTGGGAAGGTCTTATGATGAAAGGTTGAGGGGCTTGAGGCTGCTTTCGTTAGAGAGAAGAAGGTTAAGAGGTGATTTAATAGAGACATATAAGATGATAGAGGATTAGATAGGGTGGACAGTGAGAGTTTTTTTCCTCAGATGGCGATGGCTAGCATGAGGGGCAATAGCTTTAAATTGAGTGGTGATAGATATAGGACAGATGTCAGAAGTAGGTTCTTTTCTCAGAGAGTAGTAAGGGTGTGGAATGTTCTGCCTGCAGCAGTTGTGGATTCGCCAACAGTAAGGGCATTTAAATGGTCATTGGATAAGCATATTTATGTTATTCGAATAGTGTAGGTTAGATGGGCTTTAGATTGGTTTCACAGGTCAGCGCAACATTGAGGGCCGTACTGTACTGCGCTGTAATGTTCTCTGTTCCAGGTTCTAACTCTTCTTCCACAGCAACATGGAAGTTCCTCTCCATGCCATAGCCTGACTTGGAACTAAATCTCTGTTCCTTCACTCTTATTGGCTCAAAATTCTGGAACTCTCTACCTAATAGGTTTTTCTGCAACACTTAAACTGCAGTGGTTCAGGAATGCAACTCAGCACCATCTTCTCAAGGGCAATTAAAGGTGGGTAATAAAAGTGCTGGCCTGGTCAGTAACATCTAAGTCTTGTGAAATAATTTTAAAAATGCATTCAGGTTTCTTCACTTCTAGTACTGTGCATTTTGAGGTGAGTGCAATAAATCAAAGGAGATTCAATTAGGCTTCAGAACAAATGGGCTTCATTGCCAACACAATGAATGATGATAACTACAAATAGAGTCAGACAGAATAACTATACAACAGTACACTACTCCTCCCTAACTCCAGCTGCAAGTCCTGCTTGATGTGGGGAATGCACCTTTGCATATCGGGGAAGCTTTGAAGACTTGAATTAATAAGTTAATTCAATCCGATGACTTCTGAAGTTTTACAGAATGTCTCAACTTTGAGCCAGCTTTATATGAAATAACTGGTTAGGCCGGGGCAAATGACAAACTCATCGATGCAGGATCTAGGTCATCCTCGGTAACTGCTGTATTCTCTGTCACTGAAACAACTGGGTGCTCCAGTCTCACTTTTATAACCAGGATCCCTGTTCCCAATCCAGGCTCTCCAGGATCAGAATGATTTATTGCTGCTCCAGGATTATAGCGCTAGCAAGGTACTCAGTTTCCCATGGTGTCAGAAGCAAGAGTCAAAGAAGACTACAACTTTTAAAATTTTTATATGGTGAGGAAAGCAGATGTAGTTTGGTATTGAGGTTAAAAATTCACTCAAAGATTGCAGCTGGTACAGTGTGAATGGCTGTGATGCCACCAGGAATGGGCAAAAGTTCAATATATGATTGATAATATGAATTGAATGGCCACAGTCACAATAAGCTGTTTCTCATGTTCCACTTGTAGAGCAAGCACCCACATTCTCCGTGGCCTGTATTCAAGTAATTGAGGGTTGTCCAGATTTAAACCTGGGACTTCACCATTCTGGTCAGTTGTGAGGTTTGCAATCAACTAGATGATAAACCATCCAGATGTGGGGCTGTCATCAGTTTGTCAGATGTGGAGAGTATTCCAGTCGGAACTATAGGATTTAGATCAGTGTGTGGGTGTTTTCTCAGATCCTGTGTCAATAAGTGTGCATCGTTAGCTGTCAGAGGATGTTTTCCTGCAGACATAAGGAGTTGCAATATGTGCTACTATAGGAAGTTATTGTGTTGGTTTCAACATTCAAAGAATATTCCTTGTAACATCCTGGATCTCTACTCACTTATTTGAAGGCTCCTGGGTCAGTTAATCAGCAATGCTGATTTAATTAGATAAATTAGGACAAATAAAGCACTGTGTAGCATTGGCTATGCTGCCCCAGGTGACATATGCTAGTTTCCAATAGGATTCACTTGACCTTTGTTCTCGAGGGGTTGCTGGTAGGTCAACATACAGTCAAAAGTGATGTCAAGATATTTTAATGCTGTGTTATGGGGTGAGCGCTCGACTAGAGAATTGGGTATGAAAATCTTCCCTAGAGTTTCAGTTGTTCAAGTGGAAGGTTGGAACAACAAGCTTGTCAGTGTTTGATCAAACTCTTCATTTTTTGAAGAAGCTTTCAGAGAACACAGACCTTTAATGAGCAGTAGTGTCCTATTTCCAATGTTCTTATAAATTCTTCATGATTTTTACAATTTTTGTGCAGGGCCAGCAAGTATTGTGTTCATGGCCTAGTGGCTGATAATTTCAACATTAATCAGAAGGCTGTGAAGCAGTTGGGCATTGCAATTTCTCTAGTCTTCAAAGGCTTACAGTTATGCATTTTTCTACCCAACAGTTGTCTACAAGCCTAATCTGAAGGACATTCCTGCATCAGGCAATTGTCTGGACTGTTAAAGTGACCTGACCCCAGCAATACATGTGGGGCTAGTGCTCTTCTATGGAAACATTTGGAGCAGAGGTCGAGGAGAGGGGAAGCGTAGTGAAAACCATCCTTTTAAGCTCAAGGTATTTAAACCAATACTGTACTCTGGATATCATATCATTATCCTGGCATCACTTCTTAACTTTGATAACACCGGTCTCTTTTGGCCCAGGATTTGCTGAGTGCAACACCAACACTATTTCTCATGCAACTAGTAATGAAGGAACTGTCTGTAGAAGAGGTAAGTGGCCGAGTGCATCCGCATTTGATAATCACATCCCTGGGTGATGCTGAAATAAACAATTATACACTGCTAGCAATACAGCCCACCCCTGTGCCCTTACAGAAGTAATTGTTGGCACTGGTTTATCCTCTTGAAATAAACCTGACAATGCATTGTGATCTGATACTATGGTCAAATGTCTTCCACTTTTTTTTGAAAAAGTGACCAAAGAGGTGGATGGGGGTAAGGCAGTTGATGTGGTATATATGGACTTTAATAAGGCGTTTGATAACGTGGCCCATGGAAGGCTTCTGCAGAAAATGCAGATGTATGGGATAGAGGGTGATTTAGCTAATTGGGTTAGGAACTGGCTAGCAGATAGAAGACAGAGGGTGGTGGTTGATGGGAGATATTCATCGTGGAGTTCGGTGACAAGTGGTGTACCTCAGGGGTCTGTTTTGGGGCCCCTGCTGTTTGTAATTTTTATAAATGATCTGGATGAGGGTATTGAGGGATGGATCAGTAAATTTGCAGATGATACTAAAGTTGGTGGTGTGGTAGATAGTGAAGAGGGGTGTTTTAGTTTACAGAGTGACTTGGACAAGTTGCAGAGCTGGGCCGAGAGGTGGCAAATAGAGTTTAATGTGGAAAAGTGTGAGGTAATGCACTTTGGCAGGAACAATAAATGTGTAGAGTATAGGGCTAATGGTAGGGATCTTAATAGTGTTGAGGAACAGAAGGATCTTGGTGTATGTGTCAATAGATCCCTGAAAGTAGGCAGTCAAGTGGATAAAGTTGTTAAGAAGGCATATGGAGTCTTAGCTTTTATTGGTGGGGGATTGAATTTAGGAGCCGCAGCATCATGTTGCAACTGTACAAAACTCTAGTGCGGCCGCACTTGGAGTATTGTGTGCAGTTCTGGTCCCCACATTATAAGAAAGATGTGGAGGCATTGGAGAGGGTACAGAGGAGGTTTACCAGGATGTTGCCTGGTATGGAGGGTAGGTCTTATGAAGAGAGGCTGAGGGATTTGAGGTTGTTTTCGTTAGAAAGGAGGCTGCTAAGAGGGGACCTTATCAAAACATATAAGATGATTAGAGGTTTAGATAGGGTGGACAGTGATAGCCTTTTTCCTAGGATGGAGAAAGCTAGCACGAGGGGACACAGCTTTAAATTAAGGGGTAATAGTTATAGGACGGATATCAGAGGTAGGTCTTTACCCAAAGGGTGGTTCGGGAGTGGAATGCCCTGCCTGCAGCAGTTGTAGATGCGCCAAGTTTGGTGGCGTTTAAGAGGTTAGTTGATAAATATATGGAAGAGAAGGGAATGGTTTAGTTTGGAGGGTCATTGCTTTTTATATTGGTCGGCGCAACATCGAAGGCCGAAGGGCCTGTTCTGTGCTGTAATGTTCTATGTTCTATGTTCTATTACAATGAGTTTCCATTTTTCAAATGTGCCTATTGTCAAGAGCCTTTTGGAAGGCCAAATATATTTATTGCATTTCTTCACCAACATTTGCTGTTATTGCACCAAAATATTCCAGGCCAGTCAAGCATGATTTGCCTTTAACACAAATGTTCCCAAACTGTGGGTCGTTACCCTCATTTGGGTGTTGGACAAGATTTTGGAGTTGGGGTTGCAAGCTCTGAGGCAGCATTGATGGTTGTGGAGCTCAGATAGAGTTTAGTCAGCTTTGAGGCCCGTTTGAATGTACCGTTCTTTTTGTTGGTGGATATTGCTTAATTTTCTGTTTTGTTAGGCCTGTTTACAGCTACAATCATTGCCAGTGTAAAGATGAGTTTTCACTTTTTCAGGAAAAATACAAGTTTTTAACACCTCCCAAGCTAGTTTTCACTCTGAGGTCACATGAAGCCTAATGTATTAAAACGCGGTCACATTGGAGAAGATGTTCAGAAAACACTGCTTTAACAAATCCAATTGGGTTATCCTTTATTGAGCAATGATTCTCCAAATGAGATTAATGTAGCAATTTCTTCACCATTAGCTGATTTGTCCAGATTAGTCTCTCTCAATTTGTTGGCACCACTTTCTGAGAGAGCGCAAAGATGATGTCATAGATTTACCTTGGCAGTTGCCATTGGAAACATAAAATTACTAATGGGACAAAGGTGACACAAGAGTGTGATAAGAAGAGGAGGTAATATTTTGTCAATAGGGAGTCTTCACCATCTTCAATGGTGTTATACATTTTTTTAAATGAATTTTCTGCTTTATTAAATTATAATACTAGAACTCCACAGGTATTGCTAAAGTTTTCTCCTGGTTGGCTTTCTAACTAAGATAGCAAGTCAACAGAAATCTTCAAATGGATATATACACAGTGGCTCTGCTGATGTTCCAACTAAATTACAGTAGCTAAATCAAAGAACCTTCAGGGAATTTTTCAATGATTTTTTTGTGCAATCACTATTTACACAAATAAAAACCTACTCCTCAAATGTCTGATTGCAGTTGGAACTTCCTTTGCTTGCTCATTATGTCTCTTTAATTTGTTCACAACCAAATCTTACCTCTTACTTTTATTTAAAATGCACTTAGGGATCGAGCTTGGGTTAACTTTTACTGTTTGGTACAGTATTATTCCTCTGAGTATTTACATACTTTTACTCACGCTTTAATACCAAACCCCCATGGAGAAACTGATTGCTTTGTACATTCCATGTGGATGTATTTTATTGGCTTTTGCAACCAATAATATGAGATTTCAGAACTCGTCTTTGCTAATCATTTTAATAGACCTTCATTTACTAAAATATTCATTGCATTATTTGAAGATTCAAACTATTTTATCCATGCATAGGAAAGCAAATTAGGGCTCCCACTTAGACATTACTTCAGGGTAAAGCAAAAGTAAATGTTAGTCCAATTGCATAGAAAAATCTCCCAAGATTTTGTTTTCTGTTTTATCTTTCAGATATTCAACTAAAATGCTGCCTACCTGTTCAGGAAAATGTAAAAGACCCTTTTCAATTATGACCCTCAACCAACACTGGCAAAACCTAATTATATTGTTCGAACAATTTTAGCAAACTGCCAGTGTAGCACCACTATAGCAGAAGGCATGGCAATTAGCCCAGGACCTGGGTATATTGCATTTTAAATATAATGCCCTAGATGGAATTTTCCCATCTCATCTGTGACAGGAATCGTAGCAGGTGGGACAGAAAATTCACCAGACCACGCAAAGATCTGTCGATCTTTGGTGGGAATTTCCGATCGTGGGGTGAACACAGCCTGAAAATGCCAACCCCTTTGTCAGAGGTGTCATGGCCAGAAACATGGGAGTTACAGGCTGGAAGTCTCCTTCACCTTACTTTGCTTTCATCAAGTGAATGGTAAGCCAGAACAAAGCAGATGTACAAGCCTATTCAATATGGATCTTGGAAATCTAGTCTAGAACTTGAACTAAGCACTAAACTAAAATCACATGGGATTAAGATGGACTGGCTAGATGAATGCAAAACTGGCTTGATTATAGAAGGCAGCGAGTAGTGTGGAAGGGTGTTTTTCAGAATGGAGATCTGTAGTTAATGATGTTCTGCAGAGATCAGTGCTGGGATCTTTGGTGTTTATAGTATTAATGATCTGGAAGAAAATATGGGTGGTCTGATTAGTAAGTTTGTGGATGAAGCAAAGATTGGCAGAGTTGCTGATAGTGCTGAGGATTGTCAGAGAATACAACAGGATATAGATAGTTGGAGAGTTAGGCACTGAAATGGCAGCTGGAATTTAATCCAGACAAATGCGACATGATGCACTTTGGAGAATCAAACGTAAGTCTGAATTATACCATAAATGGCAGAACCCTTAGGAACATTAAGTGGCACGGTGGTTAGCACTGTTGCCTCACAGCACCAAGGACTTCCATTCGATTTCCAGCTTGGGACATTGTCTGTGTGGAGTTTGCATGTTCTCCCCGTATCTGTGTGGGTTTCCTCCTAGTGCTCTGGTTTCTTCTCACAGTCCAAAGATATGCAGGTTAGATGGATTGGCCTTGCTAAATTACTCCCTAGGTGTCAGGGAGACTAGTTAAAGTAAATGCATGGGGTGATGTAGGGTGGTTAAGAAAGCATATGGCATGCTTGCCTTCATCAGCTGGGGCACTGAGTACAAGAGTTGGGAAATCATGTTGCAGCAATGTAAGACCTTGGTTAGTCTGCATTTGGATTATTGCATGTAGTTTTGGTCACCATACTACCAGAAAGATGTAAAAGGTTTGGAGGAAGTGCAAAGAAGGTTCACCGGGATTTTGCTTGGTCTCAAAGGTGTTGGCTATGAGGAGGTTGAATAAACTAGGATTGTTTTCACTGCAAAGACAGAGGAAAGACCTGATAGAGGTCGACAAAATTATGATAGGCACTGGCAGTGTGGATAGTCAGAGGTTACTTTGAAGGAAGTGTCAATTACAAGGAGGCATAGGTTCAAGGGGAGAGGAGGAAAGTTTAAGGAAGATGTTGGGCAAGTGTGGGTGCCCAGAATGCACTGCCAGAGCATGCCCATTGGCAACGTTTAAGAGGCATTAGCATAGGTACATGAATAGGGAGGGAATAGAGGGAAACAAACCAAATAAGGGCAGAAGTTTTTTTTAGTTTAGTTAGGGCATCATGATCAGCTTAGGCTTGGAGAGCTAAAGGAGCTGTTCCTGTGCTGCACTTTGTTCTTGGAAGACTTCAGTATACTAACTGTCAATAATCCCTTTCAAAGACAGGCCAAGGTTACTGAAATAAATCAACAATCCCTTCACTAATTTTCTTTTTCTACACAAGCTCTATTTTCATTCCTAGAGTCCTATAAGTTCTGTGTCAGCATTCAGACTGCCAGGAGATCTGCCACTCCCAATTATATACACAGCAAAGGCTCCCTGATTGTGTGAGCAATAGTTTACAGTCCAAGAAGTCCAGCTCAATGGCCTCATTGAAGTCATTACATTTACCAACGTCCCACCAGCAGCTGGCCATCATCAATCACTTCTCCTATCTGCTCTGAACTATGGCAAGTGTCTGTATATTGTGTGCACACAGCCAGTTTTATTGAAGTGAATAGTCTGTAAAAGTAAGTGTCCCTTGAGTTGACAGAAGGTCTTGACATATTGTGTAGAACAATACAGAGAGATGCTGAGGTCAAAAAGGCTGCTTCTGCAAGAAAACGCCCAATGTGAAGTGTCCACGCATCAGGAAGCTGCAAGTCTCCAAACCACAGAACTCTTAACTTGGCCATGTTGCCATCTTTATTGACTGGGTCCTGTTGAGGTGCTTCATGCTTATCCTCCAGCTCTGAGGATATAACTCACTCGGTGCAAATCTGCTTTGATAACAAAGCTGCAAGAAACTCTTGAGGGTGAATACTGCAGGAAATTGCAAATTGAACAATACAGGAGAAATGACACCTTCCTGTAAACGTTGCACACACTTTGGTGATTTTCTTACAGTGGTCATAGACAATACAAAGAACATTATAGCACAGGAACAGGACCTTTGGCCCATCAAGCCTGTGCCAACATATGACACCTTTCTAAATTAAAGACCTTTTGCCTCTTTATGGTGCTTATCTCTATTCCTTGCCTATTCATGTATCTGTCAAAATGTTTCTTAAATGTTGTTGCTGTACCTATTTCTACCACCTCCTTTGACAACACATTTCAGGCACTTACCACTCTGTGTGTAAAAAGCCAGCCTTTCACACCTCTTTTAAAGTTACCTGTTTTATCTTAAACCTATGTTCCTGAGTAATTGAAATTTCTACTATGGGAAAAAGACTGACTATCCATGTTTCTCATAATTTTGATCTATGCTTCTCATAATTTTGTAAACTTCTATCAGGTTGCCCTCTCAGCCTCCAATATTCAAGTGAAAACAAACCAAAATTGCCCAATTTCTCCTCATAGCTAATGTCCTCTAAGCTAGGTAACACCCTGGTAAACCTCTTCTATTCCCTCTCCAAAGTTTCCACATCCTTCTGATAATGAAGCAACCAGAACTGTGTGCAATATTCCAGTTGTGCTCAAACTAAAGTTCTACACAATTGCAACATGACTTGTCAATTTTTATATTTTATGCCCTGACCATAGAAGAATGCTTTCTTGACCACGTTAATCCACTTGTGTCGCTGCTTCCAGGGAAACGTGGACCTGTACGCCCAGATCCCTCTGTATGTTAATGGATTGAAGGGTTCTGCCATTTAGAACAAAGATCAAAGAAAATTACATTTCAGGAACAGGCAAGCCTGCACCGATTGTGCTGCCCAACTTAAATAAACCCCCTCCACTCCTCCAGGGACTATATCTCTCTGCTCCCATCCTATTCATGTACTTATCAAGATGCCCCTTAAAAGTCACTACTTCATCCGCCTCCCCTACCTCCCTCGGCAATGAGGTCCAGGCACCCACCATCTTCTGTGTAAAAAATCTGCCTCTACATCTCTTTCAAACGTTGCTCTTGCACCTTAAACCTGTGTCCCCTAGTAATTGATACTTCCACCCTGGGGAAAAGCTTCTGACTATCCACGCTGTCCATGCTTCTCGTAATCTTGTAGACCGCTATCAAGTCACCCCTCAACCTCCGTCATTCCAGTCAGAACAAACCAAATTTCTTCAACCTCTTCTCATAGCTAATGCTATGATAAATTTTTCTGTGCCCACCACAAAGCTTCCACATCCTTATTTTATTGTGATGATCTGAATTGAACTTATATTCCAAGTGCGGCCTAACTAAGGTTGGATAAAGCTACAACACAATTTGCCAATTTTTAAATTCAAACCCAGGCTGATGGAGGTAAGCATGCTGTATGCCTTCTTGACTATTTTCACCACCTGCATTGTCACTTTCAAATCCCTTTGCCTATCAAAACTCTTAAAGATTCTGTCATTTACTGTATATTTCCTATCTGTATTAGACCTTCCAAACGCAGTAACTCACATTTGCCGGGGTTAAACTCCATCTGTCATCTCTCCACCCAAGTGTCCAACTGATTCAAATCCTTCTATATCCTCTGGTGGTGCTCATCACTCTCGACAAATCCACCAATCCTTGTGTCATTCACAAACTTATTAATCAAATCTTTAAATTTTTAGCTTTTATTGGTAGGGGGATTGAATTTCGGAGCCGCAACGTCATGTTGCAACTGTACAAAACTCTAGTGCGGCCGCACTTGGAGTATTGTGTACAGTTCTGGTGCCCGCATTATAAGAAAGATGTGGAGGCATTGGAGAGGGTACAGAGGAGGTTTACCAGGATGTTGCCTGGTATGGAGGGCAGGTCTTATGAAGAGAGGCTGAGGGATTTGAGGTTTTTGTTAGAAAGAAGGCGGCTAAGAAGACACCTTATCGAAACATATAAGATGATTAGAGGTTTAGATAGGGTGGACAGTGATAGCCTTTTTCATAGGATGGAGAAAGCTAGCACGAGGGGACATAGCTTTAAATTAAAGGGTGGTGGTTATAGGACGGATGTCAGAGGTAGGTTCTTTACCCAGAGGGTGGTAAGGGTATGGAATGCCCTGCCTGCGTCAGTTGTAGATGCACCAAGTTTGATGGCATTTAAGAGGTTAGTAGATAAGTTTATGGACGAAAAGGGAATGTTTTAGGTTAGAGGGTCATTGCTTTTTCCTAATTGGTCGGCGCAACATCGAAGGCCGAAGGGCCTGTTCTGCGCTGTAATGTTCTATGTTCTATGTTCTATGTAAATCAGTTACCAGCCCTGTAAGAAATCTCACAACACCAGGTTAAAGTCCAACAGGTTTATTTAGTAGCAAAAGCTACTAGCTTGCAGAGCACTGCTCCTTCATCAGCTAAGTGGGAGTTCTGTTCACAAACAGCGCATACAAACACACAAACTCAGTTTACAAAATAATGGTTCGAATGCGAGTCTTTAGAGGTAATCAACTTTTAAAGGTACAGACAATATGAGTGGAAAAAGTGTTAAGCACAGGCTAAAGAGATGTGTATTGTCTCCAGCCAGGACAGTTAGTGAGATTTTGCAAGCCCAGGCAAGTTGTGGGGGTTACAGATAGTGTAACATGAACCCAAGATCTCAGTTGAGGCCATCGTCATGTGTGCAGAACTTGGCTATCAGTCTCTGCTCAGAGACTCTGTATTGTCCTGAGTCATGAAGGCCGCCTTGGAGAATGCTTACCCGAAGGTCAGAGGCCGAAGGCCCATGATTGTTGAAATGTTGCCCAACAGAAAGAGAACACTCTTGCCTGGTGATTGTTGTGCAGTGTTCATTCATCCGTTGTCATAGTGTATGCATGATCTCCCCGATATACCAATGTATCCTTCATCCTTACAGGAATGCTCTATTCCTGAATCCCTTATCAATTTATACTTGAAAGTTGATTCCAGAAGTGTTTACCTTATGAAGACATATTGAGCAATTTAAGCCTATATCTCTGGAATTTAGGAGAATGTGAGAAGATCTAATTGAACTTTATAAGATGATACATGTACTCATAGAGTAGATGTGGATCAGATGCTGCCTCTTGTGGAGTAAACTAGAACAAGAGGTTACAATTTTGGGATAAGGGATAGAAGATTTAAAACAGAAATGAGGAGAAACTCAAAGAATCACAGGATCCCTACAATACTCAAGGAGGCCATTGAATCCATTGAGTCTGCACGAACCACAATCCCACCCAGCCCCTATCCTCATAGCCCCACATATTTACCTTGTTGCCAGTGCTAAGTGGCAATTTAGCATGACCAATGTTTGGACTGTGGAGGAAACCAGAGCACTCAGAGAAAACCCATACAGATACGGGAAGAATGTGCAAACTCACACAGACAGTGACCCAAGCCGGGAATCAAAGTGGGTCCCTGGCACAGTGAGGCAGCACTGCTAATCACTGTGCCACTGTCCGCGAAGGGTCGTGAACCTGTGGAATTCACTACTTCAGAATGCGGTGGATGCCAGGACATTAAGTAAATTTAAGGAGGAGATAGATTTTGAATTAGTAATGGGTTGAAGGATTGTCGAAAATGAGCTGAAAAGTGGAGTTGATGCCAAGACAAGATTAGCCGTGATTGTATTGAATGGTGGACTAGTTTTGAGGTGCTGAACTGCCTACTCCAACTCCTGGTTGTTGTATTATGTTCTTCTCAGGCTACTATTGTCAGCTGATCATTCATTTATTACATTCCTACCTCCAGAATATCCACCTCAACTGTCGCTTTATTTTAAAAATATCTCCTAAAATCCTGTCCTTAGTACTTGAACTTTACCCTATAGTCTCAGATGATGGCCCTCTCCCCGTTGAGTCAGTGTGTTCCAAATTCAAGTCTGATACTCCAATGCAGTACAGTGAAACAACAGTGCAAACTCTCCAAAAACTGAGAAAACGCCCGGTGATGTAGTTGAAAGTTACAATGCAGTGGATTGGCAAACATGAATTTATTGGAAGCAAGAAGTTACTGTGGGCTGTTTGCTATAAAGACTGTAATTCTTGCAGAGTGCAATGTGTGATAAGTATGAAAGAGAAATGTTCCTTTCCATAATTTAAGGTATATGCTGCCTACAGCATATTTTGTTTCTTTACTACAACCATTATCACTCCCTTTGCCTTTTATAACATGAAATCTTTTGCCAGTAAATCTCTTCCATCTACTACTATGTTGCAGACCTTCCCTTTTCCCTTCCTTCAGCCGTCTCTTCTTTCACTCACTCAAAGCCTATTACATTTCTACCTTCCTTCAATTTTGAAGAAAGGTCCTTGATCTGAAATGTTCCTCTTTCAGGAATATTGCCAGACCTGCTGACTATTTCCAGCAATTTCTGTTTCTTTTTCAGATTTCCAGCATCTCCAATATTTTGCTTTTGTTATATTTGCACAATATTGTGGAGGAGAATTTAGATTAAACATGATATCATGGAATCATCATAATGCAGAAGGAGGCCATTTGGCCTATCGAGCCTGGACTGCCAACAATCCTATCTGGGTTCTATCTCTGTAAACCTATGTATTTACCCTAACATGTATTCCCCTGACACTAAATGGCAATTTAGCATGACCAATCAACCTAACCCACAGATCTTCGAGACTGTGGGAGAAAACCGGAGCATTCAAAGGAAACACACACAGATGCGAGGAGAATGTATAAACTCCACACAGTCACCTGAGCCAGAATTGAACCCAGATCTGCAGCGCTGGGAGACAGTGCTAAACACTGTGCGCCTGGTGTTTAGTTAATATTTATGTTTTAATGCTTATGTTTAGTTAATAGTATTTTAAATCTCTTTTTAATGTAAAAATCTTGTTGTGTTATCCATTTCAGCTATTAATTGGAAATTTAAGTTTCCTTTAAAAGATTATTGGTCTCCACTGCGATTGTAACACCTGTTCTCGTGTTTTCTTTTTGGTTTGGAGGTAATTTCGGTTGGATAATCCTCCTGTAAAGTGCCGCAGGATATTTTCTTATGTTAAGAGCACCATGAAAATGCAAGTTGTTATTGTTGGTACATGTCTTGAACAGACAATTGTACATATTTCTAAAATAAATGGCTCTTAAACTGAAGTGGCTGTAAATCAGCAACACATTAAAAAGACCAACTTCATTTTAGGCTTCATTAACAGGGCCATGGAGTACAGGTGGAAAAATGTAATAAAAATTCTTGTAGGATAATCCAGAATCCTTGTGCAAGTTTGAATTTCCTGTTGCAGAATGGGCAACAAAGCCATTGAAAGTGTACTGTAGAGATCTTCCGGGAAGGGAAGTTGTTTTATGAGAAGATAGATAAGGGGCAAGGATTATTTCTGCTTTACTGAAAATGGTTAATTGGAGAATTAATAGAGATTGTTTTAATTTTAAAAAGGTTTTGACAAGACAGTTTGGAGGAATTATCTTGTCCACTTGGAAGGTCAGTGATGGACTATCAATTTAAAATTGTCACTTTGTTTGTATAAGAGTTTAGGAAAAAGGATTTTGTGCAGAGGTTTGTTGATGTGTCATATAAGACACAAATTCCCCATTCTGCCTGATGCAGGAATCTTAGCAGGCAAGACAGAAAATTTGGCAAACCGTTTAAAAATCTGTTGACATGGATGGGGATTTCTGGTCTTGGGGCACGCACAGCCAGCAAATTCCTTCCATGTTTTATAACAGAAGTGGTGGAAACAAAAACCTTTGTACTCTTTTACAGAAGCAGCTGATAAATAATAAAGCAGGGAAAGTTTCAAAGGTGGGGAAAGAGCAAGGAAGTGAGATTAGTTTGGGATTGTTTTTATAAAAAGCAACATTGGGCTAAATGGCAGCCTCCTGTGATGCAAACGTTAATGGCAAATTAGTGAGTAATTATTCACATAAAATGTATTGAATCAGCTTTGTGTTTCCCAAGTTTATGTTCTGTATGTTTATCTTCCACAAATGAGGTAACAGCTTTAAGCTCTGTAAGTGGGCAGCTTTCCAGATATCGACAATTCAAACTATTTGCTGGGAAATAAATAGAGATCCCAGAATGGGAACAGTCATTGCTCAGTGAATAACTCATGTAACTTCTCATAAACACACTTACTCGTAAAACATGGGAAATGTTCTTCACCACTTGGGAATTCACAGCAATTTGACTAAGAGGTTAACCTCTTCTTTCAGACTAACCAATCAGTGACAAGCTAAACTGAGAAACAGTGGGAACATAAACTGAATGAAAGTGTTTTGATAAATAACTGCATCTGTCTAAAATATCTCTTATTTAATATGGCATGTCTGCAAGTACCAACGTTCCTTTTAAACTCTCACAGGGGATACAACAAACTCGGAAAATGTCTGATTGAAAAGTTTTGCCTTTATTGGAACAACTGGTGGCCTGGAAATAATAATCAGGTTCTTGGACAAAAGTTCATTATTTAGAATACATTTAAAATACACTGAAAAACTAAAATTAATCAATAATTATCTTTAAATACATTTCCACAGCCAGAGGTGTATCTATAGGTATATACAAAATGGATTGAGTTTTTCATGATGTTTGATGTTCTCAATTAGATTTAATTTAAATAACAATCTAATTGTCATGAAGCCTTTGAGAATTTAACTAAAAACTTTTTTAAAATCAGTTTTGTGATATTAGATGCCAATTTAAAAAAAAATTCCAGTGAAGTGGAATAAATCAATAACATAGTGTTGTCCTCTTACCATTTCTTTTCTATTTTAACAATATATGGAGTCCTTGCTGTGATCAGCATTATTATAAAGGGACTGTAAAGTTCTGCTGTGTGTCTCCATCTCTAAATCCATTTGGCTCCATTTAGACATTGAGTACAGGAAGGCAGTTGTTGTGCACAATTGGTTTCCTGTATGCCATAAATTGGCAGCAGCGGAAAATAGAGGATGAATTTATTAGCTTGCAAGGTCAGCTAATCGGAAGCATCTTGCAAGCTAATGTTCCTGCAAACTATACAGTTTTTTAGAACAATAGAAATTTCTAGCAGACTTTATCTTAATCAGAAGAAATGATCTTGAATGCTTCAAAAAACATTTTCAATTAACCGTTTTCTTCTCTTTGAAATGTAAGTGCAGAAGTATTGTAGATTCTAATAATTACTAAGCTCCTTTTTTATTTATGTTGTACTTTTTTATTGCCCTCACTTGCATATACTCCATTGTCCTCTTAAAGAAGTCTGCACTAGGCAGTTTCCCATGAATCTGACAACTAACTAGCAGGTTTCTCTACAACTAGACTTTGTATCTGGCTGCTGGATAGTGCCTGGGAATCCAGTACACATTAGTACTTTCTCTTTTAACTACCTCTGGAAAGAAAGTGTTCTCTATTGCTTGGTTTTTGCACATGGCCATCTTATTGCAGGTTAAACTTGTTGCTCTGTAATGTGAGCAGGATAATGAGGGCTATCTGACAGCTATAAGTGATGACTTAACCAAGGATTTTTTTCCTCACTTAATCATTTGTTGTGTTTTTTTTAAACCTTGGTGGTATCTCTTTACTTCAAGGGAACTGGAATGCAGAATGCAAGCAATGATACTTCACCTTGTATAGAGCCTTGATCAGTTGCTATCTGTGATCAGTTTGAGTATCGGATATCAGGAAGGATATATTGGCCTTGGCAGAAGTGTTGCTCAGATTCACCATAACAATTCTGGCTATTAAGAAGTTAAATTGTGAAAAAAAGTTGCATGAACCTTCGCATCCCCTGTGTAGCTGATTGAGGGGTAAGCTAATCTAGGTGTTGAAAAAGATAAAGGACTCAATAGGGGAAAGGAAAGAAAAACCATTTCCTCTATTGGTGAATCCAAAACAAGGAAAAGAATCATAAAGTTAGAACTAGGTCACAGAGAAGTAAAATCAGGGAACACTTCTCACATAAAGGATAGTAGGACTCTGGAATTCTCTCAACTGAAACTTTTAGTTATGTTAGTTGACAGTATCAAGTGATATGGATCAAGATATATAATTGGCATTGTACGTACCAACCATGGAGCACAACTTCGAATGGTCTATTCACATTTATATGTGCTGATTTAATAATTATGAAAGGTTGTTTGCTGGGGAAGTGGGATGGGAGTAGCAGGTCTGAAATTAAGCAAAACTAAGTAAACATGATGATCAACTGTAGTTGAAGGTTTCTTTCCCCACAAGCATATTAGTCATCTCTTATGATAGCTTGCATAAGAGATGCACAATATGCCTGTAGGGAGTTATGCAAAAGAGATCACTGACTGTTTGCACTCCAATAGGTGCACAAGAAGTATTGAATTAAAATGCAATAATTAAAGCATCTAGAAAAGATCCTGCTCAGAACAGAATCAAATTTGGGGTACAGTCTGAATGATGAAGGAGAGGAATCTTTGGTGCTGAACCATAGGGCTAATTTTAATGGAGCCTGCCAGCTATACAGAACTGTCGAAAGACCTTCCCTGAACATTCGGCTGCTGCCAGCATTGGAGAGCCCTCACATAATGGACCAAGTAAATGATGTATAAGAATGGATAATTGCTGGTCTGAGAGAAGCTGTGGGAGGAATAGCATCACCTGTAGGTGGCTGATCATTAAACAGGGGGATTGACATTGACCAATGGCAGGGGGAGGCTGTTGGTAGCATCAGCCAGAAGTCAATGATCGTTAGTCATCAGAAATGCAATGATGGTAGTAGAGGAGTTAATGTCAGCCAGGAGCAGGGTTGCTGGCTGAGGAAGGGGTGCAGAGATATTGTTAGCTGGATGTCTGGTAACATTAAATCATTGCTCATGTTGGATGGATAGCTCATTGCTGGGAGGGCATTGCCCATGACCTGTTCCTCTTGCATTTCCATTTTAAAAAGTAAGGGGACTTAATAGTATTCTGCAAAATCACATAAAACACAATGCACAGAAATAGCTTGTCTATCCCAATGAGTTCATGCTGATGTTTATGCTCCACTCAATCTTCTCTCAGAATAAGAATAATTAACTGGTGGTATACTGGGTTCCCAAATATTAGCAACCGAGGACTTGTAGCAAGCAATACTTTATTTGTTAGCTGAGCAGATAGTCCATGCTTATGTTCTTCCACTCTCCAGGGAGAACTCACACATTCCCCTCAGGTTACCCTTTATTAGCCAGGCCATCACATCGTCATGTTTCCCCTTCAATCTACACGGGGAAAACCAATTTTAATGGGGTAAGAATAGATCTATTTCAGATAAATTTAAATTAATGATTGTCAAGCAGAACTGGAACTGAACAAAGGGCTGCCTTTCAAGAAAGGAATTTTTGGCTACAGTCAAAGTATATTCCCATGAGAGGAAACGTAGGACAAATGAATCCAGAACTCCCTCATTATTTGTTATACCTTCCTTGGCATGATGTTGAGCTCCTTTTTCCATCAGGTATGCCTCAGTAATCTTTTCTTTGCCAGATGTTCTCCTCTCAACTGGCAGACTTTTTCACCTCTCTGTGGATTTCTCTCTCCATGTAGACCCCTCCCTCTGGTCTCCTCCTGCCCCTGATGTTTTCATTGAGAAATTCAGCACGAAATTGTCATCTTAATTTCTCTACCCCCTCACCCACTTTAACCTAAATCTGAATTTGCAGAACTGCTTTCACTCAGATGGAATCCTGACATTGTTCTACAACCTGCTGAAAGCAAGAGTCTTCTTGCTTGTCTGATATATCAACACCTACCTGCAGAGGCTGAGATCCAATCCTCTGATACTTTCTCCTGCACTCCACTGGACCATGCGCCCACCACCAAACATCAAACCAGACCACATCTTCCCCAAAGACTTCCCTCTACATTTTTTACCTCATAGTTCCCCAAATCATGAAAGGCCCATTTCTATCCTCTTCCCAAATCCACAAGCAGGACTACCCTGGTCAATATATTGTATCAGACTGTTTCTGCCCCATTGACCCCATTCTTCTTGTTTAGTCTAACTAATTCTCAGTTTCCATTTCTGGTACAAGCTATCAAATAACATTTAATATCAGCCCACTGATTCCCATACCCACCTCAACTGAACATCCTCATCCCCTTTATTCCATTCCATTTTCCATTTTCTCCATCTCTGTTCTGATGACACAACTTTTCAGAGTAGTGATTTTGAAATGTCTTTCTTTTTTCCTCAACCAAGGATTTTACCCACCTTTGCCCCATCATAGTTGACAGGGTTCTCAACAACATCAAAACCATTTCCTGCATTTTGCTCTCACCCCTTCCCCTCGTTCCCAATAAAACAATAGTGGCCCCTTGTCCTCACCTTCAAATTCATCAGCTTTTGAAACCAACTGATCATCTTCAGCCATTCTTGCCACTCCAACTTGATGCCAACACCAAATATCTCTTCCTCTGCCCTTCCCTATCAGTGAACCAAAGGGTATGTTGCCTTGAGACATGCTGGTTTACTCCCCAATCACTCCAAAGCCTTTTCATTCTTTGCATCACACCTTCCTTTCAAGTACATGAAATGTACATAACACCTGCATTTTTACCCCATTTCTCCTCGTGATCTAAGGCCCCAAACACTCTGAGGTGAAGCAATGATTTACTTATACTTCTTGAATTTTAGTTTCTATCTGCTATTCACAATAGACAAGACCAAACCAAGTTTGAATGTCCGCTTTGCTAAACTCCTCCACTCAGTCCTCAAACGTGACCATAAGCTATCGTTAACCTGTCATTTTAATTCCCTGCCTTGCAATTATCTGGTAATGTCTGTCCTTTGTCTGCTGCACTGTTCTAATGAAGTCTAACACAAGATCAAGGAACAGGATCTTACCTTTTGATTCGACACTTTATAGCCTACTGGACTTAACATTGAGTTCAATAATTGCAGACCATGAACTCTGTCCTCCTATTTTGTTTCTATTTTATTTTGTATATGATGGTCTTAATCTTGCTTTTCATATTTTTGTTTTTGGACACAGCTATTTTTTTGTTTTGCCTTTCACACCCAGTCCAAACACATTTTTTGTTTCTTTACTACAACCAATACTACTCCCTTTGCCTATTGTAACATGAAATTTTTTACCAGTAAATGTCTTCCATCCACCACTGTGTTGCAGACCTTCCCTTTTCCCTTCCTTCATAGAACATAGAACGTAGAACACTACAGCACAAACAGGCCCTGCGGCCTACATGTTGTGCCGATCATATCAGTACTTACCAGGCCAGAGAACTACCTGTAACTCCCAATCCCATTAAATCCCATGTACTCATCCAGAAGTCTCTTAAAAGACTCCAGCAAGTTCGCCTCCACCACCACTGATGGCAGCCGATTCCATTCACTCACCACCCTCTGAGTGACAAACTTACCTCTAACATCACCTCTGTATTTGCCCCCCTGCATCTTAAACCTGTGTCCTCTCCTAACAACCATTTCAGCCCTGGGAAATAACCTCCAAGAATCCACCCTATCTATTCTTCTCAACATCTTATAAACTTCTATCAGGTCGCTTCTCAACCTTCATCTCTCCAGGGAGAAGGTCGCCTCTCAACCTATTTTCATAAGGCATGCCTTCCAATCCAGGCAACATCCTTGTAAATCTCCTCTGCACCCTTTCAATAGCTTCCACATCCTTCCTATAGTGAGGCGACCAGAACTGCACACAGTAACTGCACACACTTCAGCCGTCTCTTCTTTCACTCACTCAAAGCCTATTACTTTTCTATCTTCCTTCAGTTTTGAAGAAAAGTCCTTGACCTGAAATGTTTCTCTTTTCTGCCAAATACTGCCAGACTGCTGACTATTCCCAGCAATTTCTGTTTCTTATTCAGATTTCCAGCATCTCCAATATTTTGCTTTTGTTACATTTGCATAATGTTGTGGAGGAGGATTTAGACTATTCAGTACTTCTGGAGTCTGACGTCGAGATGCCAGCATTGGACTGGAGTAAACACAGTAAGAAGTAAAAAAGAGACACATGCATTCACATTGAAGAAAGCAGCATACTTGCAAAGGGGTAAACACTGGGCAGGCCACCTGGATGCTTTAACATGACTTCTGACTGCAAACCCAACAACACGCATGGGAGCTGGATATTTAGTGTGGAAGTGGTATATTCAGTGTGGGAGCCACATATCCAGCGTCGGAGTGATATATCCAGTGTGGGAGCTATATATCCAATGTGAGAGCGATATATCCAGTGTGGAAACAGTATATCCAGTATGAAATGGTATATTGAATGTGGGAGCAGTATATTGAGTGTGGGAGCAGCATACCCAGCGTTAGAACAGTATATCCAGCTCCATAGTAAAATCAGGCAGAG
The DNA here is from genome assembly GCA_024679065.1 of Sphyrna mokarran. NCBI lineage: Eukaryota > Metazoa > Chordata > Chondrichthyes > Carcharhiniformes > Carcharhinidae > Sphyrna > Sphyrna mokarran. The sequence goes on along the minus strand of JAGIQG010000010.1, from coordinate 32,932,923 downwards.
TCAAAATAGTTTTGTGCAAGGGAAATCATCTTTGACAAATTTATTAGTTTTTTGAGAATGTGACAAGTAGTTGGATAAAGGGTATTTAGATAATATAGTGTATTTAGGATGACATATTGCTGCTGTGAATACCACATGTAAAGCCCATCAGGTGCCATTCCTGCTGGCAGGCTGGATGAATAGCAGGAGGCTGGTGAATGCCTGGCAAACTAGCCAGTTTTCACAACTATTGAGTTGCACCCAGGCTGGGCAGGAGCCCAATCGGGATCAATGCAATGGGCCGGGTGAATCCTTGGAGTCCTCACACTTGTCGAAAATCCTGATTTTTGACCAACACCCATTCACTGGTCTTACTAAGGAGGTAAATGAGTGTATTAGGTTAAATAGATTATAATGTTGCAAAGAAAAGTAGTAAGTCTGGAGATTTGGAATGTTTGAATAACCAGCAATGGGCCATCAAAATATTGATAAAAATTGAAAAAATACAATATGAGATTAAACAGTATCCAAATATGTAAAGAAAAGGAAAAGAGTAGCTAAAGGAGAAATTATCACGGAGCATGAAGAAATGGAAGACATTGAATATATATTTTTTGTCTGTTTTCACAGTAGAAGACAGGCTGAATATCAAGGGTAGAAGGTGACTAAGGACTAATAACTGTGTGGAAATTTAAGTGATTCATAACAGAAACAAAATTATTGGTGATAAAGGCCTATTTGTCTACTCTCGCTCTTAAGTTCTATATGCCTATGCTTAAAATCTGACAGGTTCTGAGGACATAATAGTCTTTTTCCTTGGGTTCTAAAAGAGAAACCAGCAGAAATAAGATTTTCCAAAATTTCCTAGAATCAGGAATGGTTCCAGTAGAATGAAAGTTAGCAGATATAACACAACTATTCAAGAAAGAAATGAGAGAAAATATGGAATGGTAGGCCAATTAGTCTGACATTAGTCATCAGAAAAGTTCTAGAATCTGTTATTCATTAAATTTTAACAATGTACTTAGAAAAGTATAGCCTGATTAGAAGAAGCTTTAAAATGGGAAACCTTGTTTGATAATTTATTAGAGCTTTTTAATAAGGTAAAGTTAAATTGCTATCGTTTCAGATGACTGTAGGCTGCGATTGCTTGTAATTTAACATGAGGATCACCACATCTCAGGCAAGGGACAAATTTGAGAAGGCAAGACCTTCATGAGTTATCTCAGCTAGTATGGAAATTTAACCTACTCAGTTGGCATCACTCTGCATCACTGTGCAGCTTGTTAGCCAACTGAGCTAAATATAAAAAGTATATAAAGGAGAATCAGTAGATGTAGTGTGTTTGGATTTTCAAAAAGCATCATAGATACCAACAAAAGGTTAATGTGCAAGATAAGGACTCATGGATTGGGATAATATATTAGCTTTGTTAAAAGACTGGTTAATGGGAAGAAAGCAGAGTAGGGATAATTGGGACATTTTAAATATTGTGACAAGTTGTAGTACCAGGGCCTCTGCTTTTTTTAATCTACATTAATTATTTAGGTATATTATTCTCTGTCCCTTTGTCTAAGACCATTGATGATACAAAGCTACATGGGAGTGCAAGCCATGAGGAAACAAAGAGTTTTAAAAGAGAAATAGACAGGTTAAGAGAATGGCAGCTGGGGTATAATGTGGGAATTGTGAGTTTATTCATATAAATGTTGATTTTCAGAGAGACATGCATGTGCTCATACAAGGAACAAAAAAGTTAGCATGCAGGTACAAGATGAAACTAGGAAAGCAAGTGACATGTTGGCCTTTATTGAAAAGGACTTTGAATACAAGAATAAAGAAAGCTTGCTGGCATTGTCCAGGACTTTGGTGAAACTACACCTTTGGTCTCCATATTTAAGGAAAAATATATTTGCATCAGAAGAAGTATATGAAGTTGCATTTGATTGGTCACTGGGATCAAGAAGTTATCTTACCATGAGTGGTTAAGTAAATTGGTTCTTTGGAATTTAGATGAATGAGAGGTGAGCTCACTGAAACATTCAGGATTATGAAGGGGCTTGACAGGGTAGATACTGAGACATTGGCCAGGATTTTACTGCCTCAGAGTCAGAGCAGGCGAGACTTGCAGAATGGCATTCTCCATTGGTCTTGGGCAGGACCTTACATGCCTTGGTTGGACAAGCAGCAAAATTCCAGCAATTGTTTCCCTGGTTAGGGAATCTAGAATAAGGGGGTAAAGTTACAGACTAAGGGACTGATCATTTAGGACTAAAAAAGAAGAGAAATATCTTGACTCTTTAATCTCTACCAAGAGGGTTACAGATGCACCATCATTGATTATATTTAAGGCTGAAATATGCAGATTTTCAGAATCAAGGAATATGGGGAGCAGATGGGAAAATAGTTGAAACTCAAGTGCTATAATCATAACAATTAGGGGAGCATGCTGGATGGGCTATATATTCCACTCCTGCTTCTAATTCTTAAGTTTGTTTGGAGGCATTGGATTATTTTCGTACAAAGTCAAGAAAAGAAAGAAGAAAACACACAATCAAGTGCAACTGTTCAAACCATATTATAAATTCTCTCAGTCACAGAATTTACTAATCAATTACAGAATGTTATTAATGGAAATTATTCAAAAATATTAGGGGTGAGATAGCTCTTCAGTACTTAAAAATAGTGAAGACAATGTAACTATGTAGGGATTTAGATACTTCTGAATGTGTCTTTTAGATATATATAACAAGCATATTGCACTCAATTCTAAAGATGATCTGCAAGTTAGGTGTGGACCAAATGATTATTACAGTGAGGCCTGACACTCCTCTGATCCTGTGCATTTTTGAAAGATAAAAGGTCAACAAACATCAATTATCATCAGAGACTCGAAAAATTAAACATCCTAGAATCAGGCCATTGTGCCTCTGGTGTTTTTTTCATTTGAGCTAGCCAATTAGACCTAAACCCCTGTTCTTTTCACACAACTTATGTTTTTTTAATCTTATTTTCATGTGAAAAAGCATGGGGTCAGAAAAGTGCCAGCTCAAACTATGTAAATCATTGTTACTTCCTTAGTTTGATGATTGTCTATAAAACTGATTGAAAATTACTAATTAAGAGTATAAAGGGTTATTCATTAAAATCGAGGATGGGAGGGATGGAGATTGTGAGACAAAACCCTTGGAGCAGTATTTATACTGCATGGGGTAAATTTTACAAATACAAGCACACAGTACAGAGCTTCCTATGAGCAGCAAAAGTATGCTGGTAGACATAACTCAATAACTTGAGTTATGAAAATGAGAAATGAAGTGAAAATCATGTTGGAGAAATATAAGAATTTCTGAATTGCTCATACACCTCTTCAACCTCCTTATTCTGTATAGACATTTGAGATTAGTAACAAATGGAGCATAGTTTAGTTAAATGCCTATCTAGTATGTAGTAGAGTGACAATTCACTCTGCACCAGTATTATCATATGCTTGGCATAGGATATGATGCAGCGTGCACATTAGAACATAGAACATAGAATATAGAACACTACAGCACAAACAGGCCCTTCGGCCCACAAGTTGCGCCGAACACATCAAAACCTACAACCCCCAATCCCATTGGATCCCATATACTCATCCAGAAGTCTTTTAAAAGACCCCAGCGAGTTCGCCTCGACCACCACCGACGGCTGCCGATTCCATTTGCTCACCACCCTCTGAGTGAAAAACTTTCCCCTAGCATCCCCTCTGTACTTGCTTCCCTGCACCTTAAATCTGTGCCCTCTCGTCGCGACCATTTCAGCCCTGGGAAATAGTCTCTGAGAGTCCACCCTATCTAATCCTCTCAACATCTTGTAAACCTCTATCAGGTCGCCTCTCAACCTTCGTCTCTCCAGGGAGAACAGTCCCAGCTCCCTCAACCTGTCTTCATAAGGCATGCCTCCCAATCCAGGCAACATCCTTGTAAATCTCCTCTGCACCCTTTCAATAGCTTCCACGTCCTTCCTATAGTGAGGCGACCAGAACTACACACAGTACTCCAAGTGTGGTCTGACAAGGGTCCTATAAAGCTGCAGCATTACCTCCTGACTCCTGAACTCAATCCCTCGAAGAATGAAGGCCAGTACACCGTAAGCTTTCTTAACCACATCCTCCACCTGGGAGGCCGATTTGAGAGTCTTATGGACCCGGACCCCAAGATCCCTCTGCTCTTACACACAGCTAAGACTCCTACCTTTGATAGTGTACTCATTCATCCCGTTGGATCTGCCAAAATGGACCACAACACATTTATCCGCGTTGAAGTCCATCTGCCACTTCCCCGCCCAGTCTTGCATCCTGTCGATGTCATGCTGCAACTTCTGACATCCCTCCAGACCATCCACAACACCACCGACCTTCGTGTCATCGGCGAACTTACTCACCCATCCCTCCACTTCCTCATCCAGGTCATTTATGAAAATGACAAACAGCAAGGGTCCTAGAACAGATCCCTGGGGCACTCCACTGGTGACCGACCTCCATGCAGAAAAAGAGCCATCCACAACCAGCCTCTGCCTTCTACAGGCAAGCCAGTTCTGGATCCACAAGGCCAAAGCCCCTTGGATCCCATGGCCTCTCACCTTCTCAAGAAGTCTTGCATGAGGGACCTTGTCAAATGCCTTGCTGAAGTCCATGTACACCATGTCCACTGCTCTTCTTTCGTCAATGTGTTCAGTCACATTTTCGAAGACCTCAATTAAGCTCGTAAGGCACGACCTGCCTTTTACAAGACCATGCTGACTATTTCTAATCAACCTAAACTTTTCCAAATGCTCATAAATCTTGTCCCTCAGAAGCCTCTCCATCAGCTTACCAACCACTGAGGTCAGACTCACCGGTCGGTAATTTCCAGGACTATCCCTGTTCCCTTTCTTGAAAATAGGGACCACATCCGCAATCCTCCAATCCTCCGGAACCTCTCCCATCTCCATTGACGACGCAAAGATCATCGCCAGGGGCTCTGCAATGACATCCCTCACCTCCCACAATAACCTGGGGTACATCCCATCTCGTCCCTGAGACTTGTCTATCTTGATAGCATTTAAAAGTTAGATATTGTACCGGGCAGTTCCCGAGATATGGAGAGGTTCCCGAGGAACGATTGGTTTTTGAAGACAATTTCAGAAGCAATTTTGTTGACCAGCAGACCAGGCTTATGGATAAATTCACCAATCCTGCTCCAAGGAGAGAGAAGGAAACATGCAATGGAGGTGTAATTATAACATTGTCATCCTGATTTTCTGACATGGGCTTTCTAAATAGGACTCTGTGATGGACCTGAGGAACCAAAACATTTATTTCTGAGACATATGTCCGTAAATTCTTACACAATTTTTCTTCCCTCAGACTTGCAACGGGATATTTCATATACAAGTATAAATTGTTAATTTCCAGCCTCTTCACCTTGAAAATATCCAGGTGAAACTATTAACTTTTGTTACAAAGATCATTTGGGACTTTGAGAGTGTGCTGCAGTCTGCGATAAATACAATCTTATCCAGCTGCAAAGTTGATTTAGCAAAGGATTTTGCTGGGAGGTTTGGGTTGGGGGGGTGAGTGCAGTTGAGCTGGCGGCGGAGTAGATCTTGAGGCTCACTAGATAGCTCACAAAGGCTGTGGGTTCAAGTCTCATGTCAGGACTTGTTGCACAGTAGAAACATTTATGATGTGGCCATGCAGATTGACAATCAACATACTAATCCTTCCAACATGCTGATAGTAGAGGGTGAGAGGTGAAAGTAATGTCTCTTCAGCCATGCTTGATGCAGAGTGCTGTCTCTCAAGCTATTATCACCTATATTCCTCTATTAGAGATAAATGTCTCGGCTTTCTTGCAAACTTGGTTCGGTAAAAATTAGGGGTAGAGAGCTTAAGGGGTGATCACAGTTGACTAGTAACTGACTTCTTCAAAATTGTAAACACTATTGAGTAAATTTTATAAATGCACTCTATCAGGAAATCGTGACTGTGCACAACATAATCTATCCTCTTAAAACTGCTGAATGGAAAATTGTGGGCAGCATGTGGGTGACTTCTTGATATACAGGATGAACCAAAATATAAATTAAAGCTTTAGAGAGCGTGGCTGCAAGGAGCAACAAACGAAGGTTGGACAGCACAGCCGACTCATTCAGATCACAATGTTGGTTTGTTTTTAAATAGTATCAGAACATTTGGAAGATATCCAATAATACTGAGTTATGGGAAAGGACAAAAAGATGCAGTTACAGATAAGGACAGAAAAAGCTCTGAATATTCTCGTACATGCACTGGGAAAAATCAGGAATGCTTGGTCTTAACAGGGATCTTGGCTTCATGACACACTATCTGTAACCCCCGTAACTTGCCTGGATTAGCAAAAAACCTCACTTACTGTGCCGTCTGGAGAAAATACACAATTCTCTAACCAATGCTCAGGATTCCCTTCACACACATTGTTAGCCACTTTAACAATTGAATAGCATGTTAGATGTAAGGATTCGCATTCTAATCAGCAATCTGTAACTGTCTGTGTGGATATGAGTGCCTCTGCAGATCAGAACACTGCATTTGCCTGACGAAGGCACAACATAGTGTCGAAAGTTCACGGATTTACTATCAAATAAATTGGTTGGATTTAAAATTGGTGTTGTAAAACTTTACTGAAAAAATCAGGAAAGCATCACTAACCCTGGTAAATAAGGAGAAAACTGTTCTGTAATATATTTTGGTATATCATAATAAAGCAATCAAACAAATGAATGAAATCCCAGTCACTTTATACTGAGTAAACAGTTGGACACAACTGATATAGGGTAGTCAAAATGACCATACCATAGCAACCGTTTCCATATGTTCATTGACAGCTGTACCTCATCATCATCTTGTTTGACCATTTCATTGTCTCTGTTCTGTTTAACTGCTTACCTGATACCCATTACTGGGGTATCAAGAACTTTCTCAATCTAAATATTGGGAAGATGGGAACTATTGTCTTCAGTTTTCTGTATAAAATTCATTCCATAGCTACTGATTTCACCTTTCTTCCTGACAACTATCTGAAGCTGAACCATACGTTTGCAAGCTTGGTACCATATCTGACTCTGAAATGTCCAACCCACCCAAGAGTCACCCCAAGCACTGTTTATTTTCATTGCCATAATATCACCAGACTCCACTCCGCCTCAGTTTATCTGCTGCTGAAACATTTATTGTCTCATTTGAAATGTGTGGACCTGACTATTCCAGTACACAACTTGTTAGCTATTCATCTTCCACTGTCTGTAGACTAGAAATCATCAAATTTCTGTTGCCAAATCCTGACATAAACCTAGTATCATTTACTCATTACTCTATGTACTTGCTGACTCAGATTGACTCATAGTTAAGCAATGCTTGATTTTAAAATTCTCATTATTGTTCCAAATCCCTCTATGGCGTCACCTGCTTATCCCCCTATAACTTTTTTTAGCCTGGTAACTCTCTGAGATATCCATACTCCTCCAATTTTAATCGCTGCATGATTTGAAGCTCTGCTTTCAGCTGTCCAAGCCCTAAGTTCTAGAATTCCGTCTTAAAACATTGCATTTATACCTCTCTTTCATCCTTGATGACGTTTAAAATCTACCTTTTCAACAGAACATTTTGTCATTTGCCCTAATATAGAACATAGAACATAGAACATTACAGCACAGAACAGGCCCTTCGGCCTTCGATGTTGCGCCGACCAATATAAAAAGCAATGACCCTCCAAACTAAACCATTCCCTTCTCTTCCATAAACTTATCAACTAACCTCTTAAACGCCACCAAACTTGGCGCATCTACAACTGCCGCAGGCAGGGCATTCCACTTCCTAACCACCCTCTGGGTAAAGAACCTACCTCTGATATCCGTCCTATAACTATCACCCCTTAATTTAAAGCTGTGTCCCCTCGTGCTAGCTTTCTCCATCCTAGGAAAAAGGCTATCACTGTCCACCCTATCTAAACCTCTAATCATCTTATATGTTTCGATAAGGTCCCCTCTTAGCCGCCTCCTTTCTAACGAAAACAACCTCAAATCCCTCAACCTCTCTTGTACAGGTGGCAATGTCAAATCTTATTTGATAACACTCCTGTCAAGTGCCTGGGATGTTTTTCTAAACCAATGGCGTTCTAAGAAGGGAATCTATCTCATGTCCAGTTCTAAAATCTTGACTCTCTCTCACCCAATAGATTCAGTCATTTGTTAATACTGACATTTTTGCAATTGAATATATCTGCGTAATTAATCAGCATTTTATTTTCTCTAGAATTGCCTGTGAATCAGGTCCCACTACTTGCAATATGAAACATATTAATATAAGAAAATCAAAACACTTTACATGAAGCCAGAGTAAAGATGGGCACTGAGCCAGGAAGGAGGAACCAGTAGGATTCGTGGTCAAAGATGTGAATTTTGTAGAGATTTTAAAGTTGAAGAGAAATGCTGAGAAGTTTTTATTTGATGAGTTTGAGTGGAGAAAGATAGAGTCACCTTATTGGTTGGGTTAAAGAAAAGAGGCATAAACAGAAAAAGAAGAGGACCAGTCAGGGAGAGAAAATTGTTCCACAAATAGGATATGCTGAACCCTTCAAGCACATTTAAAAAGACAGAAAAGATTTTATTTTAATGTTTGGGAGATGGTTACCAAGGACAAGTCTGCTGGATGTTTAAGAATTAAGGCAGAATTTTGTCATTTTTTAAAGTAAATTCAGGAGGGAAAGACAGTGTGTAGCCCACCACGTCTATCTCTGACTTCTCACATCATATTTTTGAAACTAAGTTTAAAATAACACTGAAGTCTGGTTTCATGACATAGTGCTGATAAGAACAGCCTCTGCCTTCAAGAGAACAGAATATCTTTTTTAAAGGGCACCCCAATCTAAAAACATAAACACAAGAACACATAAACCAGAGACATGAAGATCCGCTCCCACACACATGGGAAACTGAAACCTCTCCCATGCAAACTTCATCCCTAACATGCACATGGTAAACCCAACCCCCCTATGCACTTTGTAAACCCATTCCCTCTCATGCACACGATAAACCTCACCTTTTCTATGTACTTGGTAAACCCAAACCCCTCCCATGCATATGGAAAACCCCAGCCCTCCCATGCACAAGTGGTACCCTATCCTTTCCCATGCACATGGTAAACTCCACACCTCCCATGCATATGGTAAACCCCATCCCTCCGATGAACAAGAGAAATATCAGCCCTCCCATGCACATGGTAAACCTCACTCCTTCCATGCACACAGTAAACCCCAACTCCCCCCATGCACATGAGGATCCCCACCTTCTCCTATGCACATAGGGAAGCCTACCTGCCACCTACACACAGAGGAAATCCCCCACAACGGATATGGGATCTCATCCTCCAACCCCCTCCATTCCACCCCTCGAACAACACTCATGGACCTCCCTAATGGAAGCTACCCCAGGAATGCCTATGTACTGTTGTAATGGCAGTGAGCAGAGCCAGGACACTGCCAGGATACTGCCCAGACATGACCTGCTCTCCCCTGGGAACTGCATTTACCTGTATACCCCTGATAGGGACCATTTGCCAGGTTCCCAAAAACCTATTGTCAACTCAACTGCCCATGACATCACGCTGGCATGTGGAAAATCCCTGTGTGGGGGGATGATACAGCAAGGCAGCCCAATAAGTAATAGTAATGTACGGGAATTGAGTTACTAAGCTTTCATTGTAGGAAGCCCATCGCATCAATAGTGGGGATAGCAGGGGCAATTAAGTAGGGAAGCCCTGCTGATGTGAAAGCCAGGTTTTGGAGTTCCCCTCAATTCTCCGTCCCATTCCCACTCACCAAAAAGGAGGCAGAAAATACCCACCTTAATGTAGGACTAAAGATTTCATGCAGCAGGAGTTTAGGCATGCAATATGATCATAGCCCACTCTACACAGTACAATATTCACCCAGTAATTCAAATATTGAACTTTGGGATAAAAGCCTATTCTTCATGGGGTTTTATTCTGAAAAACAATTGTCATGACTAAAGTAGTATTGGTTATGTAAACATCACTTGTTCCAAATGCAGATATCCTCATGTTTATCTTCAAATGACAGGAGTTGGATATATCTGGCTGAAAATAATGAACTCAGTTGATTTTATTTTGTATGCTATTGATTTCTAGCAGAAAATAGTAACCTTTTGGATCAGCTGTTTTTTTGAGTTCAAAGAGTTTAGCTCAGTAAGATTCAAACTATGTTGTTTTAATTTGTTTTGCCCATTAAGAAATAATTCCAAAAATGATACAAATATTTACTTCAAAACATGTGTCTTTTCGGGATCTGCAATGTCACATTATTAATTGGATTTGAGATGTTGAGCAACTACTTCCTGAGATTTAAACGCACACATACAATCAAATTATGTTCCAAATATAGTTTAAATTCATCAAGATACTGACACATTCTGAACAATATCCCAGTAACTGGCTGCCAATTCTGCATGCAGCAGTATTAGCCTGATTAATAGAATCAACTAAACATAGAACCCTATAGTGCAGAAAGAGGCCCTTTGGCCCATTGAGTCCACATCGAACACAATCCCACCCAGACCCTATCCCCATATCCCTACACATTATACCCACTAATCCTCTAACTTCAGTTACCCTGGACACTAAGGGACAATTTCTTAGCATGGCCAATCAACCTAACCCACACATCTTTGGACTATGGGAGGAAACCAGAGCACCTGGAAGAAACACACACAGACACGAGGAGAATGTGCAAACTCCACACAGACTGTGACCTGAGCCAAGAATCAAACCCAGGACCCTGGAGCTGTGAAACAGCAATGCTAACCACTGTGCTACCATGCCACTTTAGGTTTAGGGAGAAAATTGTACAGCTGTGTCTGAAGGGTGGCAACCAGAGTTGAAGCAATTAAAATCATGGATGCTGAAGAGATCAGAATTGGAAAAGTGCACATATCTTGACTTAGAAATGGGAGAGTAGAGGCCCTGGAATGATTTGAAAACAAGACTAAAAATGTTATAATTGAAGTGTTCCTGGACTGGGAACTGATGTAAGTCAGCAAGCACATGGATGATAAGTGGCTGTGACCTGGTCAAGTTAGAATACAGGAAGCAGTGTAGCTGAGATAAATTAATTGTTAAATGGCTGCAAAGTGCTTAATAGAAGACTGTTACAGAATTTAAGGGATCATTCGTGGGATGGTGCAATAAGGACAAAATATTTAAATAGTGGAGGATCATAGGATACGCTGTCCATAAAACCAAAAATCTAAACAAAAGGTTAAAAGGAGCAAGGAAGCTGCTAAGTGCACTAGATCTGAATTTAAAAAAAGAAACTGCATATGTAACACTTGTGATTGGTGTATTTGCTGAATCTCATCTTTTTCTTGCCCTTTTCTCTTCATTTCTTGCTCCAGCCTCATTAAAATGGTCTTTCTTTTAGAAGTTAGTGCTGAAGAATACAAGCTTAAAGAGTCATAACCTATTTTTTCTCTCAATCGGCACTAGACCATAATTTGCATATCTCAGCAATTTTGGTTCTTATTGCACGTTTGCAGCCTTTAAAATTTTTAAGTTTCTGTTTTTCTCTGATTAGGGCATTAATTCCCTTCCTCAGAAGAACAACTTACAAAAGGTAAGTGGAAAGCTTTTTAAAGACATTAGTAATGTGCCTTCTGCGTATCCCTGTTAAAGCAGATCTTGAAGCCATATTAATGTATTCTCCATCGCTCTTTAATAATTTTATTAGCTATGCGCTACAGTTTCTAACCTCCTACTCCATTGTCCAATGGGGGCCAGGTATGTTTGTGTCTAATGAAATGGTAAAATGTTGGCAGAATAAGTTGCTCTGTAAGCATCTGAAAATAGAACAGGCTAAAGTAGGACAGTACTTCACACTAAGATTCTAATTTTGTCATCCTGTAATTGGGGGGGGAGGTGGGGGGGGAGTGGTGCGATGGTGTTTCTGACTCAAAAGCTGAGTGGCTGAGAGTGGTGACACTGAAGCTATGATTTTCTGACCCATTCTTTCTCCACTCAGACTTACTGTTTTGAGCAAGAAGTCAAGGAATTAACTTGTATGTGTGTCAGCTTGATTCAGTGGTAGCATTATGGCTCAGGAATCATAAGGTTCAAGTTCCACAATAGGAATTTGAGTTCATAACCTTAGTTGATAATTTATTGCCATGTTGCATAGTTATAGATGCCAGATATTCTGCTCTCTGCCTGTCTAAAATGGGTGACAGTTGGGAGAAGTTTCACGTTTATTGGAATATTCAACATTTTTAAAATTATTTTTTCACAGGATAGCACGGTATCTACTGTCCAAACCCAATTGCCCTTGAGAAGGTGATGGTGAGCTACCCTCTTGAATCATTGCAGAACATGTGATGTACGTGCACCCACAGTGCTGCTAGGGAGGGAGTTCCAGCATTTTGACCCAACAGTGAAGGAATGATGATATAGTTCCAAGTCAGGATGGTGTGTGGTTTGAAGAGAAACTTGCAGTTGGTGGTGTTCTCATGCATCTGCTGCCTTGATCCTTCTGTGTGATAGAAGTTGTGAGTTTCAAAGGTGCTGTCAAAGGACATTTGATAAATCCCTGCAGTGCACCTTGTAAATGATACAAATTGATTGTGGAGAGAGTGAATATATAAGTGGTGGATAGGATGTCAATGAAGTAAGCTGCTTTGCTCTGGATGATATTGATTTTCTTCAGTATTGTTGAAGCTGCACTTATCAAAGCAAGCAGACAGCATTCCATCAAACTCCTGACTCATGCCTTGTAGATGGTGGACAGTCTTTGGAGAAATAAAAGATGAGTTATTCATCTCAGAATTCCCAGCCTAAAACCAGTTCTTGTAGCTGCAGCATGTATATGGCCGGTCTAGTTTAGTTTCTGACCAATGGCAACCCCCCAGTTTGTTGATAGTGAAAGGTTCTGCAACACTAATGCCATTGAAAATGGTTATGTTGTCTCTTTTTTGGAGATGATCATTATTTGACACTTCTGTGGAATGAATGTTACTTGCAAGATATCAGTTGACTTCCAATAACCACAAATATATTTCTTTGTGCTCAATATGACTCCAATCAGTGAATGGATTTCCCTTGATTTTCATTGACTTCAGGTTCTTACAAGGTTGCCTGATGCTTCACTTGATCAAATGTTGCCTTAGTTTCAAAGGCAGTCACCCTCCCCAGGATTGTAAGATTCAATTTATCATAAGCATTTAAATAAGGTTGGGATAATGAAATTACAAAATTCTATTGTTATGCTCTTGCTAATATTGTTGACACAGTTTACATTAGTTAAGCACTCAAAGAAAGTGCTTAGGGATTTTTTTGAACAAGGCAAGATTTGTTTGCAGATTTCTATAAAGGAATCTTTAATAGTCAGTTTTAGTTTGTGAACTTTACAATATCTATTCGTCAGGCCCAAAGCTGTTGCTCAAGACCTGGAGGGGGTTTAAACAAGATCCTCAAAATCAATTAAAGGAGAATTCTCAGTGAGAATGGCATTAACTCCAGGGATTCCTCCGTTCTTGCTCTTCCTTGATGTAGAGGGAGAAGGCAAATGGTCCGAGAAGGTTCTTTCAAAATAGGAAGTATATAAGGGCCAGGAATTACACAGCCCTCATAGCATACAGAGCATAAAACTCTTAAAGAGGTTCTGATGTCCTCAGGAAATAGCTCCATTTGCTCTGCAGGATCCTAGAATGGGATTGTAAACCATCAGTATGGAATTAAATCAAATTATGCATAAGAATTAAGATAGTAATAAGAATCTATGCATTGAAATCCTTCAAGTTAACTCAAGTGATTTCTTCAGGATTTCAAAATTAATGATCAACCATTGAATCATGCAAGTGAGTGCCGCACTATTCACTAAATCTGACCAGGTCATTTCCCTTTTCTATTCTTTGAGTTAAAATATTGCAGAGTTAAGTTCTTCGTAGTTCCAAGTTATATTACAGATGGAAAGTAATTTACTGTTTAACTGATTCTGATGTATTGAGTGCTAAATGTGGAGTACTGCAAACTCCATTCCTGTTCTACTTATTAAATGTGTTAACAGCAGAGTAAATGCTTCTTTTATCCAACACTATTCTCTTTGCTGATCACACTAAGATATTCCATTCACATTCTTATATAAAGAACTACTCTTAATTTTAAATTGTCATCTCCCCAAACTATCTACATAGTTTCAAACTAGTAGGTTATCCCTAAATTTACAAAAGACAAGCTTTATCCACTTCAAATCTAAAATAATCACTACTGAATTGTTCTCAGTTTGAAACTGAGGTAAGTGGAGTAGATATTGAGGGAAAGAAAAGTACAACATTCTTGGGTTTGTAAGTGACGATTTATTAAATTGGAATGAACAAATAGTGAAAGTGTTGAATAATGTTTCCCACTGGTAGAAATATTGTGTAAATGGATATAAAATTTGCCAGTTCAAACATTATTTACTGTATATAATTCTGTTCTTTTGCAGCATATAACTTACTGTAGCAATGATGACACAAATCAAAGACTCATTCTGTTCTTCTACAATTAGAAATCTCTAGAAATTTATGCAGATGCAAACTATTTTGACAACACTAATCCATTATTTATTAATTTTTAAGGTTTTGAAAATTGAAGACACATGCTTTTGTACAAAATGCCCTCCTTACGTTTCAATTTAATTCCAATCGATTTCCAACTTTGGCAGAAGTTTTTGTAATGTATCTCTGGTCAATCTGTGCACTGCTCTAATGCATAAATCAATAAGGTGCACTGGCCCAGATGTCTGGAATTCTGGACATACTAACTAGCTTAACAAAATTTTTATTCAATCCTGAAATGTTTACATTGTTGCTTGATAGATATTCTTAATGCTAATATCTGACTATTGCTCTCTTATATCTTCCAAGTTATTTTTTCATTTCATTCTGGAAATCATGCTAAAAGAAAAGCAGCATTTACTCCCATCTTCTCATGTGTTGGGAACCTAAAATATTTTTGGAAGAATCCCGGCCACAATATATATGTACCGAACATTATAGTTATCATAACTTCTGTGGACTTGAACATTTGTATTGTGTCTGTATTGTATGGAAATAACTAAACTGAACTAAATGTACTGAATTGAAATAAATAAACTGAAACTGAACTATTAATCGTGCCTTACATCAAACTTGGGCACCAGTTCCCTGACGGCTGCCACAATAAGCAGTTCCCAACTCCCTGAACTATTTTAGCTACCAACATAGACCTGTGGTTGGCTTCCAGAGGAGAAGGAATATCCCTTAACAATTTAGCTAATGGCTCTTTTAGGAGCCGATAAATAGAAGCAAAGTGCAACTACAACAGCAGCCATGTCATGGCCAGGAGTCAAGCAGCATAGCATTTTAAAGATACGCTTCAGGTGCCTCACTTACACAGATGAAACTTTGCAATATGCCCCAGCTAGGGTTTTAAGAACTGGCATGATGCATGCTGCACAATATTGTGCAACAGAGGGCTATACATATTGATACAAATGATACCACTGGCAGATCTGCAACATCTGAGGAGGTGGAGGAAGTCCTTGTCCATTCAGAAGTTTCCAGAATGTGAGATAGGCGTCAATGGTAGAGCAGCTGGGAGGCATGGACTTTTAGCTTTGACTCTGCAGGACTGGATCACTGCTAATCATGTCCTTGTGAAAAATAGAATCTCAAAGGAACTCCCATTTCATTGGTGTCATGCTTCCACTGAAAGAAGCATGTATGCTTACTCCACAATTACTCAAGGGACTGCCCATCCCCCACAAGGGAATAGGTAAAATTGTTCCATAAAAAAACTAAGGTTGCGATGTTCTGAGAAAAAGTTTGAAGTATTAAATGAGCCAGGAAACAGAAGTATTGCTTTTTTTCAGTAAGGTGAAAGTCGCTATCTTATGACTGAGGCTCTTTCATTGCGCTATCTGTTTCTTAATACCATGGACTCTCCTTTGGGTCAAATTGAGTCACCCAAGTGGCTACCACCATCCAGTGTTAACAAGGGAGAGCTGCAAGTAAACAATAACGATGAACACATAGGCAGTCATGCCAGGAAGATGACACCTAGAAGTAGTGCCCAAGGTCCACAGTGGAAATGGTGTAGGAGAGGAGGGACATTTTCTTCCTCATCGATGGGTAATAAGCCAGAGGTCGCACTGCCAGTAAGGTGACAAGAAGTGAATGCCTGTGCACTGACATGGAGGACCAGCTACTATTGCTGGAAAACAATAAATTACCTTGTTGGACAGCAAGGGTGAGTGGCCACTGTGTCCTGACATCCGTCTCGTCTGTTGTGTCTGCTGTGTCCATGTCAATCCACCCCTGACACTCCATGGCCCTCCAAAATACAACTCTCTAGACCCTGCTTCCAACCCTTATGGCACACCCGCCACAACCCCTGTCTGCCGAAGCACAGTCCCAACATATGTCACTCAATTATCCCCATTCCCCCCTCCCCTCCCCCCCCCAATTACCCCAATTCCCTGTGCCTTTCCAGCCATTAGGCTTTTAACTTTCCCCTCCCACATGTCCCCACAGCAGAAGCTGGCCCATAACCTTCAAGAATAAGAGAAAACAAGGGGTTGGGTCCCCACCTGTGATTCTTCACTCCCTTTGAGGAGAGGGCCCTGTGTCTGGCTGTGTGGAGGAGCTCACACCATGAACGACAGCCGGGTCGGTCTGTGACTGACTTGCGATATGTCACATGAATGAAGCATTGTCAGATTCGGATTTTCTGGTGGCATTCTCCCAGGCACTTGTCCCTCCCTTGAATCCTTTGTTGCAGGAGACAACCCTGATGCACCCGGCTCACCTGGTGTTGCCATACCACTTGCTGCTCCTGTTGAGATGCCCTATGACAGCTTAGAGAAAACCTCAGAGAGAAAGACCCTAAGGAAAACTCTGAGGCTAGCACCAGTCATTTGGCATAGGCTTCCACCAAACAATTCACCAGCGCAGATACAATCACCATGGTAGAACATGTTAGTTGTGAGGCTTTTCAGTCACTCCCTGGTACACATGACACAGTAAGAAGTCTCATAACCCCAGGTTAAAGTCCAATCAGTTTATTTGATAGTAAACCCACAAGCTTACTATCAAATAAACTGCAGTCCCCTCCACTGAGGGGACTGCAGAACATGGCCAACTCTCAGAGGGCCCTTTCTGCGGGCATTGAGAGCTTGGCCCAGATTCAGAGGGCCATTGCTGAGGGCTTGCACCCATGCTGCGAACGCAGCTGAGCTTCCAAAACTAGCAGGTGAAGCCAGGATTTCCGGAGTTCAATCCAACTGCTCTACCATCTGATGGAGCAATCCAGGGAGCTATTGGCACCCCAAAGGAGGACGAAGTGCTAGTGCCCAGGTTGGGTCCTTCCATCTGGGAGACTCTGGCCATTGCTAGGCCTTTTGAACCATCCCTTCCTGACACTAATGCATCCGATGGGCAGCATTTGCTCATGACACCAAAAGTTGGCCGGGGCCCTCCAAGTCCCTGGCTCTTCAGGGAATACCTGCTGAGGGCATCACAGGACACGGGGTACGGAATGCTGCTCACCTGTCTACCTCTGATGTACAATCTTGGGGAACACCTCGATGTAACAGTCAGCCACAAAGAGTTAAGAAGTTGTAAAGTTACCAGGTGGGCATTAGTGAAGGACTGCACTGAGTTTAGGGAAACGGGCACTGTGTATAATCTTGTACATCTGCTTTATTCCACTGTTAAATATCACCACTTCATGTTATTGTACTGTTAGTTTCACCAATAAATGTAATTGCACCCCACAGCTATGACTAATATATCTGTAATTCACCTCGCACAGGGAAGACCATACCCTGATCATACCCAGAGGGGTTCAGAGAATCAGTCTGAAGAGGCCCTTCAGCCCATTAAGAATGTGACCCCCATTTTGCAATACAGACTCCTGACTGGCATGGGACTCCAAGCATTCATACCAAGCTGTCCCAGCAGTGGGTGCCATGTAGGCCCACTGAGCCATACAGCCTGACATGGCATCCCCAGCACCCACCAGACCCTGGTATTGCCCTACCTTCCCCAAAACCATACCATCTCTCCGTACCAGGAGCAATTGAAAGAGATGGTTAAGTCCCTGACCCTCACTCAGATGTGGGCCTAGATGCCAGTTTGCAGTCAGAACATAGGTAGGAGTCAGACATGTATTATTCTTTGTTCTTCATATGGCAGTAGGGCAGCACCAGATCATACTGCATAGCGAGTCATCATCACCTTCCTGCCCTGACAGTAACTCACTAATATGGCCAACTCTCAACCTGGTGTGATGTCAATGGATGGGATCCATGGTGGAGGAGGATGTGGACAAGAATTGGGAAGCTTGCAGGCTGCAGGGCGAAGGGGTAAGAAGTGATAAATCACATGCCCCTTAGTCACTGAACCTTGTGGTGAAGAGGACCTCCCTCACCTCTCTGCCCTCAGACCACCCGATGCTACATGTCCTCCCTCCCCTGACTCCTGCTTAGACTCCTTCCCCTCCACATTTCTTGAGGAAGTAACACACAAGATGGTTAAAGGGGATCGTGTAGATGTGGTGTGCTTGGATTTCCTAACAGCATTTGATAAGTTACCAGGTCAAAATAAGATCTCGTAGTGTACATGATAACATATATTATTAGCATGGACAGAGGATTGGTTAGTAATAGGAAGTAGAGAGTGGAGATATGGGTAATTTTATCAGAAAGAATAGAAAAAACGTTTTAGTTAAATAGTGAGAGACTGCAGAACTATATGGTACAGAGTGATCTGGATGTCATGGCACATGTATCAGAAAAAATGATGCAGTAAGTGATGAAGAAGACAAATGGAATGTGGTGTTTGTTGCAAGGGAAATTGAGTATAAAAGTAGGGAAGTATTATTACAGTTGTAGTACAGGGTCTTAGTGAGAGTTTATTTGAAATACTGCATACAGTTTTGATTTCCTTATTTAAGAAAATGTATAATTGCATTAGAAGTAGTTCAGAGAAAGTTCATTCAACTAATTCCTGGAATTAAGACATTATCTGGTGAGCATAAGTTGAGCATATTGAGTCAATACTCATCAGAATTTAGAAAGAGAGGTGATCTTAGTGAGACATATAAGGTCCTGAGAAAACTTGAGAATGTGAATCCTGAGTAGATGTTTGCCCTTTTTAGGGAGGTTAGAACTGGAGGATGAAGTTTAAAAATTAATGTTCCATTTAAGACTGAGAATGAAGAGATTTTCTTTTCTTTCTGAGTCTGTGTAAGTCTCTTCTAGAGAAGAGTGGAGGTAGGGTCATGAAATATATTCAAGGCTAAGTAAAATATATTTTTGATTGACTAGGGAGTCAAAGGTTGTAGTGGGCATACGGGAAATTGGAGCTAAGGCTCTAATTTTCAGATAATCAAATCAGCTGTGATCTTATCAAATGGTAGGAAGGGCTGGACTGAATGGCCTACTCCTGCTCCTATTTTTTGTATTCATTGCTTTGTCTGGTCACCATCTTATTATTTATTAGAACTGGCTGTTCACAAATTATCTGCCTGGGTCCTCTGCAATCTAACTATGATTAAATATCAAAAGAACTAGACTGGATGTAAAGCACTTTGAACACACAAGAGATAGGAGCAGAAGTATACCATATGGCTTGCTCTGCAGTTCAAAACAATCATAGTTAATCTTGAACTTTAATCCACTTTTCCACCTGCTACCTTTTGATTTCCTAAGAGACAAATAATCTGTCTTTATCAATCCATATCTCAAAAAGTTGGGGAAAATGGAATATAAAAATGCAAGATTTTTTTTATAATTTCACTGATTCCTCTGGTCTCCCCATAATTACTGTAGTTGTTATAACCATCAGGAAGTTTCTGACAGTTCCTGGTGCTTTCTTTTTCACCAACTTGAGCACCACAGGATACTCATATTCACTCAATAGTTGTTTCTGGCACCAACAGGTTATGCAGTATCTGCTAATTATTTACCTAATTAGCAGCATTACTGGCAATTACTCTAGAGGCAGATGAGTTAGCCTCTTGAAGTAGGAATGGAATATAACGAGACATTTATTATCTTTTAGAACATTTACATTTTTATCTGTAATGTGCATTATGAAACCATACAATTGATAAACATCCCAGTTAAATTTTGATACAAAATGGGTGCCAAAACAGGTTGCAAGGAAAATAAGCAGATAAGCAAGGCAATCAAAGTCACGTGCAACAGATCAGAATGATGGAAATTGCCTCTGCAAATCCAGTATTAGTCAATGAAGAATAAAATTAAGGCATGCAATAAGCACAAAAGCATAAATCATATTGCAGATACTCAGGTCATTGAAACATTCTATTGTCACTTTCACCAAATGCACTGGAGAAGTTACAGGACAGTCCTACCTCCCTAAATGGGGAAAAGGCCAAAGAGATTAGAAAAGAATCTATATAAAAGAGAATGCATCTTTCATTCCAACATTACAAAACAGATGGGATCTCAAATGTACCCTCCAGTCTTCAGCTAACGATTGCTCAATTTTGTTTCTACTATCATCAGTTCAAGAATATTATAAATTCCTCGGATTCTCAAAGGAATTGGATTAATCTCTATCCTCTCTAAAAAGCACTCAAATCTACTATCAATCTCATATAAATGGAAAGTACTGAATCCTATTAAGGATTTTAGTCTGTAAGTAGATCCTATTAAGGATTTTAATCTGTATCACAAACGGTAGTGAAATAGCTACCAACTTGGTATCCAATGACTTTCGTTGGATTCCTCACATATCTCCTTAAATAGACCAGTACCTCAGAGGTGTTTAAAACACTGAGGTGCTTAAAAAAGTTCCTCCCTAAATTTAATCATACAGTGCAAAGTGAAAGACAAGTCAGCTACTTCATCAAGAAAGTTTAGCTACAATGTTGTCCATCCAATTTAACTTGATACTTTATATCCAGCATTCTTCAATTTTGCACATGAAATTTATTTATTTATTACTAATGAAGTCCAAGCAAGACTCAAGTAACAAGTTGCAAAATTTGACCAAAAAATTGGTGGAGAGAGAGGAGGTGTGGAAATGGTGAAGAATGTTAGAACTCACCATTAGAAATGTCAGAAAGTTCATTTTCCCCCAGTGATGAAATTCTGTTGGGAAGACGCTGGGAAATTGGAACTTGTTCCAGGCCCATCAAAGCCCTGAGCCATTCAGACCAGGACAGTGTTCATGTGGTTTACTCCATGTCAAAGTCCATCCTTTTCAGCATTAGTTCTACTGCATTAAGTCTGAATGAAGAATTAGTATGCTCGAAATTGAGCCAGGTCTCTATACTTATACAGTAGGTTTACTTTGATGGTTTGCACGACAATAATGGAACATAATAACCCAGGGCTGAACAGTGACACAACGGTAAGCACTGCTGCCTCACAGGACAAAGCACTGGTTCAATTCCGGCCTCAGGCGACTGTCTGCATGTTCTGTCCGTGTTTGTGTGGGTTTCTTCCTGGTGCTCTGGTTTCCTCACATAGTCTAAAGATATGCCTGTTAGGTGGATTGGCCCGTAGCTAAACTGCTCTATAGCATCAGGGGATTAGAAGAATAAATATATGGGGTTAGAAGGGTTAATACAGGGGGATAGGGTGTGGGTGGAATTGTGGTTGGTGCAGACTCGATGGACTGAATGACCTCCTTCTGCACTATCAGGATTCTAAGATAAGAATGTCCAGTGTGTGCTGTCATTCCATATTACCAAAGCTGACCAAGTTTAAAGTAAATCACAACCAATTGTGTGCAGCCCAGCACACTTATAGATCACTCAGTATTTGCTACAATTCAGGAAAACCTGGTTGCCATTCAAGATGGGACCTTGAATCGAGCTGACATGAAAAACTTTTGTTGCTGGACAGTTTTACATTTCTGCTCAGGCACAAGAGAGTGGAACTGCAGTGGAAACCAGTCATCTCCAAGCGCCAATCTAATCATTTTAGTTGCCTTAGTTTTGCTAGTAATTACTTTCTTAATGAAGAGACAAAGGGCTTTGTTTTCTATACCACAGAACTCTTCTCCAGGGATATTTGAAAACTGAAGGCACAGAGTTTGCTTCCTTTGCACCACAGTGCAACTGCAGCTGTTTAACAACTGTGCTCCTGTTACCAGGGCACCTTTAAGAGTGAAAGTGGTGATAGCTCCCAAAGAAGTTAGTTATTACAGTTCACAAACCTGGAGTTAATAAGAAAATTATTGAATTTGATTCCAGCCACAATTATAAATTGGTAATGACATTCTCAGTCACTATTAATGTCATTCACTATTGATGTTATGCACTACAGATCATCTGCATCACCTTACAAACATTGGCTGTTTTATACATCAAATGACTTATGTCCCCAGATACTCCATTCCTATTTCTATAGCTCATAATTAAGCTGGTTTGTCTCAGTATTCTGATTATCTTCTTTCAATATTTGTAGTCAGTTGACTTTTCTAACAGATTACAATTCACAGAATACTGAAAGGTCTAGATAGAGTGGATGTGGGGAAGATGTTTCCTGGGAAAGACTAAGATTCAAGGGCACAGTCTCAGAGTAAATGGCTGACCGTCCAGAATCAAATTTCTTCAGCCAGAGGGTGGTGAATCTATGGAATTAATTGCCACACAAGGCTGTGGAGGCCAGCTCATTGAGTGTACTTAAGACAGAAAGAGATAGGTTCTTGGTTTGTAAGGGGATCTAAGGTTACAGGGAAAAGACCGGAGAATGGTGTTGAGAAACTTATCAGCTATGATTAATTGGTGGAGCAGACTCAATGGGCTGAATGGTTTAGTTTTGCACATATATTTTATGTTCTTATGGCCTAAATGCTAGAATGTAGTTTTTTTTCCACTAGTCATTCTTTATTATAACTGTTCGTTTCTCTCCAATCTCCTACCATTCTCTTCTTGAGCTAAGCATCTTTTAATACTAAGGTAACCAACTTTGCTGGAAGTTTTTATTCTTGCGGCATGGTCCAAGCACTTGAATAGCCGAAACTTGTGGGTGAGTATTCCTCAAATTTTTTAAATGATGAATGACAATAAGATTGTCCATTTATAATCTCTCTGTTTTCTTCCTTCATCAATGTCCAGCAAGACACAATTGAGGACAGTATGCTTATGTTGTATTCTTAGAGTTTTAAGTTGAGTGTGAGATGAATATCAATGCTGGTGAACTTGGTGAATTGCGGTCCATCAACATTACATGCAGAGTGAAATTAGCAAATTAAGTGAAGCTGGAATCTGGTTCGACCCCTTCACAGTAAAACCTGTAGCACATAGCAGAATTCAGGTTGCAGATTGACTGGAACCATTTCAGAAAATCCCTACAGTACAGAAAGATACCATTTGGCCCATTAAACCTTCATGGACAGCAATACACACAGACCCATAACTCTATGCATTTACTCTGCTGATCTCCCTGACAATAATGGACAATTTGGCATGGCCAATCCACCTAATTTTCATATCTTTGGACTGTGGAAGGAAACCAGAGCACCCGGAGGAAACCCACACAGTCACCTGAGGACAGAATCAAACGTGGGTCCCTGGCTCTGTGAGACAGCAATGCTAACCACTATGCCACTGTGCTGCCCATATTTCCAAAATGCAATACCCAATTTTACGTTTAGATTTAAAATTTTGTTTCAGCATTATAAAATTTCTTTTGGAAGTATTATCCTAAAAATGTTTTATATGGCCTTTATTTCCAATTAGGTCAGAAATAAAATGGTCACTGCAATTGCATTGTGTTTCTCTGAATTTTTTTCATTTAAAATTAAGTTTGTTATTCAAACCCAAAAATAAAGTACAATAATTCAGATCTCAAATGTACCCACCAATTTACTATATGATGTACTAAGGTTTCAGCTGAGAGTTAAAGATTAAATAATAATTGGACTGAGACACAAATCATATTTGAACAGAACTTCCCCACCACAACATCAACACATCATGCTCTTAAAATACATCCATTTCAGATTCTCACGGAGTAAGTCTCCTTGGTCCATATCATTCAATATCAGCAACTTGATAACGCACAAATCAATAATACAAAAATACAGAACTTAAGGACCTTCGTGCATTTCCTTAGTGTCTGTCTAGCCAATGTCCGAGTGCTCTGATAAACTGCTACCTCAATTGCTACATTACAGTTGATGAATGTCTGCTGATTTTGCTTTCTAGGGTCTACAGATTGCCTTGCAGGACATCCTGGAGCATCTCTAGATTCTGACAACCCATATGACGGTATCACATTAACAGTATGGCAACAGCCAAGATTAGCAAATGGAGAGGTACCAGCACGAACATTGGTGTAGAGGGAGTATGGTGAGAGCATGAGTGCTATCATTCAGATGTCAACTTCAGAAAGTAGCTCTGCCACTGCCTTGGCGCAGCACCCCAACAATCTTCATTACGTGTTGTAGCACAGATTGATGCAAATTCCTAACCACTCCATTGACCATAGAGGTCCATACTCACAAAGGAAGACACTGGCTGAATGTTTTTAATGTATTTGTGATGGGATATGGATGTTGTTGCTGGGCCAGCATTTATTGCTCAAGGAGATGAGTAATCTTCTTTAACTGCTTGGAGCATAGATCCATATTAGTGCCATGGTAGCCAACCATGGAGGTACTACCACAATTCATGGCACCCACATGGACTTCAATAGTTAGAGAATGTCATCACTTTAATGATCGTTAACTTGTACGTATGACTCTTTATGTCTGAATTCAAATTAGAACAGTAAAGCATAATTGGATCCAATTTTCTCACTGTTTTCATAATTTGAAAGACGTCGGCTTAGAGGGGATCTAATAGAGGTGTATAAGATTATAAGGGGTATAGATAGAGTAAATGGTGGTAAACTTTTTCCACCTTCAGAAATGGATAGGACGAGGGGTCATGGCCTTAGGGTGAGGGGGCTATGTATAAGACAAATATTAGAGGGCAGTTTTTCACACAAAGGGTAGTGGGGGTGTGGAATGCACTGCCGAGTAAGGTGGTGGGAGCAGCACGCTAGGGCTGTTTAAGGGTCTCTTGGACAGCCACATGAGCGGTCTGCAGATAGAGGGATATAGTAGGACTGTTTAACTATGACTTTTTTTTTTCCACAGGTAATTCGGTCCAACTTGACCAACAAGGAGCATGCATTCGGTAGGTGGTGCGAGGACAGCTCTTGGATGTTGATTCATGGGTTGCCTGATGCTTCATGTCGTAAATGAGTGCTTTATCTGGACCATCTGAAGGGCACCATGACAGCTCAGTGACTATCGCTGTAGCTGTGCAGACACTTGGAATTGGGCCGGTGTCTGTGGGAGTTTGCGCGTTCTCCCCGTGGTTGCGTGGGTTTTCTCCGGGCGCTCTGGTTTCCTCCCACATCCCAAAAATTCGCTCTTAGGCTGATTGGGAAACAAATTGACCCTGTATTGAGATTCTTCCATATTAGGAATAACCTAAAATTAGATTAAGAAAATGGAATTGTTACTATAAAGTTATGACGGTTGGGCCAAAGGGCCTGTTTCCCGTGCTGTGTTGCTCTTTGAAATCTCTTTGAAATTTTAAACACGTCTATTATATTTTGTCTTAGTTATCTCCTTACAAAAATTTAAGAACTCATACTTGTCAATTTTTTGTTAAATTTTGTAGTAAACTGTGATGCCCTTCTCTACACTCTCTCCAATAAATTAAAACCCTTTTGGAATAGGAAGACAAATACTGTCCAACTGCACTCCTGACATAAGAATTTTCAAACTTTTTAGCAAGGACACATTTGACATTTATTCAAACTCCTATCAGAAATTGTTATTAGAGAGGCCGTCGGTGGATACAAATACGGGAAACAGGCAGCAAGTTTCAAAACTTCAATGTGCTGATGACACTATTCTGCTGGCTAACTTAGTGGAGGAGCTACAGAAATTGATGGATCATCTTGATCAAGTTAACAGGAAATACAGTCTTCTGATCAATGTTAACAAGATAAAGACCCGCAAGATTCTGATTAATACAGATCAGTTTAACCAGGTTGATACCTTTCACTTTTTTGGGTTATTCATCACACAAGATGCAGAGTTTACCCAAAAGGTTCAGGCAAGGCTTAATAAGGATTATGGCATTGTGAAGTCATTTAAAGAGTATGGAGTAACCGCAGCACCGCAATTATAATTAAAATAGCCTCTAAAAGCCCTTGTGTGATTAATGACAATATTTGGCTGTGCTAGACTATCAAGAAGAGTGACGAGACTGGAATTTGAAATGAAAGGACTTAGATGGATATTATGTGTGTCATGGACAACCAAGCAGCAGACAAGGAGAGACAAGGGAGACAGATGGCTTAGTGGTATTCTCAGTAAACTATTAATCCAGAGCACAAGTAATGTTGTGGAGATCAGGATTCGAATCACACCATGGTAGATGGTGAAAATTGAATTCAATTTTTAAAAAATCTGCAATTAAGAATCTACCAATGACTATGAAATCATTATCAATTGTTGAAAAAACCAGTTTGGTTCACTAGGCGGCATGGTAGCTCAGTGGTTAGCACTGCTGCTTCACAGCTCCAGGGTCCTGGGTTCAATTCCCAGCTCGGGTCGCTGTCTGTGTGGAGTTTCCACATTCTCGTGTCTGTGTGGGTTTCCTCCAGGTACTCCGGTTTCCTCCCACAGTCCAAAAATGTGCAGGTTAACTTGATTAGCCGTGCTAAAAAATTGCCCCTTATTATCCAGGGATACATAGGTTAGGGGGATTAGTGAGTATGATATGGGGGTAGGGCTTGGGTGGGATTGTGTTCAGTGCAGACTCAAAGGCCTTTTTCTGCACTATAGGATTCTGTGATTCTACTAATATCCTTTAGGAAAGAAACCTGCTGTCCTTATCTGGTATGGCCCATATATGATTCCAGAGCCATAGCAATACGGTTGACCCTCAAATGTTCTTCAAGGGCAACTAGTGATGGGCAATAAATGCTGGGCAGCCTGACACGCCTATCTCCCACAAATTAAAAAAAAGTGGGTGCTCGCAAACTAGTATGGAGGGAAACTTGTTAGAGGCAGTGAGATCACTGAAGCTGACACATTTAGGGCTCATGGGATGTGTGTTTGCCAAACAAATTCAAAGTGTCATAGAAGTCTGAAAATGGTAGTCCTATGCCAGGTATTTTGGCATGCCTGCACTGGAATCTTTCAACATTAAGTGCAAATGAAAGAGCCTCAGTGCAATTCATGCTGGCAGGGACCCTCTAGTGTGTATCTTGCCCAAAATGGCCACAGCTATGCGCCGTTAACAAGGGAGAGCTGACAATGCACTCACAGTCAGTTATGCCAGGAAGGTGGCACTATAAAGAGTAGCACTAAGAACATAGAACATAGAACATTACAGCGCAGTACAGGCCCTTCGGCCCTCGATGTTGCGCCGGCCAGTGGACCCTCTAACCTAAACTATTCCAATATATGCCTATCCACCAACCATTTGAATGCCCCCAAAGTAGGCGAGTCCACAACTGCTGCAGGCAGGGCATTCCACGCCCTCACCACCCTCTGTGTAAGGAACCTGCCTCTGACATCCGTCCTATAACTACCACCTCTTAATTTAAAGTTATGTCCCCTCGTGTTGGTCATCACCATCTGAGGAAAAAAGCTCTCACTATCCACCCTATCCAGTCCTTTGATCATCTTATACGCCTCAATTAGGTCACTGCGTAACCTTCTTCTCTCTAATGAAAATAACCTCAGATCCCTCAGCCTTTCCTCATAAGGCATTCCCACCATACCAGGCAACATCCTGGTAAACCTCCTCTGCACCCTTTCCAATGCTTCCACATCTTTCTTATAATGCGGCGACCAGAACTGTACGCAATACCCCAAGTGCGGCCGCACCAGAGTTTTGTACAGTTGTAACATAACCTCACGGCTCCTAAATTCAATCCCTCTACCAATAAAAGCTAACACACCGTATGCCTTCTTAACAACTTTATCAACCTGGGTGCCAACTTTCAAAGAGCTATGTACTTGTAACCCAAGATCCCTCTGCTCGACAACACTATTAAGGGTCCTTCCATTAGCCCTATATTTCATATGCCTGTTATTCCTACCAAAGTGAATCACCTCACACTTATCCGTATTGAATTCCATTTGCCACCTCACGGCCCAGCTCTGCAACCTATCTATGTCCTTCTGCAAACTGTAACATCCATCCTCGCTGTCTACAACTCCCCCCACATTGGTATCGTCAGCAAATTTACTAATTCAACCCTCTATACCCTCATCTAGGTCATTTATAAAAATGACAAACAGCAGTGGCCCCAAAACAGATGCTTGAGGTACACCACTTGTAACTGCACTCCGGGTTGAATATTTCCCATCAACCACCACCCTCTGTCTTCTATCAGCTAGCCAATTCCTAATCCAAACTGCTAAATCACCTTCAATCCCATGCATCTGCACTTCCTGCAGTAGCCTACCATGGTTGGTTACAGGTGTGGTTCCGGAGGACTGGAGGATAGCGAATGTGGTCCGTTGTTCAAGAAGGGGAAGAGAGACCTTCCAGGGAATTATAGGCCAGTGAGTCTTACTTCTGTTGTGGGCAAAGTATTGGAGATAAATAATTAGGATAGGATTATAGTTATTTAGAGAGAAATGAGTTGATTGGGGTAGTCAGTATGGTTTTGTGAAGGGTAGGTCGTGCCTTACTAACCTCATTGAGTTTTTTGAAAAAGTGACTAAAGAGGTGGATGGGGGTAAGGCGGTTGATGTGGTATATATGGACTTTAGTAAGGCGTTTGATAAGGTGGCCCATGGAAGACTTCTGCAGAAAATGCAGATGTATGGGATAGAGGGTGATTTAGCTAATTGGGTTAGGAATTGGCTAGCAGATAGAAGACAGAGGGTGGTGGTTGATGGGAGATATTCATCGTGGAGTTCGGTGACAAGTGGTGTACCTCAGGGGTCTGTTTTGGGGCCCCTGCTGTTTGTAATTTTTATAAATGATCTGGATGAGGGTATTGAAGGATGGATTAGTAAATTTGCAGATGACACTAAAGTCGGTGGAGTGGTAGATAGTGAAGAGGGGTGTTATAGTTTGCAGAGGGACTTAGACAAGTTGCAGAGCTGGGCCGAGAGGTGGCAAATGGAGTTTAATGTGGAAAAGTGTGAGGTAATGCACTATGGCAGAAATAATAAATGTGTAGAGTATAGGGCTAATGGTAGGATTCTTAGTAGTCTTGATGAACAGAGGGATCTTGGTGTGTATGTGCATAGATCCCTGAAAGTAGGCAGTCAAGTCGAGAAGGTTGTTAAGAAGGCATATGGAGTCTTGGCTTTTATTGGTAGAGGGATTGAATTTCAGAGCCGCAACGTCATGTTGCAACTGTACAAAACTCTAGTGCAGCCGCACTTGGAGTATTGTGTGCAGTTCTGGTCCCCACATTATAAGAAAGATGTGGAGGCTTTGGAGAGGGTACAGAGGAGGTTTACCAGGATGTTGCCTGGTATGGAGGGCAGGTCTTATGAACAGAGGCTGAGGGATTTGAGGTTGTTTTCGTTAAAAAGGAGGCGGCTAAGAGGGGACCTTATCGAAACATATAAGATGATTAGAGGTTTAGATAGGGTGGACAGTGATAGCCTTTTTCCTAGGATGGAGAAAGCTAGCATGAGGGGACACAGCTTTAAATTAAGGGGTGATAGTTATAGGACGGATATCAGAGGTAGGTTCTTTACCCAAAGGGTGGTTCGGGAGTGGAATGCCCTGCCTGCAGCAGTTGTAGATGCGCCAAGTTTGGTGGCATTTAAGAGGTTAGTTGATAAGTATATGGAAGAGAAGGGAATGGTTTAGTTTGGAGGGGCATTGCTTTTTATATTGGTCGGCACAACATCGAAGGCCGAAGGGCCTGTTCTGTGCTGTAGTGTTCTATGTTCTATGTTCTATGGGGAACCTTATCAAACGCTTTGCTAAAATCCATATACACTACATCAACTGCCTTACCCTTATCTACCTCTTTGGTCACCTCCTCAAAAAACTCAATAAGGTTTGTGAGGCACGACCTACCCTTCACAAAACCGTGCTGACTATCCCTAATCAATTTATTTCTCTCTAGATGCTTATAAATCCTATCCCTTATAATTCTTTCCAAGACTTTGCCCACAACAGAAGTCAGGCTCACCGGTCTATAATTTCCAGGATGGTCCCTACTCCCCTTTTTGAACAAAGGGACAACATTTGCCATCCTCCAGTCTTCCGGCACTATACCTGTAGCTAACGACGACATGAAGATCAAAGCCAAAGGCTCTGCAATCTCCTCTCTAGCCTCCCAGAGAATCCTGGGGTAAATCCCATCTGGCCCAGGGGACTTATCAATTTTCATATCCTCAAGATTCGCTAACACCTCCTCCTATGAACCTCAATCTTGCCCAGTCTACAACCTGGTATCGCAGTATTCTCCCCAACAACATTGTCTTTCCCCTGTGTGAATACTGACGAAAAATACTAATTCAGTGTCTCTCCTATTTCCTCAGGCTCCACGCACAACTTCCCACTCTATCTCTGACTAGCCCTAATCTTGTCCTAACCAATCTTTTATTATTTTATTTATTTTATATTTTATTAAAGCTGTAAAAAGCTTTAGGATTCTCCTTAATCCTATCCGCCAAAGTCTTCTCGTGTCCTCTTCTAGCTCCTCTCAACTCCCTCTTTAGCTCCTTCCTGGCTAATTTATAGCTCTCCAGTGCCCTAACTGAGCCTTCACGTCTCATCATTATATAAGCCTCCTTCTTCCTCTTCACCAGAGATTCAACTTCCCTAGTACACCATGGTTCCCTCACTCGACCACTTCCTCCCTGCCTGGCAGGTACATATTCATTAAGAACATGCAGAAGCTGTTCCTTAAATATGCTCCACATTTCAGATGTCCCCAGCCCCTGCAATTTCCTGCTCCACCCTATGCATCCTAAATCTCTCCTAATAGCCTCATAATTACCTTTCCCCCAGCTATAACTACTGTTATTCGGTACGTGCCCATCCCTTTCCATCACTAAGGTAAACGTAACCAAATTGTGGTCACTATCACCAAAGTGCTCACCCACCTCCAAGTCTAACACCTGGTCTGGTTCATTACCCAATACCAAATCCAATATAGCCTCACCTCTTGTTAAGGTTCACGGAGGGAGAGTGAAACTGTCTGCTGGATGCCGTTGTGGAGATGATGGCCATTTTCTTCTCCTGTAAAGGGTAACGATCCACAGCTTCAGCTGGCAATGCGGCCAGGGAGGCCACTGCCTTTCCCATTGCCTTTGACTAGTTACCGCATAGTAGATTGTTGCATAAGATTAAATCTCATGGGATCCAGGTGAGGTACCTAAATGGATACAAAATTGGCTTCTTGTCAGAAGCTAGAGGGTGGTAGTAGAAAATTGTTTTTCAAATTGGAGGCCTATGACCAGCAGCGTGTCTCAGAGATCAGTGCTGGGCTCACTGTTATTTGTCATTTATATTAATGGTTTGGATGAGAATATAGGAGGCATGGTTAGTAAGTTTGAAGATGACACCAAGATTGGTAGCGTAGTGGACAGCGAGGTAAATTGTCTCTGATTGCAATGGGATCTTGATCAATTGGGCCAATGGGCTGAGAAATGGCAGGTGGAGTTTAATTTAGACAAATGCAAGGTGATGCATTTTGCTAGATTGAGCCAAAGTAGGACTTACTCAGTTAAGGATTAGGCATTGAGGAGAGATACAAAACAAAGAGATCTAGGGGAACGGGTTCATAGCTCCTTGAAAGTGGAGTCAAAGGTTGACAGAGTGGTGAAGAAGGAATTCGGAGTGCTTTGTTTCCTTGGTCAGAACATTGAATACAGGAGCTGGGATATCTTGTTGAAGTTGTACAAGACATTGGTAAGGCCACACTTGGAATACTATGTGCAGTTTTGGTCACCCTATTGTAGAAAGGATATTATGAAACTATTATTAGGGTGGCATGGTAGCATAGTGGTTAGCACTGCTGTTTCACAGCTCCAGGGAGCTGGTTCATGGAGGGAGAGCGAAACTGTCTGCTGGATGCCGTTGTGGAGATGATGGCCATTTTCTTCTCCTGTGGGTCTTGGCTTGGGTCACTATCTGTGTGGAGTTTGCACATTCTCTTGATGTTTGCATGGGTTTCTTCTGGGTGCTCCAGTTTCCTCCCGCAATCCAAAGATGCGCTGGTTAGGTTGATTAGCCATGCTAAAAATTGTCCCTTAGAATCCTGAGATGTGTAGGTCAGAGGGATTAGCAGGTAAATATATAGAGATATGGGGCTGAGGCCTGGGTGGGATTGTGGTCAGTGCAAACTCAATGGACCAAATGGCCTCTTTCTGTACTGTAGAGTTTCTATGATTCTATAAACTAGAAAGAGTGCAGAAAACAAATGCTACCAGGACTTGATGGATTGAGTTATAAGGAGAGGCTGAACAGACTGGGACTTCTTTTTCTGAAGCGAAGGAGGCTGAGGGATGACCTTATAAAAGTCTATAAAATAATGAGGGACATAGATAAGATAGATAATCAATATCTTTTCCCAAAGATAGGGGAATGTAAAATAGAGGGCACGGGTTTAAGGTGAGAGGGTGAGATATAAAAGTGTCCAGGGGAGTAGTTTTGATAGCCAAGCTCCACACACATGAGGATGGCTTCAACCAGGATTTTGGGCTCATGTCGCACTATCTGTAGCTCCCATGACTTGCCTGAACTTGCAATACCTCACTTATTGTCCTGTCTGGAGACAATACACATCTCTTTGATCTATCTTAATGCTATCTCTACTCACATTGTACCTTTAAGCCTTGATTAGCAGATTAGCTGTAAAGACTTGCATACTAATCATTTTTCTATAAACTGTGTGCCTTTATATGCTCTGTTTCTGATCAGAACTCTCCATTCACCTGATGAAGGAACAGCGTTCCAAAAGTTTGTAGTGTTTACTATCAAATAAACCTGTTGGACCTGGTATTATGAGACTTCGTACTGCAATCTTTTCACACAGAAGGTGCTGAGTGTCTGGAACAAGCTGCCAGCAATAGTAGTAGAGGCTGGTACAATTTTTGTCTTTTGCAAAGCATTTAGATAATTACATGGATAAGATGGGTACAGAGGGGAATGGGCCAAATGCAGGAAATTGGGATTAGCTTAGGGGTTTAAAAAAAAGACAAGTTGGGTCGAAGGGCCTGTTTCCATGCTGTAAACCTCTATGACTCTATGACACTGTGATGATCAATGATAGCTTGGAAGAAAGCTCCATGGAAAGCACATTGCACAAGCACCAGCCACCAGCACAGATTTGGCTACCTCGGTCACCATTGAAAGGTGTTCATTGAGGGGTGAGGGGAATGGGTTAGATTCTGTTCCTTAGGAAAGGGTCACTTGTTGCATGCTCTTCAGCTGTCTAAGCAGAGTTGGAAATCCTTGCCAAGCATGTGTGCAGTTCCAAATGGGATGCGTGCTAACCCTTGTTGCTTGAAGAAGGTCATACAATTTTATCTGACACAGCCTGCCAGACCGTGGTGTCAGACTTTTGTCATTCACCGCTTCCACCACCTCCCCCACATGGCAGATGCACCCCTTGGGTTAGGGCCCTGGCCAGAAGACAGATGATGATGCCTCTCCTCTATGGCAGCCAGCAGGTGTTCCTGGTCGGTCTCTGGAAATCTGGGAGCAGGTTTCCACACAACCATCTTTGTGGCATGACTGGCCATGTGTCCATTTCTGCAGCTTATACACAGCTCTGTCTTATTAGGGGAGTGCAGCTGCAATGAGTGCAGCCAGTCAAGGGCCCTTGGCAACAAACACTTGTGAGAAATTTTGAAGGCTACTTCAGTTGAATGTCATGCATCTCTAAAGGTGCTGGTTGGCTGCCATTCAATAGGCTGTTGTTTGGGCTGGGCGGGGGTGTTGCAGTTGGTTACAATACTTAGGTGAATGATCACGAGCTGGGGTTTTACATGTCAGCATGATGCTAGTTCTCTGCAGGGCAGCAGTGTGCACAGTATGTCCAAGGGATGGAGGAAAGGGGTACCCACTTACTGAAAATCCATGGGGGCATGAAGTGAACAGGCAGCCATATCTAGGTGTGGGGGAAGATGGTGGAGCGGGATAACAGTGAGGCCAGCGATGTCTATGACAGGGGGGTTTTGGGGGCCAGCATCAAGACCAGAGGGGGGGGGGGGGGGGGGGGGGGGCTGTGGTGGCCAGCAATGAGGCCAGGAATGTCTGTGAAGGTTGGATGGCAGTAACCTGGATGCTGGGATGTCTCTTCAGCTATCTCCCAGTGATGTGTGCATGCACGGGTTCCCGCTTATCCCCTGGCACAAATAGACCCACAATTGTGACCTCTGTAGTGTACAGAGTGAGGTGATTTGAGTGTGAAGTTGAACTGAGAAAACAGTCATCATCTAGAATAGTTTTCCCACCAATTCAACACTTTTGGGAGAATCGCCCCCATGATTTCTCACAAAAGATAAGTTGCTCCAATAACTGACCATGTGACCAAGTTGCCTGGGAGATGACAAATGGTAAAGCAAATGATAAAAAATAAATTAATTCCAGAGGGGGCTAGATTCCTATGATGGTTCTGTTTTCAATCAGTTTAGTTAAGAACCAGCTGGCTGCATGGAACATTCCTGTTTTCTCGTGAAAACAGTTTGAAATTGGATAACTAATGGGCTTTTATTAGATTTGTTCTAGATGCCCCCATGAGCGGAGATATCTCAATATCTGAAACTGTCTCAACATCTTTTATACTTCAATCTTCAATATGATCACTTCTCATTCTTCTAAACTTCAATGAGGGTAGACCCTAAATACTCAACCTTTCTTCATAAGACAAACGCATATTGCAGGAACCAAATGAGCAAATCTGCTCTGAAATGCTTATAATACAAATATCCTTAAATAAGGTGTCCAAAACTATACATAATACTCATCAATGCTCTGAACAGTTATAGCAAGACTTTGCTGTGTGTATATTCCAACTCCCAGGCAATAAAGACCAATTATTCACATTTGTGATTACTTGCTGTACGTTCATGCTGACTTTTTGTGAATCATGTACAAAGACACCCGGGATTATATACTTCAGGATTCGCTCTATTTAAATAACACTCTGTTTCTCCATCATTTTCAACATCATATTTTCTCATATTATGCTCCATTTGTCAAATTTTGCCCACCATTTTAACCTATCTATATCTGTTTGCAGATTATATCCTCCTCACAATTTGCTTTTTTAAAATCTATTTTCATATTATCAGTGAATTTGGCTACAATATAATTGGTTCCTTCATCCAGTCATTAATATGGATCATAAATAGCTGAGGCCCCAGTGGTACATCACTGTGGTACATCACTAGTTACAATTTGACAATCTGAAACGCTTACACTCTGGGCAGAAGCTAGGATGTAGCTAGCATGTAGAGAAAGATCACCTTAATACAGTAAGGAAGAAACTGTTCTTGAGTTAGTTGGTATGTGCCCTCAAAGTTTGTACCTTTTTCTCGATGGAAGCAGGTGGGAAGAGATATATCTGACATGCATGGGTCCTTAAACATACTGGATGCTCTTTCAAGGCAGCGGGAAACATAAACAATGTCAATGCGTGGAAGACAGGTTTGAGTGATGGACTGGGCTTTTCTCTTGGTTGCTTCTTGTGGTCTTGGACAGAGCAGGAGAAATACCATGCAATGATACGACCAGAAAAAATGCTTTCTATGGTGCATTTGTAAAAGTTGTAGCAGACATACCAAATTTCCTTAGTCTTTTGAAAAAGTAGAGACATTGATGGGCTTTCTTAACTACAATGTGGACATGGAAGATAAGGACAGGTTGTTGGTGATCTGGATACTTAGAAACTTGAAGCTGTCGACAATTTCTATTTCATCCCCATTGATGTTGACAGGGGCATGTCCTCCACTATTCTTCCTGAAGTCGATGGGTACCTCTTCATTTTGTTAACATTGAGGAAGAGGTTTTTGTCGTCACACCAGTTCACCAGATTCTCTAACTCTTTCCCATATTCCATCTCATCATTGTTTGAGATCTGACCCATGATGGTGGTAGCATCAGCAGACTTGAAAATCATGTTGGAGGGGAATTTTGCCACCCAGTCATATGTGTATAAGGACTATAGTAAGGGGCTGAAGACAGAGCCTTTTGGGGCACTGGTTTGAGGATGATCATGGAGGGGATGTTACTGCCTATCCTTGCTGTGATAGGCAGGATATCTGTGGATTAGGAGGCTCAGAATCCAATCACAGAAGAATTGAGCGCTAGGCCACGGACTTTGAAGACACGTTTCATAAGAATAATGATGTTCAAAGCTGGGCAGTAGTCAATAATAGGATTCTGACAGAGATGTATTTGCATTCTAAGTGTTCCAGGGCTGAGTGCAGGGCTAGGGATGTGGTATCTGCTGTGGATCTGTTGTGGTAGTAGGTGAACTGTAGGGGATCCAGGCAATCTGAAGACTGGAATTGATTTGTACCATGACTAATCTTTTGAAGCAATTCACAATGATGGATGTCAGAGCCACCAATATGGTCATTATTGCACGCTACCTGATTTTTTCTTTGGTATCTAGATGATGGTCATCTTCTTAAAGCACATAGGGACTTCATATTGTTGTAAAGAGAGTTTAAAAGTATCTGCAAGTTCCCCTGCCAGCTGGTCTATGCAGGATCTGAGTTAAGTAAGAACTTCTTCACCCAAAGAATTGTGAATCTGTGGAATTCCATGCCCAGTGAAGTAATTGAGTTACCTCATCGAATGTTTTTAAGGCAAGGATAGATAAATTTTTGAACAGTAAAGAAATTAAAGGTTATGATGAGTGGGCAGTTAAGTGGAGCTGTGTCCATGAGAAGATCAGCCATGACCTTTTTGAATGGCAGAGCAGGATTGAGAGGCCATATGGCTGGCTCCTGCTCTTCGTTTTTATGTCCTTATGATCTGAGTGCTCTTCAACTCCAGTCACTTTCTATGGGTTCATGTTTGAGAAAGCTGTTCTGACATCTGCAGTGGTGACCTGGGTATAGTTTCAACTGAGGCTTCCGGGTGGAAGCTGTGCTCTCGCTGACGTCTCGCTCAAAACGTAGAATGCATTGAGTTCATCAGAATGAGGTGCATTTGTGCCAGGAATTTTACATGCCTTCATTTTGTAGCCTATTATGCCTTGCAGACCTTGTTGGTGAGGGTCTGTATGGCTAGTCTGGGACTCTAGCTTGGTCCAGTACTGTCTTTTGGCATCTTTGATGGATCTACTTAGATCATATCTGGCTTTCTTGAATAGGTCAGGGTCGCCTGAATGCCTCAAACCTGGACTTCAACAAGCAGTGGATATTCTTCTTCATCCATGGTTTCAGGTTGGGACATACATGAATTTGCTTCTTTGGTACATAGTCTCTGCACACTTACTAATAAAGTCAGTCCCGGTAGCCATACTGTTCAAGATTGACATTTACACAACAATGCGGACAATTGTCCAGGTACGTCCTGCACATAAAAAGCATGAGAAATCAATTAAAGTTGTTGGTCTTTGCAATCACATTGCGGTTGGGGTCCTATTGCCCTTGGACTACACAGTATAGAGTCCCATTGAAATTATACCATGATAGTAATATTGTTGTAGTCATGCTGTTTTTTGTAATCATATTGTAGTTGCACTGCAGTGATATAACTATTATTGTCACACAACAGTGGTACCTCTAAATCATTCGCACTGTTGTGTCAGCCCCTGAGCCATCACATTGCCACTTGTAGGCTTATTGATTTTGTACTTCAGTGGTTGCTCAAATGCAACCACACAACAATGGTTGTTTTATTGAAGTCACGTTTAAGTACCCTTATCACTGACATGCTGTAGTGGGAACTCTATTGTTGTCAAATTAAAGTAGTATTCCTATTACCATCAAACTACAGTAGGAGTTTTATTGCAGTCATGTGACGGGGAAATCCTTTTGCAGAGACATAAAAACAAAATAAATAGAAACAGGAGTAGGCAATTTATTCCTCTGAGCTTGTTGCTCCATTCTCATCTTCTACTTCAACTCCATCGTCCTGCACCATTCCGATACCCTTGATTCTCTCAGCCTGCATCCAAAAATCTATCAAAGTCAATCCTAAATATAATAAAGGGTCATCTGGAATTGAAATGTCAGCTCTTTTCTCTCCTTAGAAATGCTGCCAGATCTGCTGAGATTTTCCAGAATTTTCTCTTTTGGTTTCTGTCCTAAATATATTCAGTGACTGAACATTAACATTCTTCATGGTATAGAATTCCAAAGGTTCACATCCTGTTAAGTGAAAAAATTTCTCCTCTCCATCCTAAATGACCAGCCTCTTATTCTGCGATTATAACCACTCATTTTAAGATCCCAAGGGAAATACCTTCCCAGTATTTATCATATTGAGTCCTGGAAGAATTGTATGGAGTGACTTTTCCCCATTCACCTGCCGAGGGGATCATAGCAGGTGAGCGGCGGACCACGGAAATGTCTGTTGACCTCAGATGGGATTTTCTAGTTTTGGGGTGAGTGTGGCTGGAAAATCCTGCCATATATGTTTCAATTGATCACCTATCATATTTCTAAACTTCAAGGAATATAGGCCAAATGTATTCAAATATAGGACAATCTTCTCATCCCAGCATTAAGTCTAGTGAACCTTTATTACACTTTCTCTGTGGAAACTATGTTATTTCTTAGGTAAGGAGGTCTTACAGGTATGAATTGTAATAAAACTTAACTTCAGAGACTATAGCCTAGCCTACTCAATCTCATAGGATAAAACCTTCATTCCAGGAAGCATTCAGTGAAACATTAATTTGCACTCCCTATAAGACATGTAAATCTTTTCCTAGATGTGGAACCAAAAATGTACACAGTACTCTGAGTGGAATCTCCAGGCCTCTAACCTACTGTCCCCTGTTGTTTCTGTCTCCCATATTTTTTGACTAGCAGGCTTAGGTTACCACCTTTCAATCCACGAGCTCTGGAAGCTTAAAGCGAGAAGTGGCACTAAATGAACAAACTTTTCCCTCAAAGTGTTTATTTAATATTTCTGCCATTTCCTCATTGTCGCTGTAATTTCTAACTTTCTCTTCCATTAAGGAAGAACCCTTGTTTATTTTTGCCCTTTTTTCCCTTTTTTATATATCTGTAGAAACTCTTGCAACTTAACTGCTATATTCTGCTTTCTCTTTTTTTCGTAATTTCTTGTGTTATCCTTTTCTGAGTTCTAAATTTTGCCAATTCAAATTTATTACAATGTTTGGAACATTATAAGCCTCCTACAAAAGTTCGTGAATGTATCCCAATCCATCATGCAAACCAGCCTCCCATCCATTGACTCTGTGGGAGTCAATGGATATACTTCTCACTGCTTCGAAAAAGGAGCCAGCATAATTAAAGACCCCATGCACCCAGGACATTTTCTCTTCTACCTTCTTCCTTTGGAAAAGAGATATAAAAGTCTGAGGTTACATACCAACTGACTCAAGAACAGTTTTTTCCCTGACGCTGTCAGATTTTCTAATGGAAATGCCTTGCATTAAATTGATCTTTCTCTACACTCTAGCTATGACTGTAACACTACATTCTGCATTGTCTCATTTCCTTCTCTATGAACAACATGTTTTGTCTGTATAGCATGCAAGAAACAATACTTTTCACTGTACGTAATACATGTGACAATAAATCAAATCAAATCAAATTTAATCTCATTTCTTTGACTTATCTTGTGAGCACTTTCCTCACGGTTTTTATGTTTTTTAAGAGGATGAATATTCATTGGGTATTAAGGATTATTTTTGTTTTAATCTTTGCTATTGCTTATTTATTAGCGTATCATTTAATATAGTTTCCCAACCTGCCTTAGCCAACTTGTTCCTGTTACCGATGTAGTTTAAAGACAAGGTCTCAGTTTTGGACATAACAGCACAGTGGTTAAGCACTGCTGCCTCACAGAGCCAGGGACCAGTGTTCGATTCCCTCGGTTACTGTCAGTGTGGAGTTTGTACATTCTCCCATTGTCTGCGTGGGTTTCCTCCAGGTGTTCTGGTTTCCTTGTACAAAGATGTGTGGGTTAAGTGAATTGGCCATGCTAAATTGCCCTTTAATGTCAATGGGACTAACTAATGTAAATGACGGGGTGATGGGGATAGAGTCTGGGTGGGATTGTGGTTGATGCAGACTCGATGGGCAGACTGGTCTCCTCCTGTACTGTACGATTCTAAGTAACTAAATCAATTCCAAACTCAATATCAAATCTTGGTATATTGTAGCCATACTTCTATAGACAGGGATCACAGGTAGAAGTGGGAACATCGAGGTGGCGGTGCGGGCTCGTTGGGCTGAAGGACCTGTTTTCCGTGCTGTTTTGTTCTTTGTTCTGCAGAGACACATTTACTACAAGGTTATTAAATAGTCCTTTTTCATCTCACAATACTGGACATAGAAAAGCCTGCTTCTTAATTGCTTCCATGATATACTGAAGTAGAAAATTATCTCAAATATATTTTTTTGCATCTTCCTCCACACTATTACTGCAATTTGGTTTATCCAGTCTATGCTGGAAAATCTCATCTCTCTGGCAGCATCTGTGGAGAGAGAAACAGAATTAATGGGTCCAACTTTACAATCAAGTTGCACCCATTTTTGGGTGCAAAAACTTGGTAAAGTCGGCGTGAGGTGAGTAGCATGATCTGCACCCACTCCCTCCACACTATTGTGTCCCCCCTTTACCAAGAGCCGAAAATGGCTGCCATCGGGCGCAATGTCAATTTAAATGCATTCGCATGCAATTAAATTGACTTAATGGACTGCGTGCCCAAACTTACCAGCACCTCTCCATTATCCATCACGTTCGCCTGTCCAGATTTGGCGTGAAACAGACATGGCCCGTAAAGATCTGATTCAGGTGCTCCAGGTTCTGAGGAGATAAGTTTTGACCTTCCAGCGACTCTCTGATTCAGATCAGTGATGGGGAGAGGGTGGAGGTGGGGAGGTGGGTCAGATAGCTGGTGGGGGAGAGGGAGGCAGGTCAGATGGCTCTTTGATGGGGAGGGGGATGGCGGGTCAGATTGCTCTCTGGTAGGGTGAGGGAGGTGGGTCAGATGCCTTTCTGGTGGGTGGGAAGGCAGGTCAGTTTATTCTCTGGTGGGATGGGAAGGTAGGTCAAATGGCTCTCTGGTGTGGGGGGGGGGGGGTGGTGGCAGTAAGCCAGATGGCTCTCTAGTGGGAGAGGTGCAATAGGTCAGATGGCTCTCTGGTGGGGAGCGGTAAAGATAGTCAGATGGCTCTCTAGTGGGGGGGGGTGGATGTGGTAGGTCAGATGGTTCTCTGGTGTGGGTGGATGTGGTAGGTCAGATGGCTCTCTGGTGGGAGGGGAAGGTAGGTCAGATGGCTCTCAGGTGGGGGGGAGGTAGCAGTAGGTCATATGGCCCTCTAGTTGGGGGGTGATAGGTCAGATGGCTCTCTGGTGTGGGGGGGGTGCAGTAGGTCAGATGGCTCTCTGGTGGAGGGGGGAAGGTAGGTCTGATGGCTCCCATATGTGTCTCCTCACAATATTCAAAAGAAACTATGCAGCACTGCAAACCAATGTTTCAAATTGGAACACTCTAACAGGACCTGGAACAAGTCTCTGAATGTGGCAGAGCAAGTGGAGAAGGTTGTGAAGAAAGCATATAGTATGTTAGCCTTTATAGGAAGGGGTATAGAGTACAAGAGGTGGCCTTTAATGTTGCAGTTGTATAAAACGTTGGTTAAACCTCATTTGGAATACTGCGTACAGTTCTGGTCGCCTTACTACCGGAAGGACGTGGAGACTTTGGAGAGAGTGCAGAGGAGGTTTACAAGGATACTGCCTGGTATGGAATGTCTGAGTTACGAGGAGAGGTAAGGCAAATTGGGATTGTTTTCCTTAGAAAGACATAGACTTAGAGGACATCTCTAAGTCTACGTACAAGATTATGAGGGTATAGATAGAGTAAACAGGGTTAAGCTTTTTCCTAGGATGGACTCAAATAGCACGAGGGGTCACGGGCTTAGGGTGAGGGGTGTAAGGTATAATTTGGATGCTAGAGGGAGTTTTTTCACACAGAGGGTGGTGGGGGTATGGAATGCACTGCCAAGTAAAGTGATGGAGGCAGGTACTCTGGAGTTATTTAAGAAATACTTAGATGGGCACATGAACAGAATGGGAATGGAGGGGTATAGAAAACTGATTTAAAATAGGGATCATGAGCCTTGGGAGTCCATGGGAAATGTGTAAATAGATGATGATATTGACGTACTTGTTTTTATCCTACAGCTTGGTCTACCTTGTTGTCTAACAAGGGGTATACACACGATGGGTCGTGAGAAGGCTGCTGTTGGATTTTTTTCGAGAGTATCCTAGTGCTTCACGTCGTTAGTGTACGCTTGACCTGGACCATTTGATGGGCAACACGACAGCTCAGTGACTATCGCTGTGCTGTGCAGATACATGGATTTGGGCCTGTGTTTGTGGGAGTTTGCGCATTCTCCCCGTGCTTGCGTAGGTTTTCTCCGGGTGCTCCAGTTTCCTCCCACATCCCAAAAGGTGTACTCTTAGGCTAATTGGCAAAACAAATTCTCCCTAAGTTGTCTCAAATTTGGTTTTTAATCCATAGATCTATAAACATAGACAGGGATCACGGGTAGAGGTGGGAACATCGGGGTGGCGGCACGGGCTCGTTGGGCTGAAGGGCCTGTTTCCCGTGCTGGTTTGTTCTTTGTTCTTTGTAATATCAGTGTGGCTTGTGACACTAAGGGATACGCAAAGCACAACTCAGAGATTTAAGAAATTAAATAATCAAACAATATGAATGAAGCATTATTGACGTAAGAAGAGATTGTAATTCAATATCCATGTGTTCATAGATATATGTGTTTGGCATTTATTTTCAATATTGTCCAGCAATACAATTTGTTTGTGGGTAAATTTAATTGTCCTAATTTGTTCATTCAAAATTGTAAATCATTCAGTGCTGTTTAATAATATGGAGGAAGTGCTGTATTTTAATCCATACCTGTTGGAATTATTTTACAATAAATTACTTTTGTAATTTGGTAGAATTTTAAATGGAGTCTGACTCTTTTAATACATACTTGGATCAATGCAAAAATATATATGAGTAGATATATTTAATCAGCAACCAATTAGAAATGCTTCAAAGTGCTTCATGAGCATTGCAACACTTTGAATAAAAGATTTTGCATTTCTATAACATGTT
Source organism: Sphyrna mokarran (assembly GCA_024679065.1). Lineage (NCBI taxonomy): Eukaryota > Metazoa > Chordata > Chondrichthyes > Carcharhiniformes > Carcharhinidae > Sphyrna > Sphyrna mokarran. The sequence continues at coordinate 32,889,589 of JAGIQG010000010.1, read as the reverse complement.
CTATGTCCTCAAAACATTTACAAACACTTTAGAACCAATGGAACCATTATTATTTTGTAGGCAAATACACAAGCCAATTAGGTCTCAAGGATAACGGGTAGATGGATTGTTTTTTGTTGTGTTGATTGATGGAAGAATGTTGACCAAGGCATAAGGAAAAGTCTTTGCTCATCTTCCAATAATGATGTGGGATCTTTTACTTCCATCTAATTAGGTAAATGATGTATGATTTTGTCATTATTATAGCACTTTCAGAAAATAGCAAACTTTTCAAACTGCCCTTTGTCCATTCAGATAAATGTACTTTTGCTCTGGTTTGAATCTAGGACCTTCTGTCTCAGTGGTGAGTCAATCTGATGCTGAAGTGCAGTGACTATTGTTATGTAGACATGATAGCTATTTCCTGAACAGGAAAAGTCAAGCACTGAGAAGAAGGATTAGCCCATAAATTTTCAGAATTGTATGGTTTGGACAAATGTTCACAGTTAAACTGGAGGTTTGATAGCAGGAATGTATCAATGAACTCGAATAGCCTATTATTTATTGGTTGGCGATGAAGTGTGGTTATTGTGTACAAGACAATTTGAGCAGCACTAATTATAAACAAATTAATATTAAACAAATGTGTCTGGTGTTGTAACTGCACTGTAATTGTATATGTAATCTTTTTATACATCTACAAACAGCTACTCTTTGCTGTCTATATTCTTACTCTCTGAAATTGCAGCTTTCAGACACAGGAATGTAAAGCAAACAATGGAAGTGATTTCAGGAAACTTTTGTTAAGCCAGTTTAAATATCTTCACAGGACTAGGGAAAGATGTTTCCCAGACTCAATCATCAGCCCTGATTTGTGAGGTAACTATTAGCTGGATAGAGTTATTTAATTTCAGAAAATATGTCATGGTATTATCATGTGGAATTGCCAAAGTTGTTTGTTCAAATTTGCTTTTTCCCTTTGATGAAGCAGGTTGTTATTTTGCGACAGTAATTTACTAAGCAGACTGCTAAAGGCGTGAAAATACATAAAAGAGGCAATTCCATTCTCAGCAGGGAACCTTATCTGCTTAGAATGTGTAATGGAAATTCAAGCATGCATTGCCCATGATTTCTCAATGATTAAATGTCATAAAATTACCCTTGCCTTTTCAAGTGATGATTCTCAGCATGTGAATTGCAAATGATAAGTGTTGAATCTTGATAAGACATACCTGAACCACTCTGATTACTTTGTAGGCACTTCATCGTTCAGCTCAGCCAGGATTCTTTCTCTGTGCCATTCACAATGTGAATACTGACGTAAAACCAAAGATTATTAGTTTAAAAATCAATGAGTGCAGATTTCTGCCTTCTCAAGTAGCATTTCTGGGAGATTATGCTTTGAAAATTACCAGGGAATCATCCTGGAAACTAACTCCAAATAAATTCCAATGAACAGTCCTGTCCTGTGTATTTGTTTTCACCTTCTGGGTTCTAATTTTCATTTCTGCCTTCTTGTTTGTATTATTGATTGATATTGAAGAATTGGAATGATCCTGATTATTAATCAGTCCCAGTAAAATATATTGGAATTCAGTATAATTTCTTTTTATGAAGAGAACATGTTGCAAGGGTGTGAATTTTGGATTAGTTATTCAAGCAAAGAATCAGTGGAATAAGGTGACAAAACCCTGAATATGGCAATCATTTTTACTTTTAATCCTACTTTTAACCTTGCAAATTAAGTTACTTCTTCTAATACCGGCTACAAAGCTCACACACTCCATGTATCTACACAACACTGGACACAAGCTGGGCTTTTACCTGAACATGGTTTAGGGCTCTTTGACTTAATAGATTGCAAACTTTGGGTATGTTCTGGATAATCACTTCACATGAAATAAAACAGATTCAATCAATTTTCTTTTACTGCTCATTACATGAAAATAATAAATTAAACAATTTTTGCCATTTGATACAGGTTGAATTCACTTTAGAAGGCTCCAATGTCTGAACAAACCGTTACAAACCTACATATTTAATCCGGAACGCTCAATTCAAGCTTGCCTGCAACCTGATTCCTCCAGAGAGAGACAAAGACAAAAGCTTGACCTCTGCTACTCCCTCATTTCATATTGGCTCACCAAGCTACTAATCAAAGCTACCACCTTGAATGAGAAACATCCACTCCTGCTGAATGTTGGAGCGATGGCAGCTCTATTGTCTGTTTAGCCAAGTCCCCCACTGACACGTTTGAATGGAAACCAGTCCAACATTAGTGATGAAAATATCTCCCACCAATGTTAGATGATCTCCAAAGTCTGAAGCTAATCTGACATATTGGAAACACAATTCAAAGGCAACTAGTATTCATAGAACATAGAACGTAGAACATTACAGCACAGAACAGGCCCTTCGGCCTTCGATGTTGCGCCGACCAATATAAAAAGCAATGCGCCTCCAAACTAAACCATTCCCTTCTCTTCCATATACTTATCAACTAACGTCTTAAACACCACCAAACTTGGCGCATCTACAACTGCTGCAGGCAGGGCATTCCACTCCCGAACCACCCTTTGGGTAAAGAACCTACCTCTGATATCCATCCTATAACTATCACCCCTTAATTTAAAGCTGTGTCCACTCGTGCTAGCTTTCTCCATCCTAGGAAAAAGGCTATCACTGTCCACCCTATCTAAACCTCTAATCATCTTATATGTTTCAATAAGGTCTCCTCTTAGCTGCCTTCTTTCTAACGAAAACAAACTCAAATCCCTCAGCCTCTCTTCATAAGACCTGCCCTCCATACCAGGCAACATCCTGGTAACCTCCTCTGTACCCTCTCCAATGCCTCCACATCTTTCTTATAATGTGGGGACCAGAACTGCACACAATACTCCAAGTGCGGCCGCACTAGAGTTTTGTACAGTTGCAACATGACGTTGCGGCTCCGAAATTCAATCCCTCTACCAATAAAAGCCACTGAATTCATCCTAAAGAAGGTCTCAGATAGGTTATATCCATTTGGATATTACCCTTTTAATTTTGTGTCAGAGTCATTATAAAAATTAACAAAAGGATGTCTCAATGTTACAAATAATGGGGTTACTGTTTGTTGCAATGTTCTTAGATCACTGATTAAATTTACTCTTTATGTAACTCAGCTTTTTGTTGATCTATTGTCATTGTATTATAAATAAATCAATACACGATTTAACATAATTCCTATCATATCTATAAATCAGTACCATTTAGAACATAGAACATAGAACATTACAGCGCAGAACAGGCCCTTTGGCCTTCGATGTTGCGCCGACCACTTAGGAAAAAGCAATGACCCTCTAACCTAAACCATTCCCTTTTCGTCCATAAACTTATCTACTAACATCTTAAACGCCACCAAACTTGACGCATCTACAACTGCAGCAGGCAGGGCATTCCATACCCTTACCACCCTTTGGGTAAAGAACCTACCTCTGACATCCATCCTATAACTACCACCTCTTAATTTAAAGCTATGTCCCCTCGTGCTAGCTTTCTCCATCCTAGGAAAAAGGCTATCACTGTCCACCCTATCTAAACCTCTAATCATCTTATATTTAAGAGTAGACTTTACAAGTTTCAATTTCCAGTGTAGAACATTGTGTATGCAGTAACCTATGAGGAATTCAGCCATGGAGCTCAGTGGGTCTCCTAAAATTTCATAGCCATTAAAATTAACAAAGGGGATTTTTCTGGCAGATGCACCTCTGCAATTAAACTCCTCCCTAAAATGGCAAACCAGGAAATTCATGAAATCCACCCTGTGGTCCAGAACAGCATACCCAGCAGGTTGCAGCAGAATTTGGGTCTGCTATCACACCTACTTTGCAATTTGTGTTGAAATTTCAATAAGAGAAAATTTGCATACTGAAGAATTTACTAATTAGGGTCAAATTGAAAATGTGATTTCAGGGTAATCGATACTGGCCAGGGGGTATATAGATGGGAGGTTGTAGGAGGTGGCAAATCAAAAAAACTTTTCAGATTGAGACTAAGAGCTGAAGTGGAAGATGTCTTTAAATGTTTTCTTCCAAAAAATTTTCCTTTGTGTTTTATAGTTTCTTGGCAAAATATGAACCAGGACGAAAAGATTGGGGCAATCAATTTTCCAAATCTAAATGGATACAAAATTGATTTCTTGACAAAAACCAGAGGGTGGTTATAGAAAGTTGTTTTTCAAACTGGAGGCCTATGATCAGTGGTGTGCCTCAGGGATCAGTGCTGGCCCACTGTTGTTTGTCATTTATATTAATGATTTGGATGAGAATATAGGGGGCACGGTTAGTAAGTTTGTAGAAGACAAATCTATTCGAGGAATAGATAGGGTGGATTCTCAGAGGCTATTTCCCCGAGCTGAAATGGTCACTACGAGAGGACACAGATTTAAAGTACAGGGAAGCAAATACAGAGGGGATGTTAAGGGTGCGTTTTTCACTCAGAGGGTGGTGAGTGAATGGAATCGGCTGCTGTCGGAGGTGGTAGAGGCGAACTCGCTGGGGTCTTTTAAAAGATTTCTGGATGAGTATATGGGAACTAATGGGATAGGGGGTCTGTGGATTGGTAGGTATAAATGTGATCGGTGCAACTCATGGGCCGAAGGGCCTGTTTGTGCTGTAGTGTTCTGTAAAAAAGACACCAAGATTGGTGGCATGGTGGACAGTGAGGAAGGTTACTCCAATTGCAGTGGGATCTTGATCAATTGGGCCAGTCGGCTGATGAATGGCAGATGAAGTTTAATTTAGACAAATGAGAGATAATGCATTTTGGTAGATTGAACTAGGGCAGGACTTAGTCAGTTAATGGTAGGGCATTGGGGAGAGTTACAGAACAAAAAGATCTAGGGGCACTTGTTCATAGCTCCTTGAAAGTGCAGTCACAGATAGACAGAGTGGTGAAGAAGGCATTTGGCATGCTTGGTTTCATTGGTCAGAACATTGAATACAGGACTTTGGGACGTCTTGTTGAAGTTGTACGAGACTTGAAAAGGCCACACTTGCAATACTGTATGCAATTCTGGTCACCCTATTATAGAAAGCATGTTATTAAACTGGAAAGAGTACAGAAAAGATTTACTAGGATGCTACCAGGATTTGATGGATTGAGTTATAAGGAGAGGCTGAATAGACTGGGACTTTTTTCTCTGGAACATAGGAGGCTGAGGGACAACCTTGTAGAGGTCTATAAAATAATGAGGGCCATAGACAAGATAGATAATCAATATCTTTGCCCAAAGATAGGGGAATCTAAAATTAGAGGGCATAGGCTTAGGTGAGAAGGGAGAGATAAAAAGTGTCCAGAGGGGCAATTTTTTCACACAAGGAGTATCTGGAACAAGCTGCCAGAGTAGTAGTAAAGGTGGGCACAGTTTTGTCTTTTAATTTTAGTTACATGGGTACGATGGGTACAGAGGGATATAAGCTAAATGCTGGCAATTGGAATTAATTTATGGGTTTTAAAAAAAAGGGTGGCATGGACAAGTTGGGTTGAAGAGCCTGTTTCCTTGCTATATACCTCTATGACTCTATAATAGTGGTTCCCATGGAAGAGCCAGAGGAAAGGCAGGGGTCAATAAGAAACAAAGCAGCCTAGTAGAAATGCAGAGCAATATGGAAGGAAGTGGTGGTGAATGCCATCTCAATCACTGAAAACGGCAGCACATCAGTTGTCTACCACTTCCAGTCTTCCAGTGCTAACCACTTTACCGCTGTGCTACCCAGGTCTTCTTCAGATGGTCTCAACTTCCTCTTCCATCTGGTTGTGTCATTTCAACTGCCATTCTAGAAATATCCAAGGAAAATGGCTCTAAATGTGAAAGCCAACAATAATTCTTTCTTATCTGAAGCATATCTATCAGTTTATTTATTTTGTAAACCCTGCTTTTCAATGACATTTTTCTCCAATTTAATTGTGCATTCTGAGACTCTTCACCTTTACAATGTCACGTATCTTCAAATTTCCACGGTTTTGAATTCTAAAAATTGATATAAGTTTGTGTTTGGCTGTGAAATTCCTCTTCAATGTATCTTTAACTTTACTTGCATTCTTTCTTTCTCCAAAACAGTTTATTCTTTGTGTGAAGCAACTTAAGTAGGTATTGGGTTATGGCTCAGTGGTCAAGGGTTTTTAATGTAACTGGATGCAGTCAAGCAGCTAAGGGATGTAAAAAGTTTGGAGTCTAATTTGGCTATCGTTTTTTTTGCCTCCAATGAACTGAAATTTGCATCTCTCTGGTCCTCTTTGAGTGCACATATTTCACTCTGTCAGGCTGTGGCTACCAGTTACTCCAATAAGCAGAGATCTGGGATCCTCAGTCAGCCCTGATGAGAGGCAACAAAAAAGGATTGTGGTGCCATACAGACTACTCCTGATCTGGATCTAGTTGTCATGGACAAAATGAGTGCTGGTCCATTTAGTATCCATTTGAAAGGAATTGACATGACTACACTTCTTCTAGTGTAATTAGACAGTACTATTCAGACACAGAAAGGAACATTCAACCTTTCTCTATTCTTTAATTATAGGTCCTATTTGGAGTAGGACAGAGGAAAATCAATTCTAAAAGAAAATGCTTTATACAGCCAAGCTTCTTGTTCTGCTCTTGAACGTGCTCATTGGTTGTCTCTGGTTGGTTTACGTTTCCTTCATTTAAATTTTCCATGGACTATGTCACTTTTAACTCTGCCTTATTAAGTTGCTGACTGACTACATTTGTGCTATGTTGTGGAAAGTGAAGGGATTGACTGAGGGTAAAAATATAAAATATCCCTTATAATGATTCTTGCTTACTGGCAACATGTTTAACTTGTGATCTTTAGAAGATTCAAAACCAATTAATTCCTCATGGATAAATAAGATGAAAAATATCACAATGTTTGACTGTCACATTCAGATTATAATTAATACAGTAGTTGGATCTAGAAACTGCAACATAGAATAAAACACTCATGGCATAACTTCACAGAAAAGTGAATCATTACAAAACATTTAAAAGAGAGGATGTCAGGAGATAGAACATAGAACATTACAGCGCAGAACAGGCCCTTCGGCCTTCGATATTGCGCCGACCAATTAAGAAAACCCTCTAACCTAAACCATTCCCTTATCATCCATAATCTTATCTACCAACTTCTTAAACGCCACCAAACTTGGCGCATCTGCAACTGCAGCAGGCAGGGCATTCTATACCCTTACCACCCTCTGGGTAAAAAACCTACCTCTGACATCCGTCCTATAACTACCACTCCTTAATTTAAAGCTATGTCCTCTCGTGCTAACTTTCTCCATCCTAGGAAAAAGGCTATTACTGTCTACCCTGTCTAAACCTCTAATCATCTTATATGTTTCAATAAGGTCTCCTCTTACCCGCCTTCTTTGTAATGAAAACAACCTCAAATCCCTCAGCCTCTCTTCATAAGACCTGCTCTCCATACCAGGCAACATCCTAGTAAATCTCCTCTGTACCCTCTCCAATGCCTCCACATCTTTCTTATAATGTGGGGACCAGAGATGCAGTTTAAAAATTAAAAAGCAATGAGGAGTTTTTTTTAGAAGGTTTTTAGTCAGCAGAATTCTCTCCCCCAGTGGAGGCAAGATCATTGAATATTTTAAAGGTTAAATTGGATAGATTATTGATTGAGAAAACAGTCAAATATTATTGGAGGTAGGCACAAGTGTAGGCCATGTTATTATCAAACGGTGGAGCATACTCACGCTCCTAATATGTTTGCTCTTATTTATATAGACAAAAAATCACGATCATAAAAGAAAAAAACTATTGGGGCTAAAGGCTGACAAATCTGTTGGACCTCATTATGTGCATCTAAGTTTTTTAAAAAATTCCAGAGATTCTGGAAAATTCCAGCAGATTAGAAAATCACAACTGTTGCACCTATGTTCAAGAAAAGACAGAGATGGAAAGGAGCAAACAAAGATCCATTTAGAGTAACATATTTTAGACAGGATCTCATTCTCTTATTGGTGATGAACTTGGAGATAGGAATGGCTCATTAATAGTGGCTTAGCCAAGATGCCTTTTTGCCTTGCAGCGAAATTAAGTTCTGGGCAGGATGTTTCATGGTCAATTTTTTCTGTCCCACCATCAATTGAGACCCTTTAGTTACCATTAAGGGCAACCTAAGGAGCTCATACCACCATTGCTGAGATTAATATAACTATAGGTATGCTTGTCATCATGCAACATGCACTACAGCCACTGTAGGGATGATTGTCAACTTCTGAGAGGGAGGTTCCTCAATCAAAGGTATTCAGTGTCTGATGGAGAAACTACGCATGGGGAAGTGGGGGACACTGATACCACCTCTTGCCCTGACTTCTGAATACGCACTGCCCTTTCTCCTGGTAACCCTCAGCCTGCAAATCCAACACTCCCACTCCCCTCCCGCCCAATTAATTACCTTTGTCCTGGGTCATTCCACAATCCTTGGGTTCCAGTGCCTACACTTCGAACAATAGCCATAGCCACCTTCTTGGCACTATTGAACTCAAGAGCTGCCAACCTCTGACTGGTTGGAACTCTCCCTAGGTGAGACTTTTGCATTCGTAAAACAGATTCATGGGAGATTCCACAGCACTCCCTGAACAGCATGCCATTTGGTAGACCTTATGGAAAGGAGATGGCACCTGTTTCTCGCCAGTTCTCCAGCTGGCAGGTCAGACTTCTGATGCCTCAATAAATTTCCACCTTTCACTTAGAAATATTGAGGAAATATCACAGGGCATTTAGAAAAGCATAACAGAATCAAGCAGAGTGAACACAGTTTTGTGAGAGAGAAATTGAAAGTTCATTGCAGTTCTTTGAAGATATAAAAAGCAAGGTAGATAAAGGGGAAACAGTAGATGTAGTATTTTTAGATTTCCAAAAGGCATTCAATAAGGTGCCACATAAATGGTCACTGTACAAGAGCTCATGATGTTAGAGACTAGCCTGGCTTGAGTACTGGTGAATTAAAAAAAGAGTAGGATAAGTGGGTAATTTTCAGATGGCAAACTATAACCAGTGAACTGCCACAGAGAGCGGTGGTGGGTCCTCCATTATTTGTAATCTTTCTGGAAGGTTTAAATGAAAAGACTGATTGTAGCCAAATTGATTAATAATGCAAAGGTGGAAGGAAAGCAAGTGTGAGGAGGATGCAAGTGATCAACGTTCTCAAGGTATTAATAAGGTAGACTGAATTAGAAGAAACCATTTTCACTGGTTCGGGTATCGAGGGCTGCAACATAGTTTAAAATTGGAGCTAGTTCGTTTTGAAATTAGGGAATACTTCTTAGGAAGGGTGCTAAAGGTTTGGAACTTGTTTTTTCAAACAGGAATTGTTAATTTGAAAACTAAGATTGATAAGTCAATATTTTTAAGTGATATGGTGCAAAGGCAATGGGGTTCATTTCACAGACCAATCATGATCTCACTAAATAGTGTAACAAGCTTGTTGTCTAACCAACCAACTCCTGTTCCTAAGTTATTGTAAAAATGATACCTATGAATAGATCAATATATGAGTTAATTGGTATTTCTCACCCCAATAAATCATCCACAGTTGCAACCCTGCAACAGGGGTAATAAGGATGAATTGTGTACTTTTTTAATTAAATTAAACATTGCGTAGCTAAAGACTCAGTGATTACTTCTGGTAAAGTTGAGAGTGTGCCAAGATATCCCCAGATGGGTAATTCACATTCTTCAGCAGTGTGTTTCTAAGTTTTAGCCTGACCACCAAATTTGCATCTGACTTTGAGTTTTCCTGACCAGTTAGAGTGATGGGCATGTTTACTACTACATGCACCTGCCAGTTGTAAGTTCACCCATCTTCTCTCTCAAGGCACTTCCTCACTTCTCCAACTGAACAGCCACAATGGACACTCATTTTCATTTAACATCCTGTCACAGGCATCCTTCATCTGTGACTCTCCAATGTCGTCCTCTTTCCTTTGAGGCCTCTTAGATACTGATGGTATCTAGTAAAGTCCAGGGAACTTATCCTCTGTCCGTGTGCCTGTATTGATACAGAGCTGCAATTTTGTTCTCATGCTTTCAGTTCTGTGCAGTGACACGTTGTTGAGAAGATAGTTGCTGCTGGTCTTGTCCCTGACCTGGTGTATGAATGGTTCCATGGTATAAATGTTGACAACTGGATAACTTCCTAGGTGGTAAGAATAAATTTCAAACTTTTGGAAAATATCTGCGAAATAATGAAATCACACACACAGCACAAATCCTATTAAAAAATAGCCTTTTACTTACGCAAGGAAGCAGCTGTCTGATATCAGTTTTTAAAACTTTGTTGTTTGTCATTTATTCAACCCCATTAATTCATACATTGTCTCACTGTGCATAACACTGTGTGCTTCCAAAAAGCCTAGCAAACCCAGAGTAAGTCAGAATGCTGGAGTAAAACAGCAGGTAGTGAGCATTTAACATCTAAATGGCAGATCCACTGCCCCAGAATACTGTCCCACAAGGTAAAGATGACACCCAGATTAAAAATGGATGCTCTGCTGGCTCCATTATGTGCTGAAAATTTCAGCAGTTTTAAGTTCCCACTTACTTTGACAAATTTCTAAAGTTCTCCCATTCAATCAACATTAGAAAATGAGTTTAATATGTAGTTGAAGTGCTGATTGTGTGGATGCTGAATACAACTGTTCCATGTTATAATTTATTCAAAGTGAAATGTTTTGTGAATTGTTATCCATGTTCATTGATGTAGACATCAAAATTAAATGTAACATTGTGTTGCCTTAAAAGTGAAGTTATGATAATGTAGGACACTAAGCTAGAAGGAAACTTTTTCTTCTCAAATCTCATCAAGTTTTTCCCATTCTTCAAATTGAAGGTGTAGGGATCCTTTGAACAACACTGTACAAAGATGAGTAACTTGTTAGTAACTTTTAAAATTGCTTTCTGTTATGTGGAGGATGCTGGCAAGACTAGTTTCATTGCCCATCTTTAGTTTGTTTTGGATTAGGATGAGAAGAATTGTCCATGGACTGCTGAAATCCATGTTGGAATGTTACAATTTTATTCTCACTACTGAACTAAGGAGCATCTATTTCCAATTGAGTAAATGACAAAACCATTTCACAATTCATTCGGAGTCAACCATACAGAGTAAAATTGGAGTCTGGTATGGGCTACACTGTATCAGCGAAAAAAATACACTCTTCCTTCTAAGAATAGTTAACCAATACAGAACGTTGCACGATTGTTATTTTGGTCATAGCCCACAATTTATCACTATTTTTTCAATAAAATATAACAAAACAAAATAGTAGCCCTTGATAAGGAAAAGTCTTTAAAAAGGATATAGTGCAAAAAGAAAACAATGAAAGATTATTGAAGAAGAAAAAGTGATTAAGAGGAAAAGAAAGTATATCAAAAAAGGATGAAATATTTGGACTTCTTGAATTAAAAAAAAAACAATTTATTCAAAAACTTAGCAACAGAAAACAGGACAAAGATGACTATGTACTTGAGTGAGTTCAGATTTGCCATTCCTTTTATGCTGTTTGAATACATCATTCATAACCACCAGTTATTATGCCTACAGGGCAATCCTATGAGTCTGAAATATCAGAGGAGTGTTTTAGATGCAACATTTGGGAAATTGGCGGCTGTGCATGTTAGAATTTCTAATATGTATTGTCAGTAGCTGACGGTCCCTGCCAGCGGCATTGACTTTTTATTTACTCATCCCACCCAACCTCAACAAAGCAATGTTTGGTTCTCCACCACTATCTACTCTCTGGGGGTGATTTTTTACAGTAAACATTAACTACAATTAACACATATGCTTTGCTAGTGTGGACTTGATGGAAACATTGGATAATGTGATGCAAAATGTGGTGTGAAAATGATTTTATGCAATGAAATCTGAGTAACAATAGTTTTCATAAATATTGTATGCTATTTTATTGCATATGGCTATTGAGACAGCATTCAAGATCAATACAGATATAGTACAATATACTATTCTAAATTAATTTTTCATCTTCCGGCAGCATTACATTCAACCTTATATACAATATATACAACGGAAGACACAGCAAGATATGTTGAAGTTACAATTATCTCTTGTCTGGTCACAAGAAGAAATATTATATAATGTTATATTTCCCAACATCTGAAGAGAGGTAACATGAAAACACTGCTCTTACATTGTTTAGAGTTTATACAGCATCAGGAGAAAAGAAAACACACACATTGAACTGAAAGGCGTAAAATTTACAAGTAGCAAACTTTGCTGTACATTCTAATGAATTGTGTAACTAGCGTTACAGATACGTATTAAATTGTGTTCCAAACTGTAAACTAAGGATGTAAAATATTGCATACAGTTTCTGATTTGTACATTTAAATAATTTGATACAGTGAAGCTATGAAAACTGTATTTAGTGGCAAATGTCACTTATCTCAGTACATTCCATACTCTGCTGTTTCAGGTAATGAAATTTGTGGTCAGCAATTTTTTCTTTCAGTGCCATGGTTGTAAGTGGCTTTTAATACAGATTTAGCCACTTTATCAAGATTAATTCTGATGCATTTTTACATAATGTAAAATTAGTAATGCTCGCAGTACAGATCTTCTTTGTACAGTTTATTTACACACACCATTAGGCATAACTACAATGGAACTGATTTCTGGTCAGACAGAGACCTGACCAGTCTGTAGTGAAACTTCAGTTACTGGCATTGCAGAAAATCACATCTACATTCAGGATTTTCTGGCACTTTCATCAACTGTTCAATATTAATAAATAAGTCAGCAGAAAGATCTTGAGGAGCCACATTCACCAAAGCAGTCCAAGTTCTGCATTCAACATAAAAGCACTCATGGTTAAGAAACAGCAAGAACTATATCTTCTATATATCTTTTAAACAAAACCTGTTGACTCCTCTCTGAAGGAATCAAACTTACATTTTAAATAAGCTATACACTTAACTATGTTTTGTATTCAATTGTGTTTAATATTTATATTCTGATGCAGCTCAAAATGTGAAGATCATTATCTCCACATTTGTAATATGACATTTTCTCTCCCTATAATGATTTATGGAAGGTTACCATTCTGGTTTTACTGAAAAAACTTTACTGCATCCTGATGGGTCTTTTGATCCAAATCCAATGTCCTGAAATTGCACTTTCCTTTCTTCCTATCTGTCAGACCATTTTCTTTTTTAAGTTAGGCTCAAACAATTCAATATGGGATCCTTCTTGAATATGACAAGCCCAAAAGTTCTGGCTTGTCATACAGTTAAACTACTTTCAATATGTTAAACAAGATGTTAAGGCCTAGGGTTTATTCTCAGGAGTTCAGCAGCAATAAAGCTAAGTTTGTGCTCTGTCTCCTATAAAAGGCTGACTTTAATATTTAAATGAGGTAGGATTTATACCAGGTGAGCAACATTCTACTTTAGTCCGTTCCTGGTGTGAGAAACATTTCAGAAAGGTAATATGGTCAAGGTGTTACTGGACTAGGAAAATTAAGTAATAGAAATTGTGGCCATATCCCAGCTTAAAGAAAGGCCTAACTGGCAACAACTAATATACAGCTAAATAAGTACTGCTTCAGTGCACTCCACCTAATAAAGGAAGAGAATGATCAATATTCAACAGAAACTAATGAGGCAGAAAGCTTCCTTGTCCTTGAAGGTATACTGTGCGTTGCAGTGTTATAACGGTCTCGAGGCATTATTGGTTACCCATTCACAATGAGGAAAAAAGGTAAACTTGAGCAGCATTCCACAAAAGTGTTTGCTGAGCAGCATCGCTTTGTTTGAGGTTCCAGAGATGTTGAAGGGTCTGTCAGTCTGAATAAGAGAAAAAAAACATTGCCTGTAACAATATTTCATAATATAAACTTAGTCACTTGTTAGTACAGACCTTGAATATTACTGAAGCTTTTTGTCTTGCCCTCATTAGGACAAATAGAAGAATGCCAAATTTAAAATAATCACAATAATTTATACTGTAGGAATAAAGTTTGCCAGAATTGGTTGGCAAGTTGACCGATTGTTCTTTGGCTATCTGTAATAGGCAAAGCACAGACTGTACTCTGCCAGCCCACCTTTGCAAAACCTATAACAAAACATCTACTTGTTAGATGTGATTCCCTGATTGGACCGCACTTGTTAACCAGTCCTGTATGCATTAATAGCTGCACCAACAACCATTTTAAGTCAAGTTCATACTGTGACTCATTTAGGATTGCTAGAAGCGACATGAGTTCACATGCAAACACCTGTTCTCTGCAAATAATGGGAGAATGATCAAGTTTTGTGCCTTTTTTTGATTACGTGGAAGCACAGGAAGCCTCTAGTTGTCTATTGTTATCTCCTGACAAGTCTGTCAAACATGCAGCACCTTATATGGTTAATTGAAATTTGGCAATCTTGTATTTGGCAATATGTCTCTTAAACAACATAAACTTAGCAACTTAAGACAGTCACACATGTTGATTTTGCTTAAGCTGGTTCTTTGCAATTACTTTATTTACTTAATAAACAATTTAACTATACAGAAGGCTCAGATATCAAGCTGCATCTATTTCCAGCGTTGCAGCCTATATCCTTTATCCCTCTCCTAAAAGTTGTTTGCTTAGCTATCTAAGCACAGCAACAATTCACATGGGAAATCTTGCTTTCGAGGCAATGTTTATTTCTGCTGCAGAACAGAAGTTTAAGGATTAAGACCAGGAATTTAGAGATCTGCACAATTGGGTGGGGCACAAAATGCAAAATATACTTTTGTATAACTTCAGCTACAATTTCATGATCCTGGGAAGGGAATCCAGATGAACGGAGCTCTCCAAGTAACCTACACTCTGACACAGAATGCAGCCAGATGTCAGGCCTATGCATTGATTAGAATGTGATTTCAAAGTGTAATCTCCAAAAGCTCTCTGCTCTACCTTTGAGGACACATACTATTAAAACAAAAGTGAAATGTGATGTCGACTGGAGTTACAAAGTGGAGCAATTGTGTCTAACCCATGAACCCGGTGCTCTAAATTTCCTGTATTAAGATATGCAACAGCGTACTTCAACATTAGATTTCAAAAGATTTGCATTCTGCCCATTTGAATGACACTTAATAAGTGCAACCAAGTCTAAGAGCAAGAAGTTAAAGTTTCAAAAAGATTCAAGTCTGACCTTTAAACCAAATGAATAAAAACAGTGCCTAAGCAGTGAAAGAAGTTTTTGGAAAGTATGGTATTGGTGTTTACAATGGGAATACTGTGCTCTAAGTATTACTGTTGGCACCAGTTCTTTTCAATTTCCTAAAATACAGTTATCAGGAGCCTGAACACAGGCTTCTTTTGTTTTTCAACATCCTATTGAAATTTTAACAAAAGAAATCCAGAACATAATGAGTATCAGATGCAGAACAATCTGCCGCTAGAAAATCAAACCTTGAAAAGGAGTTATTGAAGTGTGTGGCCACAAAAGAAACATTTACGGGGTGACAATAGTTCACAACAACAATGTGAAATGGTTACGTAGTCAATTGGCACCATTTTTTTCACCTTGCCTATTCTTTTTGTCACTAACTTCACAGGACGGTAATACAATTTTTTTTCAGACACTTGATTTCTAGTCTCACTGCCACTTTTAATGGGTTGGAAATTAAAACAATTGGCAATATGTTCTAAGACAATTACAAATAAAACCTTGCAAGTGATATATTGGTGGTTCATTGACTAGGAGCTTATTCTGTGCATGGACCAATGTGACCTGACACCTCCACCCACCATGTCTGGGATAGCAAGGGGGGGAGGTTGTCTAAAATTGAGCACCATGGTAGAGGTGCCATGCCCATCATCTACAGGCCCTTGGAGAAATCTTACCAGTGGTGGGGAGACAGAGGACAATCTGCTCACTCATGGACCCATCAAGGCCCCGAGGGTGGTCAATTACTTGCAACTTAAAAACTTGGGATTTTGACTGCAGCTGGGAAGGTCAGGGCCTATATGTGAAGCCTGGTAGACAGTTGGCTGGACAAGGGAGAATACCTTCTTTTCAGCTCCTCCTTTTCCAAGGTAATTCTCCCCATTGGGTTTCCCCTCTCACCCACCCTACAGATTCTGACACCCCTTGCCCCTCAGTGAGAGGGCCCTACAAGACACCAGACATGGATTCATCTAGGCTCCAACAGGTCCTTTCCAGCAGGGGATCCAGCTGTGGTCATCACTCCCAGTGGCACTTTGGAACAAGAGAACTGCCCGCAACTTGACTGGCTGGATAACTCAAGCCTAACAACATCTTGACAGTTGTAAGATGGCTATGGGCGAACTACATGTGGGTGGACCACTGACCTTGATACCAGAGGGTGAAACCCTGACTCCTGCAGAAAATTCAGCCTTTAGAATACATCACTAATAATTCTGGACTGGCAGCCTATTGCCTTCAAGGCAGCATGCAGCCTTCAAGATAAAATGCAGCATATGTTTCCTTTGCTTAAAGAGATCCCTAGCAAACATATATTCCATGGATTTTAAAGAACATAGTTTGAAATTAAAGAATATTAGCATATAACTCCTACTTTTCATTTAGCTGTTCCCTGGAGATGGCAAATTTCTCCATCCCTCATTGCCGGTACATGATCTACTTTGGAGGGTATTTCTGGGCAATCACATTTGGTTTGGATTCAGTCACTTATAGATCAACCAGGTCAAGATGATTTGTTTGCCTACCCTGAAGGGTATTAACTGAGGTTTTGCAAAAATCCCACAGAATTGGTATAAAAGCCTAATTCATAGATAATAAATCATCAGTTATTAAATTTAAATGTGATAAGAAACAGGAGCAGGAGTCAGCCAGTCATCTTATCAAGCCTACTCCATCAGTCAATAAGATCATGGTTGATCAGACTGTGGCCTTAACTTCTCTCTTAACCTTTGACTGTCTTGTAGACAAAAAACCTGTCTAGCTCAGCTGTGAATGTATATCCAACCACCAATACCCTCTGTGGAAGAGAATTCCAAAGACCAGCAACCCTCAGAATCCTCCAACTCTGATAAATAAGATCTTTTTTAAGATTTTATTTTTAAACTGTGATGCTAGATTTCTCAATACGAGGAACTGTCCTTTCAGCATCTACTATGTCAACCTCTTGGGAATCTTATGTTTCAATTAGATCACCCTATTCTTCTAAATTCCAATGAGTGTTGGCTTATCCTGCTCAAACTTTCCTCATAAGATAATCTTTTTGTCCCAAAATCAGTCAAAGGAACATTCTCTGAACTGCTTCCAATGCACATATATCACTGCTTAAATAAGGAGACCAAAACTATACACTGCTCTATGTATTTCACCCATGGTTTGTATAATTGTAGCAAAACTTCCCAATTTAAACTCACAATCTATCATAGTCTAACAGTATTTGCACGTTCCATTAATCTACTTAAATTACAACAATTGCCTGTTTGAATTAACCTTTGGAATTACCTAGATTTGAGAATGTAAGGGAATTATATGGCAAATTTGATTAAAAATAGTGACAGCTAGCAGAAATTCACCTTAAAATCAGAGAATAATGTAACCAAAGCCAAATCACCATAATGGAAGTATTTGCTGCATGATTACCACATTAGGCATGGGTAAGAGTTACTGTGAAGGAGCCTTGTGTATTGCTTAGCATGACGAAGCAGGATATCAATAAACTCATACAGTAGCTAAAAGATGTTCCATTCAACACACACTTTCCTGAAATGTTGAAAACCACCAGAAAATGAGCATTAATTGGATTGTAAAAAATTTTGCCTAATCATCACCACTCCAAAATAAAATTGGTAATGCAGCTCCAACATTAATTAGTGCACAGTGACACAATGTGAAATCAGTATTGTCTGACTAGTTAATGGCTATTATATTCTTTTAAACATGAATTTGACTGAATGGAGCTACTTATACATTTGGAGTCAGAAGGCAAAGCACATAATCTTGGTTGATACTCAGGCCCCGATTTTACCTAAAATCCGCACCCGTTTTTGGACGCAAAATCACAATAAATTCAGGCGCAGGCTTGTAACGTGATGTGCACCTGAAACCGAGCAGATCACGCTTTACCAACACCCGATTCAGGCCAGATCCGGTCTGTGCATCAATCGGGCAGCCCCATGATTTAAATGCATTAGTATGCATTTAAATCGACTTAATCAACTGTGCTCCCAACTCTACCGCCAAACCCCATTTCATTGTCTTCGGATCCCTTCCAGATCCGCGCTGTTACCAATCTGCACAATAAAAATTCGAAGTGGATTCCTATTCTGCAGGGTAATCCCTGAAGTCCATCCTCCTCGAACACCCTTTGCAGACCCCCCCTGCTAATCACCCTGGCAGACCCGCCCCTCCGCGATGTAACCCACGGGAGGCAAACACCCCACTGGGAGGCAGGCTCCCCTCAGCACACCACAAACACCTCCGGAAACCATCCACCCTGCGAGGCTGCCCACCCTCCCTCGGCAGAGTAGGCTCCCAACCTACCTCCCTTGCTGCTGTCCCTCCACCATCCTCTGACCTGCACTCGTTGATGTGGCGATGTTGGCATTGGACTGGTGCAAACACAGTAAGAAGTCTCACAACACCAGGTTAAAGTCCTGTTGGGCTGGTGTTGTGAGACTTCTCACTGCAATTGTTGAACAGCCCACAGCACCTTCCTGGCCTTCCACTGGCTTCTGCCAGAATTGGAGGTGGTGGGGGGGGACTCAGATGGATCTCTGGTTGGGGAGGAGGGCAGTATCAGATGGATCTCTGGTTGGGGAGGAGGGCGGTATGAGATAGATCTCTGGTTGGGGAGGAGGGCGGTATGAGATGGATCTCTGGTTGGGCAGGGGAGCAGAATTAGATGGATCTCTGGTTGGGGTGAGGGGTGTGGTGGAGATCCTCCCAAGTCAATCCTCCCCCATCCTCCACCACCCCCAGCCCCCAACCAAAGATCCATCTGAGGAAAAGGGAGAGTGGTATGAGGGGGTGTCTCCCAGGGGGCCTGATTGCAGGAGGGGATAGCTGCCTCCTAGGAGGGGTTTGATTGGGGGGCTTCTGCCAGGGGGGCAGGCTTGCCTCCCAGGGGAGTCCAATCACACCTCATTCTCCAATCCCTCTCCCCCCACCAGCCTGGCTCTCTGTTTTGTCTTTCATGCTCAAACACACTGCTTCAGTTTTTTTTCAAACTGTGCGTGCACAGTTTAGAGCTCCAATTTTTCCAGCAGTGCTAAGCCCTGCCCACAGCACGGATCAGACCGGACCGGAGCCGTCAAAAAGCGGATGGATGCGCTGGAATGAGGATTCCGCGCTCAGATTTACATCCGGATCCGGTACTTCGCCTCCGATCGGTAAAATCGGGCCCTCAGAGTGCTGCAACGCCAAGAGATGCTGCGTTTTTGATGAGATGTCACACCAAGGACCCATTTACTTTCTTAGGTGGTCATAAAGTATTCCATTGCATTGTTTTGAAGTCCTCAGTGTCCTGACTAACTTTTATCCCACAACCAACATTACTAAAATAAATTAACTGCTCATTTATCTCAGTGTTGTTCATGGGAGCT
Source organism: Sphyrna mokarran (assembly GCA_024679065.1). Classification (NCBI taxonomy): domain Eukaryota; kingdom Metazoa; phylum Chordata; class Chondrichthyes; order Carcharhiniformes; family Carcharhinidae; genus Sphyrna; species Sphyrna mokarran. The sequence goes on along the minus strand of JAGIQG010000010.1, from coordinate 32,870,008 downwards.
TGCTCTATGCAATTTAATTGCCATGTTTACCTATGTTACAATGGTGAATTCAAGCAAACAAGTACTTTTGAAGTGCAACTGCTTTGGGGTAAAACAAGGCCATTTGTTGTTTCTGTTTTTATCCCATTCTGACAACAACCTGAGGCTGAATCAGCCTCACCTTGGTGTCATATTTGAAGCCACGAGCAACTTCCAATCACAACTCCATGCAGTCACTGGCACTTTCCACCTCAGTAATATCGCCTCAGCTTATCCATACCCAAAATGTTGATTCATGTTTTTGGTACTACCAAACTCAACTCACTTCAAGACATTCCTGGTCAATATTCCATGTTCAATCTTACACAAATTTAAAATCATCCAAACCTCTGCTGCCTATCATCTAAGGCTAGGCTCATCCATTTATCCCTGTACTTACTGACATACAATGGCTCTGAATTGAGAAACATCTTCAGTTTAAAATTCTTATCCTTGTTTACAAATTACTCTACAACCTAACTATTCCTTATCTCAGTAATCGCTCTGCAAATACAGAGCATCTTCAATTTTAATCACACCAGTATTGTTGCTGGTGCATCAACTGCCTGGGCCCTAGAGTATTGCATTCTCTCTCTCCACCTCTTTGCAGCTGCTTCTCTTCCCTCTTCTATGATACTCCTTACGTCTGACCAATATTTTAGTCATTTACCCCATATCTTTTTCCATGGATCATTTTAAAAATAACACTGGAGTGCCCTGGAGCAATTGTATTTCCATAGCACCTACAGTGTAATGAAATTGTTGAATATAAATTAGTATCATTCTACTTTGCTTAAGCGCTGAACTACAATGGCACCAAAATAATTGAACAAAGAACCAGAACAAGCAAGTTTGTTTGTAAAGACATTCCAGCTAGATTCTGCATTTCACCACCTAGTTGAAGTCTGTAAATAAATTCAGTATATCTTCCCGTTCATTGATGGTGAGAGCAAGATCAAGTTACAAGAAACACACAGTCACAGCACTGTCAGCTAGTCTAAATTCAAAATGATGAGATAGCACAATTCATGGTCACAAAATTAATATTAAAGGGATTGACCATTTAGCCATTCTTTTAGGCATTTAAGGCTAGACTTTCCAACTGGCTAGATTTTAAACTAAACATGAAAGAACACCAATCAAAAAGACTAAGCAATAAGTCACATACATGATCTAACTGGATTGTCAATAAATCTGAGGTTTTACCTTCAGTATTTGAATGAGAAGATCGTGTTGAAGGAGTCAGTTTGATGTTGATGGTTCACCAGTATAGCGTTTCTGATACTATTGAATTGAATCCTCTTTATAATTTATTACGCTTCCACTCATTCATCTACAGAGTTTTGCCAAGTTTCCGCCAAAACCCAATCTTCTCATAAAGTTAATCAATTCTGCACTCTTCTCTGCACAGTTTTTATTCACAACCACCACTGTACAATATTAAAATTGACACTAACAAAAACAAATTTCGATTTCTGCTCTAGTTGTGTTTTTCACACTCATATGATCTTTTCTTGGGAGTGTAAAGTAGCAGAACATTTCACAGGATGCTTGTCAGGCTGACCATCATGGCAATAGCCATCATTATACTAACCAAACGGTTGACTCATCCCATATCCAAGTGATCTCACGCACACAAACAAAAACATATATATACAGAAAAATACACATATTCCAGGACACTTGGTTGTGCAAATATATGTCAACTCATAATTCAGAGTTGTGTCTAATGCAGGGCTGGATCCTTGTGTCTTTTGGCTCAGAAGTAACAATGCTACCATTAAGCTAGAAGCTTGCACCTAACAACTTAATGTGATTCAACATCTAAGATCTTTGTTTATTGTTGTCCCACCATGGATGCAGAGATTACTGTCAATGAAAGCAGATATTAGTCTTACAGGAAGTGATGAAATTGTACAGCTACCTGAGGGTTTTCCTGGATGTCAAATACAGAAATGTATACTTGTCCATCCACAGCAACTAACTATTGAAACTGCAACTTCTACTTTTGAAATCAGAATTCCATGCTTTAAGTGCAAGCCCATGTTGTGGGAAAACATTGTATTGTTACATGATGAATTGTTTTGCTGACTGTGCTGCTCCTGAGGATTTGTTTGTACCTGCTGAGCTAATGAAGATTCAAATTAGTGCTCACCGGTTGTCTAAAGACAATTGCCCTCGGGGAAAGGGACAGATGTTAGAGCCAAGGTAGCTCTAAATATTATTACAGACAGGGATGCAGTGGTAGTATAGTTTGCCCTGATTTGATTTATCACATGTATTAGTATACAGTGAAAACTATTGTTTCTTATGCACTATACAGATAAAGCATACTACTCATAAAGAAGGAGAGGGTGCAGAATGTACCATTACAGTCAAAGCTAGAGTGTAGAGAACCGTCAACCTAATATAAGGTTGGTCCATTCAAAAGTGTGATGACACCAGGGAAGACACTGTCCTTGAGTTGGATGATACATGATTTCAGACTTTTGTATTTTTTTCCTGATGAAAGGTGAAAGTATGCCCAGAGTGCGTGGGATGGTTGCTTTTCCGAGGCAGCTGGAAGTGTAGACAGAGTCAACGGATGGAAAACTGGTTTGCGTGATGGATCAGGCTTCATTCATGCTCTTTGTAGTATTTTGCAGTTTTGATCGGGAGAAGTCATACCAAGCTGTGACACGAATGCTTTCTATCATGCATCCATAAAAGTTGATGAGAGTCATAGTAGATAGGCTGAATTTCCTTAGTCCGCTGAGAAAGCAGAAGCATTTGTGTGTTTTTTTAACTATAGTGTCAGTGTGGAGCAACCAAAACAGGTTTTTGGTGATCTGGACACTTAGAGACTTGAAGCTCTCAACCATTTCCACTTCATCCCATTGATATACACAAGCATGTTCTCCAATAAGCTTCCTGAAATGTTCCCTGCTCCAACAGTTACACACACACACATACACACACACGTACATCATGCATTTAGAAGCTTCTAGAAGTCCAGAAATTCCCTATTTGGTTATGTTGAGATGGAAACTTAAAACGTTGTAGGCCTAATGGTTTGCTTTTGGTTCACTGAAGGGACGAAAAGTGGAAATTTCCAACAACAGATTTGAAATAGCTTATTGCTAGTAGCAGCATGTTTCTATACTTACTTCAGTCAAGGTGTAATTGAAGCCTTGGAACCAAGTTCTAGTTTGGTCCTTTAAATCAGTGGGTAAAAGTTTGCCTCAATTCTCTGCTTACTAGCAGGATTTTAGGCAAGGTGCTGCTTTGGCTGGTCTCTGTCTATCTAATCAGATGACACACTGACACTACCCTCCAAACGTGTGCTAACAAATGTTCTCCATCATAATTTGGTTTCTATCAGGTAACCACAGCATCCATTTTTCCATTGACCACAAATATGGTCCCTGACGACTTGAACATAATTGTGTGACAGTGCTCAAGTTTCATTCATTTGCACCTCCTTGTGATAGAATGGGCTTCTCCTCATGCCTAGTCTGTACAATCTGATTCACAGCCAAGACTTCTATAAGTCCATTTTGAACTCAGCTTTTAAAGAAGAATCATATGGGTGATATGATAGTACTGCTGCCTCACAGTGCTAGGGACCTAGATTATTACATTCCAGTCTTGTATGACTATCTATGTAGAGCTTGCACACTCCCCCCGTGTCTACATGGGTTTCCTCCAGTCAAAAGGTCTTAGAATCCCTACAGTGCAGCAGGAGGCCATTTGGCCCATAAAGACTGCACACTCTCTGCAAAACAGCATTCAACTCAGGCACACCCCTGGCCTATCTCCACAACACCAGTCATTTTCCCTACTAATTCCCCCAGCCTACACACCTTGGGACATTAAGGGGGCAATTTAAAACGGCCAAGCCACCCAACCTCAATATCAAGATGTACAGGTTGGGTGGATTGGCCATACTAAATTCCACCAATTCCCAAAGATGCACGGGTTAGGTGGATTAGCCATGGTTTTTTTTTCTGTTTTTATTCCAATTCAATCAAATCAAGTCCAATTCAGAGTCTCAACAAGCTGAGACATTCCCAATAGAAGCTGACAAGACAGGGCTCTCACCTCCTGTCTTGGGCTTGATCGACATGATCCAAACTGATCAGAATAGGCGTAACTACTCCTCCAAGGCTTGATCTCATTTGCATCTTAGCCAAAAGGTCAAGATGCCGCTTTCAAAAATTGTTCCAAATGAAGCTAAAATGTAACCTAATGACTTCAACCAAGCACGGCATGTCAGTACTACACTCGATCTTAGCCAAAAGGCTGAGTAGGTATGCAAGGTTACAGGTATAGGGCAGAATGCTCTTTTGAACAGTCAGTCTGGCCATGATGGGCTGAATGGCGTCTTTGTACATGGCATGGATTCTATGGTTCCATGGGCTCGAAAAGGTAAATGTGTTTCTCACAACTGTTGCATTGTCTGAATTTTTCCAAAATTTTCTTTCTTTATTTCAGCAGATACTTGGATAATTGCAGACATTAATTCCACAGGAAAGATTTGCTGCATTTTAATATCTTCTAATGGAATGTTCTGAAACGTCTTTTGCATTTTAATGCTCTGTCCAGACAAGGAAGCTAACTTACAGCCTTGTGTAACTTACAGCCTTGTGTAACGTACACGTATACTGGCAGAAACAAAGAGGCCCTTTCACCTCTCAACTCCATCCTGTTTCAAAGCAGATTTCCCATTCTCCATTTTGTTTTAAAATTCAAGTTTCCATTTTTCATAAATCTATACATATAACTAAGTAGATGTCACAATGTTACACAATGAAAGTTCACAATCGAGTTAATCCTCTCTGTTGGACCCAATGATCTGATATTAGAGACAGGCAGGTTCAAAAAATTCTAGGGACTCTTGCCACAGACATTCTGGCCTGAATCAACTCTCAGGTCTATTGGGGGTACATATATCACTAAGGGAAGGGATTCTTCCCACTTAGAACATAGAACATAGAACATTACAGCACAGAACAGGCCCTTCGGCCTTCGATGTTGTGCCGACCAAAATAAAAAGCAATGCCCCTCCAAACTAAACCATTCCCTTCTCTTCCATATACTTATCAATTAACCTCTTAAACGCCACCAAACTTGGCGCATCTACAACAGCTGCAGGCAGGGCATTCCACTCCCTAATCACTCTTTGAGTAAAGAACCTACCTCTGATATCCGTCCTATAACTCATACCCCTTAATTTAAAGCTGTGTCCCCTCGTGCTAGCTTTCTCCATCCTAGGAAAAAGGCTATCACTGTCCACCCTATCTAAACCTCTAATCATCTTATATGCTTCAATAAGATCCCCTCTTAGCCGCCTCCTTTCTAACGAAAACAACCTCAAATCCTTCAACCTCTCTTCATAAGACCTGCCCTCCATACCAGGCAACATCCTGGTAAACCTCCTCTGTACCCTCTCCAATGCCTCCACATCTTTCTTATAATGTGGGGACCAGAACTGCACACAATACTCCAAGTGCGGCCGCACTAGAGTTTTGTACAGTTGCAACATGATGCTGCGGCTCCTAAATTCAATCCCCCTACCAATAAAAGCTAAGACTCCATATGCCTTCTTAACAACTTTATCCACTTGACTGCCTACTTTCAGGGATCTATTGACACATACACCAAGATCCTTCTGTTCCTCAACACTATTAAGAGCCCTACCATTAGCCCTATACTCTACACATTTATTGTTCCTGCCAAAGTGCATTACCTCACACTTTTCCACATTAAACTCCATTTGCCACCTCTCGGCCCAGCTCTGCAACTTGTCCAAGTCACTCTGTAAACTATAACACCCCTCTTCACTATCTACCACTCCACCGACTTTAGTGTCATCTGCAAATTTACTGATCCATCCCTCAATACCCTCATCCAGATCATTTATAAAAATTACAAACAGCAGGGGCCCCAAAACAGACCCCTGAGGCACACCACTCGTCACCGAACTCCACGATGAATATCTCCCATCAACCACCACCCTCTGTCTTCTATCTGCCAGCCAATTCCTAATCCAATTAGCTAAATCACCCTCTATTCCACACATCTTCATTTTCTGTAGAAGTCTACCATGGGCCACCTTATCAAACGCCTTACTAAAGTCCATATATACTACATCAACCGCCTTACCCCCATCCACCTCTCTCAGATAACTTAGCCTCAGATAACTCTAGAAGTCAATGTCCCAATGAGTGAATTGTTTTAGCTGGGCGAACACTTGGGGCTTATTGGTTCTATGCTGGTACGTGGCATGTTCTTATCTGGTTAAGCTCCTATAATAAGAACCATAATACCACTTGATGGTCCACAACACATATTCAAGTGCATTTCCATTCTGGACTTGAGTCAGTCAGCCGTCCCTCTCCAGGCATAGAGCAAACTTGGAAAATTTAGTAAATATCTGCATGTATTTGCAGCAATTTAGTTTGGGAAACGCATGCAATGTGGTGATGATAGTATTCGTGTATATTGAAATTACAACTAGGAAAAAAAGATCAATATTGCATCGTTGCATAAGTTTGGAACATTTACTCCTACTACAGACAACACTGTAAAAGTAAACACTGGCTAAACTCCAGGAAAACTGATCACCAGCAAACATCTGCAAGTGCGGAAACACAGGCGTTTCCTATAGATCTCACATTACATCTGCACTGTAGAGCAACGGTTACATTTTTATTATATGCTGAAACTGGGTTCAGATAAACACCAGTTGTAGAGTTACGATAAAGTAGCCAATTTTTAACATTTCATATGGTGAGGAGGATGCAGAAATAAAACTTTTGCTCCAACAGTGCAACTGGTGTAGTCAACTGGTCACACGATAAAGGACAGGATGTTTCAGTACAGACAGATGTATTAATTATGCTGTAGCCTAATTCAGAATGAAATAATGTTTTGGTCTGGTTGGAAACTATATATTCACATTTGATTTCAAAATGGTTATCGTATATAATTTTACTGTAACAATTTTGCTGACATTGCATATCATCCACAATAGGGGTCTTCAAACTGGCTGGTCACATCCAGCCCACAGCAACTTTATTTTATTCATTCATTTATAAAACTAATTTTTTTCTTTGGCCCATGAAAATGTGTAAAATATACAATGTGAACCTCGTACTGAAAAGTTTGGAGACTGTTGATCTAGAAGTTAAATTTTATTTACTGAAAGTATAAGATGAATAGATGTTTTTAAAACCAATTTTTTCACACCGTCATATTATAAAGTAACTATTTTAAACATTGATATCCCACTTGGGTCGGTGGTGGGGTGGGGTGGGGAAATGACTAGAGTGATGAGGCAAAAGAGAAACTGAAAATTTAATATTGTAGTAATTTTTTAAAATCAGTTTAACATCAATCATAGGGAAACTTCTAGAACCAATAATTCAAAACAGAATTGATAGTCACATAAACAAATGTGGATTAATTAAGGAAAGCCACCATGGATTTACTCAGAAAATCATGTTTAATTAACTTGCAGCAGTTTTTTTTGAGGAAGTAACTGAAAGGATCAATCAGGATAATGCTCTTGATGTGTTGTATATAGTCTCCCATAAGGCTTCTGATATAGTGCTTCACAACACACTTGAGCAAAATTACAATTCACAGAATAAAAGGGGCTGAAGCAACATAAATACAAAATTGGTTCAGTAACAGGAAACAGAGAGTGGTGCTTAATGGATGTTTTTTTTTTAATTCTGGAGGTAAATTTGTAGTGGGAAGGGATATCATGGCCTCTCCACAGTGTGTTTCTCATGGTGAGAGGTGGCATGCCATTCATCGGCAGTGAGATCTTCTGGTTCTGTACTGTCAATGGGATTTCTTATTAATTGTACCTCACAGCACCAGTAAACCCTCAGGGGGGAAATTGCCATCAGCATGACCAGAAGATCCTGCTAGCATGAACAGCCAAAGAACTCTTGCCAACGGATTTCCCCAAGTAGAATTGAGACTCTTGTTTATATTGACAAGGCATAAGTCAGGAGTGTGATGGAATACTCCCCACTTATCTGGACAAGTGCACCTCCAATAATATTCAAGAAGCTCAACACCATTCAGGACAAAGCAGCCCTCATGATCTGCATCCTCTCCATCACATTAAATATTCATTACCACCACCAGCAACACACAGTAGCAATAGTGTGTACCAGCTACATGATTTATTGAAGAAACTCACCAAGACTTCCTTAGCAGCAACTAGAAACCTACAACCTCTACCATCTAAAAGAACAAGGGCTATAGATGAGAACATCATCATTACAAGTTCTCCTCCCAACCACACACCATCCTGGCTTGAAAATATATCACTGTTCCTTCACCGTCAGTGGGTCAAAATTCTGGAACTCCATTCTTTGAATCAGTGGGTGTACGTACACCTCATCGACTGCAATAAATAATTCAAGAAGGCAGTTCACAACCACCTCCACATGTTTAATTAGGGATGGACAATAAATACTAGCCCAGTTGGGGATACCCCGTATAAAAAACTGAAAGATAAAAGTAACAGCCACTACTAGGTAGGTACGAAGTTTAGGATTAAAGCAGGTGGAAATGAGCCATTTCCTTCTATAGTTTCAATTTTCATCTGCAGACATATTTATGTCCAGAACTATTTCTCTACATATACCCAAGTTATTTGCTTGTTTCTCCCCCTCCCTCTGCTATTTAGTCTACGTTAGCTTGTATGAAAGAAAAGAGAACAAAACTTGAAGGTATAAGTTAATTCACAGTTTTAACAGAAGGATCATATTTTACAGGATGGAACAATTTCTAAGTTGCATGGCATCTTTTATAGAGTGTGAACAGAATATGTTAAATTAGAATCAATCACCACCCTTCTTCTCTCCACTATGCTTCTCCCTTCCTACTTGTTAAAGAAAAAATTTCAGTCACACGGTAAATATTCAGTCAAAGTATAAAGGAATAGCTATTTTGAAGATGCACTTATTAGAATTTCATTTAATGGTAGAACAACTTACATAATGGAAGAAGGGATTAATAAAACAAATGAAAAAAGCCTTGAGTGTAAGATTGCAGAGGCATTTTTGATTAGAACACGAGTATTGTGAAAAGGCAAGTTTGAAAAACGCCAAGACATTAATTTAACAGATGATTAAATTCAATTAATTTTAATTCCAAATCCCACTTAGAAGTATTAATAGGGGGTTCTGATATTAAAAATGATTTAATTCAACGCATGAATTCATCTTTTATGAAACCCTGCACAAAAGGGAAAAAAAAATCATGTGGACGAAAAGAATATTGCAGGCTGGTGAGCCAAAGATCTTGGTTCTTGAAGTTTTGATTAAGTTTATGTTTTGTAGAAAAAAGCATTTCCCAGCATGTCCTAAAGCTGTTTCTACTCCATGTTTTACTGAAGCTGACAGATGCTAGTACAAGGTCAGATACTCCATGGTGCCTATCCTTTTCTATTTTGGGGCATTTTATCATGGTGAAAATAGCTTTTTTTGTATTTTGTGACACTTGAGAATTGCAGAAAGGAGTGAGTTCGACTAACAACATTTGAAAGGCAAATTTATAGCAGAACCTCCCTAAATATTAAAAAAAATGTTTGCCCATCTAATAATTACAGATCCTTAGGAAAGATCACGCAAAGTAAGAGTGAGAGGGAGGTGAGGAGAGGACTATTAACATGATTAATTCATGACAAATAGCCTAGCAACCGCTCAAGTATTTCAAGCACAAAGCATTTAAAGAGGCATGAAGGCAAACACACGCATTTGCTTGGTAGATGGCTGCAGTGCTGTTGCAACTGTTAACCAGCTGATAAGTCATCATTCACTTCTGTCAGATTTCCATTGCACAGCACAGATAGATAGCTAACTCATTTGTTTGTCTTGCCTTTACCAAGCTACTCATTCACTTCCTGTTTCATCCCCAGCTAGTTCATTTGCAGCATTAATAACCGCTTCACTTAAGCTTTTGACAACAAAGACACAAAAGGTTGTTATGAAACAAAATTATTGTTGTGTGATTTCATACATTTCTTATGAGGCAGTAATTTTAAGACATAGTCTTAGACTTAAGATAGTTGCAAAACGTAAGCAAATTTTTTATTATCGAGTCAAATTAGATCAGTGTTTTTGAAAGTGGATGTCACGATTCGTGGTTGGGTCATGAGATGTTGAAATGGAGTTGCCAAAAAATGGTCCCCAAATATCACGTGGACTTTTATTCCCTTTTCTCTGGGTAAATTCTCACTGCAGTACAATGTATGACCATGAGGCAAGAATGAGCAGGTCAGTGCACCCTATAAGTGCACTTGGAGCCAAGTATCCTGTATGCACATGCACTTGGAGCTAATTTTCTTTCCCTTTCCAGTAAGTAGATTATAGATACAGATTGCTTTGTTACAAGGAGAGGGCCAGAGACACCAATAACTGATAACTTACTGACTAGGATCTCACAACTGAACATGCTGGAGAAATGCTAGCCATTCTGTTGAGTCCACAGGACAGAGTAGTATTAATGTTAGCTATAAGCAGAGCGCCAGGCTCCGGTGAACAGCCTAGAAAGAGAAAACTAACACTGGCGACAAAACAACGTAAAGGTGATTTTTTTTTGAGGTATGGTTTTGTCAATTACAAGAAATCTCACAACACCAGGTTAAAATCCAACAGGTTTATTTGGTAGCGCAAACGTTTGGAGTGTCACTTTCTTCTGACTCACCTGAAGAAGAAGTGACATTCTGAAAGCTTGTGCTGCCAAATATATCTATTGGACTTTAACCTGGTGTTATGAGACTTCTTACTGTGTTTACCCCAGTCCAATGCCGGCATTTCCACATCTTTGTCAATCGTCTCAGCACAAATTAGAGTGCAAAGTTTGTGTATTATATGAGGGAAATACTGGAGAATGGGAGTTTAAAACCCTTGACTGCAAAGCTACTTAAAGATCCAGAGACCAAACCTTCCGAATTTTTTTTCAAAGGATGTAGCAACAAATGAAATCATCAGCTCAATCTCTTAGCAGGCATTTAACATTGAGTGTGAGGAAACTGTCAATAAATTGACAAGTCTTATTCAGTCTTATCTGACAGCACTAATATTGTTGTCATTACTTTCCAGAGAAGAAATTTGACATTTGAAAGAGAAGACAACGTGAGTAAAAAAATCCATTTGAGTTCAAGACTCCTAGAGTCAACTGTTACGGCTGACTCCAAATGAGCTGCTGCACTTGACCTATGACAGCATGTTAAAACCATACCACAAGTTCATGAGGTTATCATCATTCTGAATTACAATCTCCTAAGAGTATCCAGTGCTGAGTAAAATTAGCACGTTGTTATTACTGCTCTTCATGATGACCTATGTGTGCTAGGTAGGATTTTCCATTCTCACATATGAAGACAGTACAAATGAACCAGCTGAACTCTGCGCTGTGAATCTGACTGGAGTGAAATCACAGGGACCAAGCAGACTCACTTGGCACATTAAATAAGAAGTGAGCATGGGTCACAAGAGCTGACTATTTAGTAAAAGTGAATCACCAGAAAAAGTTTAAAAGGCACTTAATGGGCAAATTCTTAGGAAATGCCTTAAATCATAACACTACAACCCAAAGCACAAAAAAATTTCAGTATTGACACAGAAAAACTATTCTGTCCTCAATGAATGAAATTTGGAATTGATCAGCAAAACACCAGTCAGGAAGTTGTGTGTTCAAAGACTTGAATATAAAAATCAAGGCTGACTCTCAAGGAGTACTGGATTGGCCTGCCTTCTCTGTTAGGCAATAAAAATCCCATGACATTACTTTGAAGAGCAGGAGTGTTATCCTAGCCAACCAACATCACAACAATGCACACTCTAGACATTATTACATTGCTGTTTGTACACATATTGGTGACTACACTCATTAACTGTATCAAGTGGTCATGAAAGATACTTAAAAACACAGCTGACTTATAACTATCTGCTATTAGGTATATTCTGTATCATATTCTATTTTGTCCAATAGTGTAGTTATGTTGCATTTGAATGTTTATTATTTTGTACTTGTTACACTATCAGCTCATGCATGAAATTGCTTATGGTTATATCTGCGTGTCCACTGAACTGTGACAGCTGAAATGTACAGGAAGCAAACCAACTTCCCATGGAGCAGCATATGGATATTCCAAACCAAATGTACTGTTTGGGTGGAACAGACCGAGAGGATAGGCAAAATGTAATCACTCTTATAAAATAAAACATATGTTCCTAGTCTTGTACAATACTTTGATTTTATATTGCTATTTTATAGCTCTGCAGCAATTTGGGAAGCAGAATTGGTTCAACATAGGAGCTTCTTAGAGTATAAAGTGAGAGATGCATAATCAAAGCACCACAGGTCCAAAAATGTAATTAAGGTGTGTTAAGTTTACACAGCTGTTCCTATTATAAATGTGGACATAGGAATTTATAATTGAAAAGGTTTGAGGATATGCAAATTGACTTGTGATTTTATCTAATGAGAAGTAAAAATATAGCTAGTATATAAATTTAATAGTTCTGACTGAATGGATCGGTTTTCCAAAAATAATGTATTGTGTTTTGCGACCTTTTTATTACTTGAGCTACTAAATACAAGTTAGAGTTGATTTGCATAAGGTTTAACAATTATCTGGACATATTGCAGTACTGTACTGATTATTCCAGAATCATAGAATGGTTACAACACAGAAAGAGACAAGCCATCCTGTCATGTCTGTGACAACTATTTGCAGCAGCAACTCAGCTAGTCCTACTCAACTGCCCTTTCTCTGCAATCCTGCAAATTTATTCTCTTTAGGTAATTATCCAATATCTATTTGAAAGCCATGATTGAATTTGACTCCAACACACTTTCAAGCAGTACCCCATTCCAGATCCTAACCATTTACTACTTTAAAAAAGATTTCCTTATGTTGACCTTGGTTCTTTTAACAATTACCTTAAATTATCCTCTGGTTCTAGACCCTTGCACAATGAAAATGTTGTTCTCCATCTACATCCAAATCTGTGACATTAAAACAGGTTGAGAAAAACAATGGTCCTATCTCAATCCATGGGGAACTCCACTATATACTTCTTGAAATATGAATAAAAAACTGTCCACCACTCTCTACATTCTGCCTGGTTCTCATTTATATTATCATCCTGACATCTGTCACATTTTTCTGAATCCTATTACTCATCATCTCCTTTGTTATCCAAGAAGCATTGGTTCTATTTATCAACCTTTCAACCACATGGAAATTTATCATGATCTTATCTGAACCATTTCTTTGCCAATTTTTGATTCCTATTTACATAGGCCAGGTCCACATCTGTCCTCACCCTTTTGAAATTGACCCTCTCACAATTAATTATTTGTACTTTACATTATTTCTTGCCTTTTTCCATAGTGAACCTAAACCTGATGATGCCACGTTCGCTGTCCACTAAATATTCCCCTATTGCCATTTAACCAACCACATTCCCAAGAACCAAATCCAGGAATGCCTCTTTCCTGCTGTGAGAATGTAAAATTATATCTCCTTGAATGAGGGAAACAAAGTGAGAACAATGAAACCTCAAACAAAAGCAACAAACTCAGGACTTTTTTTGTTTGTGGTCTTTATTAGATTAGGTGCATTAGCGCGAGGGTTTGATCAGGAAGTTGGAAAGAGAAAATAATGTGAAAGATGTAAGAAATAGATGATATAGACTAGGCTTAACAAAACTATGACTAGAATAATCACGTGCAGAGAAAAAATATGACAATGCAAAACTGTTGGGGAAAAAAAGAATGAAATAAAGATCAAATGGAAAGAAAGAACAAAACTAAAAGGTGAGGATAAGGGCAAGGAGGATAAGAAAGATTTAATCAAGTGCAATAACTTGAATTTATATTGCACCTTCAATGCCGAACAACATCCCAATCTGCTCCATAGAAGCGAAGTCAGATAATTATGCATGCCATGCTACTAAAGGTCAGTAACCATGCCCATGTTACCTGTTTTAAGAGGAGAGGAAAGTGAAGAGTGGGCTGGGAAGAACTCTCAGAACTCAAAGCTGGCAAAAGCAGGGTGAGGGAGAGAGGGATGCCAAAGAAATCAAGTCAAAAGAAATAAAGAGCTTGAGGACAATCGTAGATCTGAATAAAGTCAGTGAAATAAGGAGGACATAAATTTTATCTTTTGAAAATACATATAGAAAGAAAAATACTACTTCCTTTATTTGTAGCAGGCAAGGATTATATTACAATCTAAGTGTTGCCTAATTGCTTAACCGAAATAGACAACAGTTGCACCTACTGACTCAAAGGATTTAGTAATCTTGTTATGCTGCAGTTTTATTGAATGTTCTAGAACAAATGTGAGAAATTGTTATTTACAATTTCTCATGTTTCTAATAAAACTTCAATTAAAGTCAATACCAGGGATAACAGTCCAATTGGATTCCTTCATATTTTTTGATTCTCTGACTTCGAATTACCTGAGGGTTCATCAGACTGGGCACCAGATTGTAGCTAAACAGACCATCCAAAATAGTGTTTTGTAAAGCACTCTGGGACAATTGGACAAGAAACTAAACTGACAGGCTGCAGTTTAAAGACAGACAAACAAGCTCAACCCTGATGAGTGAATAAACAGGAAACGGGTCATCTCCGGGATGAAAGAGACTTTCTGGTCACACTGGGTTGTGTACCAGACATAAGGGCAACGTGAATCCTTATTTAGGAGGAAGGTATGTGACCTATGTGCCTCCAACACCTACAGACATGGCTGCTGGGGACACACCCAGAGATCGGTGTGGTAGCACCTGATTGGACTCTTATCGATCAGGGTAATCAAGTCCTGATCAACTGATTGGCAATGGCCAAAAAGGGTCATGAAACCAAATGGGGTATGAAGGGTGCTGCACAACCAGGAATCTCTCTCTGACCCCACGAGTGAGCTACAACGACAGAGAGCCACTACACCCGAGAAGGAAAAAAATCAGAGCCAGAGTGCCACAACAGACCAGAGGACCAGACAACGCAGACGACGACCAAGACCAGCACACAGATAAAGGTCAATATCTGCTTGGGCACTTGTCAGTCACACAAAGTTAAGTCAAGATCTTGTATTGTACTTGAAATCTAGTATTTCCTCTAAGATAACTTATTGTTGATCGGTTGGGTGATTATTGATTGTGTGGGTTTAAATAAATATTGTTTGTACTAAGAAGACGTCTATACGTAGTTATTTGTTCACCGTATAAGGATTAAAACAGACTGATTTTTACAACAAGATAAAATCATGAAATGACTATTCCGTTTTGTGATGCAATTCTGAGCAGGACTCGATCAAAGCTAGAAAATGGTTTCAAAACAGAAGGAATATCATAGACTAATACAGAATGTCCGACAGTATGGTTAACTGTCATTTGAATTATTTTTGCAATCAATTCTTTAGAGTGCTTTCAGAGGCTGTAAATGTTTGCAAATATATCACAAAACGTATTTGGGTTAAATTAAACTGAAGTGAGGAATGCTCTCAATTTATAATCTCCATTTTTTTGTTTTGATAATACAATCTCAAATTGCATATTTATAGATAATTATTTCTAGCTCCTCTGTCTCTCATACCCTACGCGCACCGGCTCTTTCTCATTTTCCAAAAAACAGATACAACCTTCCTGTTGAGTAATTTTCAAAACCTGTTCTAACTGGCAGGGCACTTGTTATTACCATGATCAGATTTTCTTTTTAAAATTCCTGAAATCCTGGGTGGATATTCCTCAGGAACATTTGTATTCAAGGTAAAATCCCTCTTATATTTTCAGATAGACATTCTATCATATGGATGTAACTTGTTTAATAAATGTGCCTTGATGACCTCTCTGCTTTAAGGTTGCGAGTAATACAGCTTAAAGCATGCCTGACAAATGCTGACCGAGACACCCAATGCATACTTGAGAAGCCATTTTCAAGGTTACAGCCAAAAGCAAGACCCCTCTTACTCCCCAAACCCTATCAGCACTCTCAGGTTATAATATGTGAAATGTCAATTGACTTATTTGGTCATTTCAATGAGTGTTTGACATGGTAATGATTAGGCCATAACTTTCTACTCAAGAGGTCAAAATCATATCCCCTTATAGCAAACTTCTGAAACTGAATTGAATGTAGCTGACAACGAGTGGAAGCTATCAGATAGTTGTACAAACTTAATTCATTCATTAATGTTTTTGGGGAAAGGGAATCTTATCACTCATTTCTGCTGTGGTCTAAACATACCTGCAATCTAACATTAATGGACCCATTTTAACCCATTCAAAATCCTACCCCTTGTCAAAATTTGACCCTATATTACCAAGCACTGAGGCCTCTGAATCAGATTATTCGCATTCCCAGTGTAATTCTGACCAAAATGAGTTTCCAACCACATGTTCACCTCCAAGGATTATCTGTTTCGAGCTCCAAAACTCTGCCCCATCTCAATTCATCAGCCGCTGAAACACTCACTTACACTTTAATTTATCTTCAGACTTGACGATTCTAACACATTCCTGGCTGGGCTCCTACATGTTACCTGTTGTAAATCTGAGATCTCCTACAATGCTGCAGCCTGTATCCTAACTCACACTAAATCTAGTTTGCCCATTACTCTAGACTTACATTGGCTTTTGCCCAGCAATGCCTTAATTTTAAAACTTTTATCCCTGTTTTAAAATCTCTCCAGTCACCTTCCTAGCCTCAGTAATCTCTTCTAGTCCCACAACACTTGGGTATCTACACTTGCCCAGTTCGTGTTCTTGGGCATCTCCAATTATAAACCGCTAAATGAAGGGGTGTGGGGTGCTTTCAGTTACGAAGACCCTATATTCTGAAATTTCATCCCTAAGCTTTACTTTTATTACAATGCTTAAAACCTATCTCCTTTCTTCTAGAAATCTGTCCTAATACTTTATGTGATTCGATATCAAATTTTGCTTAATATCACTCTTGCAAAACGCCCCAGGATGTTTTATTTTGTTAATGGTGCTCTATAAAAACATGTTGTTGAAGTGGCCTAGGAAATCATTCAAGTTGCTAAAGTAAAATTAACTGTGACTCTTCAGGTTTCTTCAAAGCCTTACTTTTCTAATTTGAACTTCATAAGATCTTCTAAAAATGACCTTGGGCTAATAATGCACAGCTCTCTAATGGATGGTGTGTTGAAAACATCTGTGTACCTTCAAATTCCAGAGCGATTAGCTGTTGTGAGAATGAACCTTTGTCAATAAAACAGAAAGTGGGTCTGCATTTCTGCTATCTAAAGTTCCCCACTTCCACCTCATTCTACCCCTGTAATTAGATGAAAAGAACTGTTTGTGAGAGCCACGATAGCTTTAAAACCCATGTTTTCTTCTGCATCTAAGAATCGACTTCCAGTAGCGTTCACAACGTACATCTGCTTACCAATACCTAATGGGCTGGACACTGACCTCTCCCACAACTGGGATTCTCTGGTGTTACTGCAGTGAATGGAGATTTGGCTGAGTGCCAAATTCTCCCTTCTCACTGGTGCAGTGACAGGGTGTGAACAGCCAGAGAATTTAGACCCACATCCATCTTTGAAAAAGGTAATACAGCTTTAGACATATTCACTGGCTTGCTGTCACTCTAGGTACAACATGCACACCTGAAAACTTGTAATTTACTTCATTTGAGCAATCTAAATCAGACTGTTTCCTGTCACATTGTTAGATGTTGTTGTCCATCATGCATTTTGATCAATCTAACAGGATATCTGCAGGAGAGGCTATAAAACAGGATTCAGGAACTGTTTCCTGGGACATTCAGGGCCTGATTTTATCAACGCGTTGCACTCGTTTTTGGGCATGAAAACTTGGTAAAGTTGGTCGTGTAGCGCGATCTGTGCCCACCCACCTCTGTACCTGCTCCCCCTTGCCAAGGCCTGAAAACGGCCGTGATTGGAACTATGCCCAAAATTACATGGGTTTAAATTGACTTAATGGACTGCACTCCCCACTTTACTACCACAATTGCCCATCCAGAATCAGTGCGAAACAGACATACACCATAGAACATAGAACATAGAACAATACAGCACAGAACAGGCCCTTCGGCCTTCGATGTTGTGCCGACCAAAATAAAAAGCAATGCCCCTCCAAACTAAACCATTCCCTTCTCTTCCATATACTTATCAATTAACCTCTTAAACGCCACCAAACTTGGCGCATCTACAACAGCTGCAGGCAGGGCATTCCACGCCCTAATCACTCTTTGAGTAAAGAACCTACCTCTGATATCCGTCCTATAACTCATACCCCTTAATTTAAAGCTGTGTCCCCTAGTGCTAGCTTTCTCCATCCTAGGAAAAAGGCTATCACTGTCCACCCTATCTAAACCTCTAATCATCTTATATGCTTCAATAAGATCCCCTCTTAGCCGCCTCCTTTCTAACGAAAACAACCTCAAATCCTTCAACCTCTCTTCAGAGGACCTGCCCTCCATACCAGGCAACATCCTGGTAAACCTCCTCTGTACCCTCTCCAATGCCTCCACATCTTTCTTATAATGTGGGGACCAGAACTGCACACAATACTCCAAGTGCGGCCGCACTAGAGTTTTGTACAGTTGCAACATGATGCTGCGGCTCCTAAATTCAATCCCCCTACCAATAAAAGCTAAGACTCCATATGCCTTCTTAACAACTTTATCCACTTGACTGCCTACTTTCAGGGATCTATTGACACATACACCAAGATCCTTCTGTTCCTCAACACTATTAAGAGCCCTACCATTAGCCCTATACTCTACACATTTATTGTTCCTGCCAAAGTGCATTACCTCACACTTTTCCACATTAAACTCCATTTGCCACCTCTCGGCCCAGCTCTGCAACTTGTCCAAGTCACTCTGTAAACTAAAACACCCCTCTTCACTATCTACCACTCCACCAACTTTAGTATCATCTGCAAATTTACTGATCCATCCCTCAATACCCTCATCCAGATCATTTATAAAAATTACAAACAGCAGGGGCCCCAAAACAGACCCTGAGGCACACCACTCGTCACCGAACTCCACGATGAATATCTCCCATCAACCACCACCCTCTGTCTTCTATCTGCCAGCCAATTCCTAATCCAATTAGCTAAATCACCCTCTATTCCACACATCTGCATTTTCTGTAGAAGTCTTCCATGGGCCACCTTATCAAACGCCTTACTAAATTCCATATATACTACATCAACCGCCTTACCCCCATCCACCTCTCTGGTCACTTTCTCAAAAAACTCAATGAGGTTAGTAAGGCATGACCTACCCTTCACGAAACCATGCTGACTGTCCCCAATCAATTCATTTCTCTTTAAATAACTATAAATCCTATCCCTAATAATTCTCTCCAATACCTTGCCCACAACAGAAGTAAGACTCACTGGCCTATAATTCCCTGGAAGGTCTCTCTTACCCTTCTTAAACAATGGGACCACATTCGCTATCCTCCAGTCCTCCGGAACCACACCCGTAACCAACGAGGACCTGAAGATCAGAGCCAGAGGCTCTGCAATCTCCTCTCTTGCCTCCCAGAGAATCCTAGGGTAAATCCCGTCCGGCCAGGGGACTTATCCAACTTCAAACCCTCGAGAATTTCTAGCACATCCTCCCTATCTACTACAATACTTCCCAATTTGCAACCCTGTACCTCAGTGATCTCCATAGCTACATTTCCAGCACTCTGCGTGAATACCGAAGAGAAATATTTATTCAATGCCTCACCAATCTCTTCAGGCTCCACGCACAACTTCCCACTGCTGTCTATGACTGGCCCTAATCTTGCCCTAACCAATCTTCTAGTCTTAACATATCGAAAGAAAGCTTTAGGATTCTCCTTAATCCTATCAGCCAACATCTTCTCGTGTCCCCTCTTAGCTCTCCTCAATTCACTTTTTACCTCCTTCCTGGCTAATCTATAGCCATCCATTGCACTATCTGAGCCTTCAAGCCTCATCCTAACATAAGCCTCCTTTTTCTTCTTAACCAGCAAATCAACTTTTTTCGTACACCAAGGCTCTCTTACTCGTCCATTTCCTCCATGTAAGTCTGACTCAGCACTCAGTGAGGAGGGATTAGTAAGGAGGTAAATGCCTAATGTCCAACAGCTCTCTGCTTGAGATCATTGGAGGGGATTAGGGAAGGTGGGTCCACTGCCACTCTGACTGAGATCAGTGGAGGAGAACGGGGTCTGTTGCCACTGTGCCTGAGATCAATGAGGGAGGAGGGGGGTGGGAAAAGGGGGTCCACTGTCACTGTGCCTGAGATCAGTTGGAGGGAAAGGGGGTCTGCTGCCACTGTGCTGGAGATTAAGAGTGAAGTGAGGAGTTAAGGATGGGACACGCTGCTTGAGATCAGTGGGTGGGAAGTGGAGGGGAGGGGGGCCGCAGTCAGTCTGGGTTGCAGGGGGATTAGGGAGTCAATAATGTTGTGAGAGTGGGGCAATGTGTGAGAGCCAGGGAAGGCATTATCTGGCCTGGGAGGGATGTGACAGGGAGCACCAATCGATCATTTTTCCTGTGCCCATGCACAGTTGGAGGCACCTATGAGAGTTGCAGGGTTTTGGGCGTGTTAAGCCCACAGGTTTGTGCAACATGATTCCAGCATGCTGATATTTTTGCAGGCAGGCAGCATATGAGGGGGACACCTCAGAACAGGTCTAAAAGTTGGATCTGAAACACTCCCAGTTTCATGTCCACCCAGCACTTAGAATCAAAATGGTAAAATGTGCAAGACCATATGAACAAACAAAGTTTTGTTACATATACTGGTTATAAACCAATGGTTAGCACTGCCTCACAGCTCCAGAAACCCAGGTTCGACTTCTGGTTTCTGCATGTTCTGCTCGTGTCTACGTAGGTTTCCTCCAAATGCTCTGGTTTCCTCCAACAGTCCAAAAGATGTGCTGGTTAGGTGCATCAGCTATGCTAAATTCTCTCTACGTATCTGAACAGGTGCCAGAGTACGGTGACTTGGGGATTTTCACAGTCACTTCATTGCAGTATTAATGTAAGCCTACTTATGACACTAATAAACAAACTTAAAAACAAATGTGTACAAGGAATAATTATCACTGAGTCCTAGTTGGCTGGTTTCCAATTTCAATAATGGGGCCCGATTCTCCCATCTTGACACACTTTTTTTGGCGCATCAGGATGGGAGAATCACATGTCAGCATTTCATGTGATTCGTGCATGTGTTCCCACTGCTTGTGCATCTCCCTCAGTCAGAGAGCAGGCGCAGTCGGAACCACACAGGAAACTTGCGGGAGGAGAGGTAAGTCATTTAAACCTGTTTTCATGTACTTTACATATTATTGGAGCCAGCATGGAATTCTCTGGGCCTGATAGCATCTCCCATCTTGCCAGGAGTATTTCACTCAGGCAAGGTTCAGAGTAAGCGGGAAGCTGGCAGAAGATTCCATCGTATTGGTGGGGGCAATCGGGGGCCCTCAGGAGGGTTGGGCAGCAGGAGTGATGATGCCCCCGGGCATTCTGGCCATTAGCTTTCAGAGTGCTGCTCCTTCGTCACATGGGTGGGGAGATCCAATGCCAACACGGCAACTCTACATCATTCTGGCCATGCCAGCCTGTGCTCTCTGGTGCTGCCCAAAGGGCAAAGTGCCCAAGCCCAGGGGGCACTAAGAAGGAGGGGCAGGGCCAAGAAGACGATCAGTGGGGGTGGGGTTTCTGCTGCCACTTGGCATCGGGATTGGTCAGAGCTGGAGGGAGGGCAGCAGTCAGGGCGGGGTGGTCTACCAGAGATGTGCTGAGGCAGGGAGGCTGGGATGGATGTAGCCCGAGTATGCTTGGGGGTGGTGATCAGACCGTGGGGGGGTTGGAGGGGCAGCATTATGAGAGTCCCGGGCTGGTCAGTAAACTGCGCTCTGACAGGTCAGGGACCACTGGGCATGCCTGGAGGCACGGAATTGTCAGATTCCGATGCGAACAGACTCCACCTCCCAAGCTTTTAATGAAATTCCTGATTGTGATCTCTGCAGTCTGGCTGGGAGACTCCAGTCTGAAGTTGCACAAAAAAAACAGTTGATTTACACCAGTTTTCTCATCAATTCAGCGTTTAGAATTTTTTTTACGAGAATCAGGCCCAGGGATTCAGATTGACTAGAAACTTTGTGACACTCATCAATTATTTTTGTTCAAGTTGATTCCTTTTACAAGATAATGACAGCTTTTTTAAATAAATGTTCAGTCATGAAATATATTTCTATTTACTGTAATATTAACTTGAGGAAGCAAAGTTTTGCAAGCTTATCTTTAAGATTCCAAATTTAGAGTTCAATGACATATGCCTTCCTTTTGTATTGTTGCTTGGGAGAAAGAATGAAAAGGTTTTGGTCTTGTAAATGCAGCATTAAACCTCTTGTTGGTCTCACCAGTTTCAAACAGGGGTAAGGCCTGGGTGGGATTGTGGTCAGTGCAGGCTCGAAGGCCTCTTTCTACATTGTAGGATTTCTAAGATTCTATGAAACAAAGAAGGAGCTGTCACATCAACAGAAAGTAAATAGCATACTTCTGCAAGTGCCAGTTTGGTCCAAGAAAATTATAGCTTCAAGCCCATATTCGGTATTTGAAGTCACAATCTGGAATATCACTGCAGCACAATACTCCAATTTTTTGAACTGTTATAATCCATGTGGTGTAGGAGCAAGGACCAGCACACCGACTGCGCTGTTAGAGGGAGGATGTTTCAAGATTCTGATCCAACAGCAATGAAGGAATAGTGATACAGTTTCAAGTCAGAATGGTATAGACTTGGATGTGAACTTGCAGGTAATGGTGTTCCCATGCATCCGTTGCCTTTGTCCTTCTAGGTGTTAGAGATCAGATTTAGAAAGCACTCCTTTGCAATTTGCTGCAGTGCATAAGCTGCACACTGCTGTCACTGTACAGCAGTGGTGAAAGTCGTGAATGTTTAACGTAAATCGATCAAGGCTGCTTTTTTCTGTATGGCACTGAGCTTCATAAATTGAATCTGCATTCATCCAAGCAAGTGGAGAGCACATCCACACACTCACATGATGTGGAATCCCAAACAAGACTTTTTAACCATGTAATGGTCTCTGAAGGGAACCAATGGTTTTCATGTTCGTTCACTGATGTGCTCTGCCTGAAGGCAGGTCCTTTTGGCTCCGTGTCTGCTGATGCTTCATCCTGAGCTATTTCCTTTGCTGCTTTTTTTCAGTGTTGGTTTGCCATTGCCTTCCAATCTTAGGAAGTACACATATTACTGTGTGCCTCAGGCAGTGATATGCGAGAGCATTAACTTCTAGGTGAGACTTTAAACTAAGACCTAGTCTGTACCATGACAGTGCATCCAAGAGATGTTATGGTCAACATTTAGTATTTATTTAAAAACACAAACAGATTTGCTGGTCCTTGTTGCTGTGGTTTCTCTACATGACAACATTTAATTGGCTGTGAAGGTGTTGGAAAGTCTGGATGTGCTGAAAACTGTAACGTGCAAGTTATTTCTTTTGCCATCACTGGTGTACATTGTACATATAGACTGGGGGAAAACTGCATTAGGTCGAAAAAAATAGGATTGCAGTGCATATCTATTCAGTGATTATAAGCAGCTACTTGCTCAAAGAATCCTTCATGCAGAAGGAGGCCATTTGGCCCAATGAGTCTGCACTAACAACAATCCCACCTAGGCCCCATCCTTATAACCCCATGTACTTACCCTGATAATCCACCTGACACTAAGAGACAATTTAGCATGTCCAATTAACCTAACCTGCACATCTTCGGAGTGTGGGAGGAAACTGGAAGAAACACACACAAACACGGGGAGAATGTGCAAACTCCACACACACAGTCACCTGAGGCTGGAATTGAACCTGGGCCCTTGGAGCTGTGAGGAAGCAGCGCTAACTACTGCGCTGACAAATCTTTAAATAGCAAAGGCACACAGCTATGTGGCTCAACAGGTGGCCTAAATTTATGCAAGGCTCAAACCATTTAGATAGACTGAATGAGTGGATAAAAATTTAGCAGATGGAGTAATACAAAGAAAAATGTGAAGCTGTTTACTTTGACAAGGTGAATAAAAAAGTGTATTAAACGAGTATTACTGAAACAGAGAATGGCTGTAGAATTTTGAGATGCAAAGGAATGTAGATGTTCTACTGCATGAGTCACAGGAAGTTAGTATACAAGTTTAGCAAATAATTAAGAAGAATAATGGAATGCTAACCTTTATTATGAGAAGTGAGCATGAAAGGAAACATGAACTGCTTCAATTATAAGCACTGGTGAGAGCACATCTTAAATATGTGTGCAGTTTTGATCTCCTTATTGAATGAAGCATGTAAATGGATTGGAGGCAGTTCAGAGAAGGTGTACTAGACTAATACTTAAAATGAGAGTTTTGTCTTAAGGAGAATAGGCTGGACCGACAGGGATCTTTTTCATTACAGTTTAGAAAAAGTGATTTGGTTGAAATATTTAAGTTCCTGAATAGTTTTGACAAGGCAGATGTGGAAAAAATGTTTCCTCTTTTAGGGGAATGCAGAATTAGGAGGCCCTGTTTTAAAATGAGGGATCGTCCTGATGGGACAGAGATTAGGAGAATTTTGTCTCAGAGCTGTGCACTTTAGAATTCTGCCTCAGAAGTCGGTGGAGGCAGGTTCTTCGAATTTTTTTTAAGGCAGAGGAAGATTGATTCCCTTGCCCAAAAAGAATCTAAAGATATTAGGGATTGATAGGATTATGGAACTTGAATCAGAAACAGATCAGCTGTGATCTTATTGAATGGTAGAGTAGGCTCGAAGAGCTGTATGGTCTACTTCTAGTCCTCTCTCGTATGTTTATATTCATTACGTAATGAGCAGGTTCATCAAACAAAAATCCCTGTGGTGATCAAACTAGGAGGGGACTAAAAAAGGAAGCCATTCAACCCCTCCTCACCTGATCATAACAGGCAATGATCATAGAATCCCTACAGTGCAGATTAAAGCCATTCGGTCCATCAAGTCTGCACCTGCCACAATCCCACCAAGGTCCTATCTCAGTAACCTGACATAATTACTCTTGCTTGTTCCCTGATACTAAGGGGCAATTTAGTGTGGCCAATTCACCTAACCGCACCTCTTTGGACTTTGGGAGGAACCTGTAGCACCCAGAGGAAATCCATGCAGACACAGGGAGAAGATACAAACTACACACACACAGACAGTCACCCAAGGCCGGAATTGAACCTGTGTTCCTGGTGCTGTGAGGCAGCAGTGCTAACCATTATGCCACTCCATCAACTCCAAGAAAATGTGATCTGACCATCTCTCCTTACATACAGACTCATTGCCATCAACGTTTTGGGGGTTACCATTAATCCGAAGCTGAACTGGACTAGTCATATAAATATTGTGACAACAGCAGGTTAGAGGTTGGGAATCCTATGATGAGTTATTCACCTCAATCCCATAAAGCCTGTTTATCTAAAAAGCACAAGTCTGCATTTAATGGAATATTCTCCACTTGCCTGGATGAGTGCAAATTCAATTGTGCTAAAGAAGCTTGACACCAACCAGGACAAAGCAGAGCACATGATCAGTACACTGTCTTAAATATATACTCTCTCCATCACAGTGCATCATGACTGTTTTGACAGCACCTCCAAACCTGTGATCTCTACCAGCTAGAAGGTCAGCAGATGCAGAGAACACCACTACCTGCAAGTTCCCCTCCAACCACACACCATCCTATCTTGGAACAATATCAGCATTCCCAAATGCTAATTTCTGAGTCAAAATCCTGGAACTGCCTCCCTAACAGCAGTGTGGGTGTTCCTATACTACGTGGAATGCAGCAGTTTAAGGCAGTGGCTCACCATCACTTTCTCAAGGGCAATTAGCGATGGAAAATAAATTCTGCCTTGACAGCAAAATTCACATTCTACAAAACAAATTTAAAGCTGAATAATTTTATTTCACCATAAATCCTTGCTTTAATTAACTCAAATTATTGAATTTTTTTATAGCTTTTAAATTGTCAACTATAATAGGCGAAATGCTTCAGCTGGGCTAGGTAACAATGCAAAGTTGTAACTAGAACTTTTATTGAGTAATTTTATCCAGAATTTCCCTTTTAGAGTGTGTTTGATAACAGTAACGAAATGGAGCAATATGCTCAAATTTCTCAATTCAGATTGAGACCCGCAGTCTGGCTATCTTTACAGTAGATAAGGAACTGTTTTCTTGCTCAATAACTCATGGTTTCCTCTTGATCCTCACACAATGTAAAGTTTTCAGGCATTGCTCTTTCATCCTGACAATCCAAAAGGTTTGTCATCACAAATGATATGAACAGCTGTACACACTTGCAACTGATTAAAAGAAAATTGTTATAGAATTTTAAAGCAACTTTGCAAAATGCCAGGGTGGCATAGCAACATAGGAATTAGGAGCAGAAGTAGGCAAATTTAGCTCTTCAAGCTTCTCCACCATTCAGTCAGATCATGGCTGATCTCTCCCTGGTCTCAAATCCACATTCCTACCTACTGCCCGTAACCCTCTTTGTCCATCTCCCCCTCAAAACCATTAAATGATTCAGACTCCACTGTGCTGTGGGGCAGCAAGTTCCACAAATTCACCAACCTCTAAGAGTAGTTCCTCCTCATCTCAGTTTTAAATCTACCGTCTTGCAAACTATACCTGCGATTTTTTGTTCTAGATTTGCTCCACATTTACTTTATTAATCCCTTTACAAGTTTTATTTGCTTCAATCAGATCCCCACTCATCGTTCTAAACTCCAGTGAGGCTGAGCCCTAACTGTTTAATCTGTCCTCATATGTCAAACCTTTCATCCTTGGGATTAGTCTGGTGAACCTCCTCTAAACTGCCTCCAATGCCACTACATTCTTCCTCAAATAAGGAGACAAAAACTGGACACAATACTCCAGGTGTGGTTTCACCAACATTCTATAACTGCAACAACACTTTTCTATTCTTATACTTCAACCCCTTGGCAATGCCAACATCCCATTTACATGTTTTATTATGTGCTGCACCTGCATACTAACTTTGTGATTCATGAACATAGATCTCTCCCTAGTTTCAAATCCAGATCCCTCTGCCCAGATATATTCTGAATCTGCTTTTCATTTAAGTAATAATTTGCCTATTTCTTCTGCCAAAATGGATAGCACAGCTGGAAACAAATTAATTTAAACTTGCCAACTATTCGCTGTTCATGTAAATACATCCGATGAATGCCCACCAGCAAGGCTTCCTGTCATAAAACTCAGTTTTGTTTACGTTCCTCACACATGATAATAAGAACTGCTCATTGTCCTTTTGTTTCTCATTCTGTGTAGACAGATTAAATTCATAGTCCCCTTCTGCTTTGTAGTTTTATCATTAAACTGTCCTTGAACTAACAGAACTTTAACTAACTACTGGAAAGGCAAAGACAAACGCTGTGATTGGGACTAAGTGCCGACACCAGTAGCAAAGGCAGAGGCTTCCTGCTGGGGCTAGCAGGGATCTGCACTCATAATTTAACATATATTAACAATCCAGTTCTCCGCCCCTGATGTTTCAGGCAAACTTTCCAACGCTTGTTTTGCTGCAGTTGGGAATCAGCTCTTAGCTCTCTAAGTAGGAACAGTATTTTAACGCTCCCTTCAACATCATCCCAGCAGCAATATGGCTGGGAAAAAGTCTGCTCACAGATTCCTTAAGTTGGAAGTGGAGAGGATGCTCAAAGCTATGAAGGAGAAGAGGGCCACTCTCTTCCAGATACTTGAAACTCTAGGGAGCTGTGACCTTCAGAAGCGAGTGCCAGGTGAGTTAAAACCTTGCACAAATGCTGCATTGTCTCCCTACGAAGACGCATCTTCAGCAGTTGATGTTGTTCGACAGCTCATTGAATGAACAGTGTCTCCAGTACAGCCATGGCCTACGTAAGGGCTGTCTTCATAATCCCCTCCTCAGCCTAATGGGCAGCCGGCACCCAAACCTCTGCATCAGCTCCCTGATGTTCAGAGCCTGGCTCCTGGGTCAGACATGGGATGGCCCTGACACTGCCACCAATAGCTATCTGCCTCTGCAGCAGAAGATACCATGAAGGGTGGTTGGATTGTCTGCAAGACAAAATTAATCTTCTTTACTTTGGGCAGGATGGAGCGAGTGAGCGACCTGCCTGCCAGGGTGGGCAAGGGTGCGAGAAGGCAGAGGGAAGCAGGGAGGCAGACGGGGGCGAGCAAAGGCGGGAGACAAGACACGCATTATCGTCAAGCAGCCTGGTGCCCTTAAGTCCTCCCTCATCTCTGAGGCATGCAGCTTTGGGAGTCTGACCAACACGGATGGCAAAAGCTGCTTCCTCTAAGAATGAGATTGCAGGATTATAGACACTAGCCTCTGCTCCCTCAGACAACCATGGTCTTTGGGTCACGTGATTGCTAATCCCACTAGATGTCATTTTGTAAAGGGCAAGATCGCAAATGCACTGGACGACGGTGAATAGGAGCACTTCATGGAGGTGTGCCAACAGCTCAGGGTCATTCACTGAACCATGGGCAAATCCAGTGTAGCCATGGATTCTTTCAGGGTAATGCAGACTTGCAGATGGGACAGAGTGCATACCATTATCATTGAGGGAGGAGACATCACAGGTGAGACAAGCAACTGATACCATGCTACATAATGACGGGTTAGATGTCTGAGAACAGCATTTTAGGAATTGCTCTGAACTCTTCCCCCCTTAGCACGAGGATATTTATTCCAAAGATGTGAGAGTTAGGTTGATTGGCCATGATAAAAAATTGCCCCTTAGTGTCCTGAGATGCGTGGGTTACAGGGATTATGGGTAAAATATATAGGGACCTGGGGGTAGGGCCTGGGTGGGATTGTATCAGTGCAGACTCGATGGGCCAAAGAGCCTTTTGTTACATTGTAGAGTTGTATGACTCCATGAGCCAGACCACTTGTATGTCATGGGGAGCATGGGGGAAAAAAAAAGCCTCTCGCCACCAGCATGGACACCAACAGGTAAGACCACCTGCCTCCCACCATCCATCCTGGTATAACTTTCAAATGGTCTCTTGGCTCCTTGCTCCCCCTCAGTGCTCAGTCCACCAGGTCCCCACATTTCTGGAATTGAAACAATTCAACTCCACATGACTTCCAGCTGGAGGGATGGCAACATCTCAAATGGCTGCTGAATCGGCCTCCAAGCCCCTTAATGAGGTGCTAAAAAGGCAGTTTGGATATTTATAGGGATCCCTCCCATTCTGGCCGTGGAGGGGCCGGAGGAGAACTTGCAGGTGGTATTCCCATACACCTGCTCTTCTAGGTGGGAGAAGTTGCAGGTAAGTGCTGTTGAAGGAACCTTGGTGAGTTGCTACAGTGTATCTTGTAGACAGTACACAGTGTGCAGCAAGTGGAGAGAGTGAATGTTGAAGGTGGTAAATGGGGTTGAGTATTTTGAATGATTGTCAGAGCTGCACTCATCTAGGCAAATGGGAGGATTCCATCACACCCCTGACTTGTGCCTTGTATATGGTGGGCAGGTTCTGAGAAGCCAGGGGAATTACACACTGCAAACTTTTCAGCTTCTGAGCTGAACTAGTAGCTGGTTTGGTTCAGTTTATGATGGAAGGAAGATCATTGATGAATCAGCTGAAGATGATTGAATCCAGGACACCACCCTGAAGAATCCCTGCAGTGGGACTAAGATGCTTGACCTCCAATTCCTACAAGAATCTTCATTTGTGCCAGATATGGATCCACCACTTGACAGATTTTCCCCATGATTCATACTGACTTCAGTTTATCGAGGGATCCTTAACACTACACTGTCAATTGCCACCTGGATATCAAGGCGATTACTCTCACCTTGCGTGTTCAGCTCTCTGTCAATTTTTGGACCAAAGAAGCTGAGTGAACCTGCTTGAACCCAAACTGAATATGTGAGTAGTTATTTCTGAATAAGTGCTGCTTGAAAGCATTGTTGACACTATCTTTCATCACTTTATTGATGACTGAGAATAGACTGATCGGGTGGTATTTGGCAAGTTGGGTATGTCCTGTTTTTTTTTAAAACAGGAAGTACAGGCGATTTTCTACATCACCTGTGAGATGCCAGCATCATAGCTGTACTGGTTCAGCTAGTTCTGAAGCACAAATTTTTAGTGCTATTTCAAGAATATGGTTAGGGCCCGTAGCCTTCACAGTATGCAAAATCTTCAGCCATTTCTTGACATCATGTGGAGTTATCAAATTGGCATCAGTGGTGCTGGAGATTTGAGGACGACAAAATGGATCATCCTCCCTGCATTCTCAATGAAGTCATGGTCACATTACACAGTAAAATTGTTCCTGCAGATCAATAGATCAGTTGTACTCATAAAATTCATGACTGCAGAGGAATTCATGGAATGAAGGTCACTACATCACTAAAAAAACTGAAAAATTAGCCAACTGATAAGTTTTCAGAATCCACCATCCATAGCAATCCTTACAGTCAAAATAAATGTAAAACTATCCATATGAAATAGAAATATAAAATGTTTGACTATTCAATTTGACCAATTCAATTGACAATGCTCTTGCTTAAAAAGGTTAAAAATTTAAGATCCTTCCCAAAATTTAAGCAAGTAACCCAAGATGATGTTTCAGTTCTGTACTTGGGTAGTACTGCATTACCAAGGAAATTGCCTTTTGATAAAATATTTAACTAAAATCATTTTTTTCCCATTCAGATAGATGTAAAGGATACCTTGGAACTAAATAAAGAACAGTAAGAGACTTTGCTGCACGTTCTAGCCAATATTCAAGTCTTCACTGGAATACTGATCACAGTGATATTGTTAGCTTCAGTATCACCAGCCAAGGTGTTGACCAAAATTTCTGTATTAGTGTGACATCTAGTCCAGTGATGTTGCCGGAGGGAATAGCTTCCCAAGGGTCATTTATGAACTTCTCCGTCATGACCACGAGGAACTAAACTAAATCTTCCCAAGCGGAACAGTCACTAACCTTTCTGGAATGTCTCAGTCTTATGGAACCGGTCTCCTGAAAATTCATCTGAGCAAGACAGAAGGAAAATCAGCAGAACATTTTCTTCTCCTGATTTATTCTAGGTAGACTCACAAGAAACACAAAGACAAAGAGGAGGATAGAGAGTATTGCAGCTGCCATAATTAACCAGGTTCCATGGTGGAAAGTGTGGGTTGATATGGAATTGGAGGGAAAAGCACATTTTACTGGTGTTTTTGAAGAGCGAGAGGATTGATGAGGGTAATGCAGTTGATGTAGTGTTTGTGGACTTCCAAATGGCATTCAATAAAGTGCCCCATCACTCATTTGAAACAGAAGTTACAGCTTTGTCATGTTCATGCAGTCAATATCCCTCTGTATCGGGGGAGGCCTGCAATCCCTCCAATGATCACACTGCCTGCTTCTCATTGGCAAGAGATAATGAAATTTATTCAGCTCTAAGGAAACAGAACTTCAGTAATGATGTTTATGGAACATTGAAGAGAGACTGCAAGATACTGCAATCGTCTGCTCCAGCTTGGAAGGAGTTAAATACATGTGGCCACAATAACGTTTGCAGAATTTCAAAATACCCAGTTAAGGCTGCAGTTCAGCCTCCAGCAGGTGGCAGACCTCAGTGAGAACCTCTTAGGCTGCTTAACATACTTCCAGCAGGTAATCCCTAAACACATGCTAACACTCTCACTAAAATGATACCACCAGAGTTCATGTGTCACAAACACCATTCTGGGGACAAAATGGCATCCATAATGCTGAAGAACTGGATGTTATGTCACCAGGTTTTATAAGCCTGGCTTTTTTTTTTTACGTTCGTGCTTCAATGGTACAGTGAAATACAAATATGACATTTAATCTATCTGAACCCAGCAAAAACAAAAGGGAACTAGTAATTTGTTTGAGTCAACTAGTAGTCTGCCATTTTCACTCAATTGCGAGAACTATGCATGCAATAGATTGGAAATTGTTGTTTCACAAGCAAGTGAAGGTAAGATATGCAAACTGTATGTAACATGAGCAGCAAAATAAACAGACAGTGGACAAAATACTATGGCCTTTCTGAAACAATCTCAGGCAGCTTCAACTTGTTGCTGAAATCATCAATAGACTTCACATCGTCTGGAAGACAAAGTTATAGGTCATGAAATAAAAGCAGTAGGAACATGGATACAGAATTGGCTGAGTAAAAAGAAACAGCAAGTCATAGTTAATGGTTGTTTTTTGGGCTGGAAGAAGGTTTTTAGTTGCATTCCCTAGGGTCAGTATTCAAAACCTTGTTTTTCCTGATATATATTAATGTTCTAGATCTTGGTATGCAGGGGACAATTTCAAAGTTTGTGGATGATACAAAACTTGGAAGCATTGCAGAATGTCAAAGAGGATAAGGAAAAGGTGGAATGGATAGATAGGTGGCAGACAAAGTTCAACACAAAGAAATGTGAAGTGATTCATTTCGGATGGAAGAGCTTGTAGAGTCCAAAGATGTGCACATTAGGTGGATTGGCCATGATCAATTGTTCTTTATGTTTCCCAAGGTATACAGATTAATGGGATTAGTTACGTAAATACGTGGGCTATAAAGTTAGGGCATGGGGGGGTTTGGATAAGATGCTCTATAATAGAGTCGGTACAGACTTGATGGGCTGAATGGCCTCCTTTTGCACTGGAGAGATTCTATTAATGTAAAACAAGGGGGACAACTCTGAAGACTGTGCAGAGTATGTCATTAATGGTTCAAAAATAGATGAAAAGAACAGTTAAAGGATACAGCATTCTGTGCTTTGTTAATAGTGACATAGAATACAAGAGCAAGGAGGTTATGCTAAACTTATATAAGACATTAGTTAGATCTCAGCTAGAACAATATGTGCAGTTCTGGGTGCCACACTTAGAAAGGATGGGAACACGTTGGAAAAAGTGCCGAAGAGGTTTACAAGAATGGAAGAGAATCTTCAGTTATCAAGATAAATTGGTGAAGCTGGAACTGTTCTCCTTGGACAGGAGAAGACTGAAAGGAGATTTGATAGAGGTGTTCATCATCATAAGTGATCTGTGCAGAGAAAATAGGAAGAAACAGTTGCTGCTCATTAAAGGATCAAGAATAAGAGGGCATAGTTTAGAGGTGGGAAACTTGAAGGTCATAAGATGAAACCAAAAATAGAGTCTCAGCAACTCCAAGGTTTGCATTTTTCCCCGGGCTACAATTAAATCAGAGCCCATTACTGAAAAGGACCCATAGTTCTAACCTACTTAAAAATGTTACCCACTCAAAAAAATTGGCATGGGAAAGTCTTCAGTGAAACACTGATGTTGCTGATTTGCATAAAGTGTCAGATGGGATTTTACATCAGCAAAGACAACAATTTCCTGGTTAACAACATACATTACCCATTGCCAAAAAAATGTAGTCAACACTGCACGGCTGACTTGTGGCAATGTGGAATGGTGAGATGGTAATGACGATAATGACAACTTGTATTTGCATTGCATCTTTAATATAGTTAGAAATAAGGGAGATGACAAAATACTTGGTCAAGAAATCGTGTTTTAAAGGGACAGCCTTAACGGGAGGAAGGAAAAAAGGATGGCTCACAATACGCACTGAAAATCTTAGAAACATTTCCCACAGTTCTTTTAATGGTCAAGGCAATAATACTTTTCTGCCAATGCACTAACAGCTTTTTCTTTCATTGCTCTCAATTCTTCAATCACCTGTAGATTGACATGGAACTGTAAACTCCTCGACCAATATGTAGCTCAATGATGAGATTAATCACTTGTTTAAAAAGTGTCAAATCAAAAGAACAGTTTCAGTAAAAAAGTCTCAGAAGCTACAAATCCACTACAAGGAACAAAAATTAATCCAATAATGTACCACATCTATGCAATTTGATCCAATTTCATTCAATTTTAAATAAAAATGTATTTTAGAAATGTTAACAACTCATAATTTTATCATCCTGCGTTTGTTTATAGAATTTTAACAGCAGTGGTTTCCATATTGAAGGGGTACGAGAAACATTTTGGTTTTGTCTGTTCATTCTCAAACAGCAATTCAGTAGAAGTATGCGAGTGGGATGAGTAATATTCACCACTTATAAGATTTTGGTCTGTGGAAATTGATAAAGAACTAGAGCATTGCACTAATAGTTAATGTTACTAGATTGCTTTCAAGGTTTACTGGACTCAAAATTCACATTTACCAGGAGCTCTCCTACACTGTTGAGTATAAAATCACCTTTGTCTTGAGATTATAAAAAACAGCACTTTAGAATATAGAACACTACAGCACATACAGGCCCTTCGACCTACAAGTTATGCCGATCATATCTATACCTACCAGGCCATACAACTATCTGTCACTCCCAATCCCATTAAATCCCATGTACTCATCCAGAAGTCTCTTAAAAGACCCCAGCAAGTTCGCCTCTATCACCATTGATGAGAGCCGATTCCATTCACTCACCACTCTTTGAGTGAAAAACTTACCTCTAACATCTCCTCTGGACTTGCCCCCCAGCACCTTAAACCTGTGTCCTCTCGTAGCTACCATTTCAGCCCTGGGAAATAGTCTCCGAGAATCCACTCTACCTATTCCTCTCAACATCTTATAAACCTCTATCAGGTTGCCTCTCAACCTTCGTATCTCCAGGGAGAAGAGACCTAGATCTCTCAACCTATCTTCATAAGGCATGCCCCCCAGTCCAGGCAACATCCTTGTAAATCTCCTCTGCACCCTCTCAATAGCTTCCACATCCTTTCTATAGTGAGGCGACCAGAACTGCGCACAGTACTCCAAGTGGGGTCTGACAAGGGTCTTATAAAGTTGCAGCATTACCTCCTGACTCCTAAACTCAATTCCTCTATTAATGAAGGCCAGTACACCATATGCCTTCTTGACCACATCCTCCACTTGCGGGGCAGATTTAAGAGTCCTATGGACCCGGACCTCAAGATCCTTCTGCTCCTCAACACTGCCAAGACTCCTACCCTTGATATTATACTCCTTCATCCCATTGGTCCTGCCAAAATGGACCACCACACATTTATCAGTGTTGAAGTTCATCTGCCACTTCTCCGCCCAGTCTTGCATCCTATCTATGTCTTGCTGCAACTTCAGACATCCCTCCAGACTATCCACAATACCACCAATCTTCGT
Organism: Sphyrna mokarran; assembly: GCA_024679065.1. Taxonomy (NCBI): domain Eukaryota; kingdom Metazoa; phylum Chordata; class Chondrichthyes; order Carcharhiniformes; family Carcharhinidae; genus Sphyrna; species Sphyrna mokarran. The sequence continues at coordinate 32,834,782 of JAGIQG010000010.1, read as the reverse complement.
ATCATCAGCGAACTTATTAACCCATCCCTTCACTTCCTCATCCAGGTCATTTATGAAAATGACAAACAGTAAGGGTCCTAGAACAGATCCCTAGGGTACTCCATTGGTGACTGACCTTCATGCAGAACAACTACTCTCTGCCTTCTGCAGGCAAGCCAGTTCTGGATCCACGAGGCCAAAGCCCCTTGGATCCCATGCCCTCTCCCCTTCTCAAGAAGTCTTGCATGGGAGACCTTATCAAACACCTTGCTAAAATCCATGTAAACCATGTCTACTGCTCTTCCTTTGTCAATGTGTTCAGTCACATTTTCGAAGAACTCAACTAGGCTTGTAAGGAACGATCTGCCCTTAACAAAGCCGTGTTGACTCTTTCTCATCATATTGAACTTCTCTAAATGCTCATAAATCCTATCTCTCAGAATCCTCTCCATCAACTTACCGACTACTGAGGTCAGGTATTCGGCATTCGGCAGGCCATGCGAGGGCTGCTCTTGGATGTTACTTCAGGAGTGGCCTAGTGCTTCATGTCGTTAGTGTATGCTTAAACTGGACCATCAGATGGGCAACATGACAGCTCAGAAACTATCGCTGTTGCTGTGCAGACACATGGATTTGGGCCTGTGTCTGCAGGAGTTTGCGCGTTCTCCCCGTGGTTGCGTGGATTTTCTCCGGGTGCTCCAGTTTCCTCCCACATCCCAAAAATGTGCTCTTCGGCTGACTGGGTAACAAATTGTCCCTATATTGGTCTCTATATGTCATTAAGATGTTAGGACGGCGGCGCGGGCTCGTTGGGCCTGTTTCCCGTGCTGTGTTGTTCTATGTTCTTTGTCAGACTCACTGGTCAGTAATTGCCCGGGCTATCCCTATTCCTCTTCTTGAAAATAGGCACCACATCCGCAATCCTCCAATCTTCTGGAAACTCTCCCGTCTCCATCGACGACGCAAAGATCATCACCAGGGGCTCTGCAATCACTTCCCTCACCTCCCCACAGTAACCTGGGGTACATCCCATCCGGACCCGGCAACTTATCTACCTTGATGGAATTTAACAGTTCCAACACCTCCTCTTTCTTAATGTCCACATACTCAATCTTTTCAGTTTGCCACAATCCTGTAGTACAACCCCCCAGATCACTTTCCACTGTGAATGCTGAGGCCAAGTACTTATTAAGCACCTCTGCCATTTCTTTTGGTTCCACACAGACTTTTCCTCATTCACCTTTTATAGGTCCTATCCCTTCTCGTCTCATCCTTGTACTCTTCACATATTTGTAGAGTGTCTTGGGATTCTCCTTAATCCTACCTGCCAAAGCCTTCTCGTGACCCCTTCTGGCTCTTCTAATTTCCTTTTTAAGCTCCCTTCTACAAGTCTTATACTCCTTTAGATCCTTGACATCCCCTGGCTCCCTGAACCTATTGTACAACTTTCTTTTCTTCCTAATGTTCTTTAATGTTATACAGACCATCTGCTTTGGTACCACTCTCTCTACTTATAAATTAGCATACATAGCATAATAATGAAGTTCCAAGCCTTTCACATTATCATTTGCTTTAGTAAAATAAAAAATTAGCATATCATCCTGAAACCTCCGCGAAGAAAAGCAGAGGAATACAGACATTTAAAACACAGAGATTGAACTGATGAATAATAATGTTGATAATTTTCTATGAGGTAGAAGAAAAATAGATTAAAAATTTTAAGCGTGGACAAATTTCACTTTGTGATTCTGCAGCAATTAAGATTTGAACACATTCTAGCGCAAAAAAATACAGTTCACATTTGAAATCTTAATTTTACTCTGCATTTTAACTCAGACATCCCATCTGTTTAAGAGAAACTGGTTACTGGTTGTGTGAAGAATGTAGAACCCAAGTGTAATAAAATTCTATCTCCTGGTGTTACTGATCAGAAATTCTACACTGCAGAGTTAAAACCAGAAATACTGAAAACTTCTTGTCTAATGATGAGCAGCAGATAGAATGTAAAATTCACAAATGTTCCCGTTTGCAGAATTTTAACTAGAGTTAGCTCCTTAGGCAATACAGTATTTATCCATCTGACAAGTTCATTCCCCCCTCATTCGTGATAGACTGTGCAAACATCCACAAAATAAAATTATTTTAACTTCAGCAAAGCCTTTCCTTGCTTTCAATTGTTTTTACAGGGGTCTTTTCAGTTAAAAGAGATGTTTGCATGGCTCAAGCCCTGCATTAGTGTATTCTTCATTAGATCACTGTGTATTCCTTGGAAGAGATGTTAGTCTGTCCCCCAACAGTTTCAGGGAAGTATCTGACCCTTACTCTGTACCGCTTGTTGTCCTCCTTTGGGACTGTTATTTTTCCTGATATATATGAATGATCAAGGTCTTGGTGTAAAGGGGACAATTCTGAAGTTTGCAGATAATACAAACTTAGAAGCATTGCAAACAGTAACGAGGATAGTGCAAAACTTCAAAAGGGGATAGGTAAGTTGTTGAAATGGCCAGGTGGGTGTCAGATGAAGTTTAATATGGAGAATCATAGAATTCCTAAAGTGCAGGAGGGTATTTGACCCATCAAGCCTGTACTGACAACAACCTTACACGGAACCTATCCCCATAACCCATATATTACACTGCTAATCCCCCGCATACTACAAGGCCAATTTAACATGGACAATCAACTTCATTTGCACATTTTTGGACTGTGAAGCACAAGGTGAGTCATTTTGATTGGAAGAACATGGCAAGACAATGTAAAATAAGGATAGAACTTCAATGGGGAGCAACAGCAGAGGGACCTGGGTATATCTGTACATAAATCATTGAGGGTGGCAGAACAAGTGGAGAGAGCAGTTTACAAAGCATATAGTATTCTGGGCTTTATTAATCAGGTAATAAAGTACAAGAGTAAAGTGTTCATGCGGAACTTATACAAGACGTTAATTAGACCTCAGTTGGAATGTTGTGTCCGGTTGTGTGTGCCACACTATGGGAATGCTGTGAACACATCGGAGAGTATAGAAAAGTTTTACAAGAATGGCTTTAGGGATGAGAAACTTCAGATGAGGATAGATTGAAGAGATTGGACTGCTCTCCTTAGAATTGAGAAGGCTGAGAGGAGATTTGATAAAGGTGGTCAAAATCATGAAGGGACTGGACAGAAGAGGTAGGGAGAAATTGTTCCCTCTTGTAAAAAGATCAAAAATGAGGGGGCACAGATTTAAAATGATTTGCAAAAGAAGCAAAATATTTTTTGCAGAGTTTGGACCTGGAATGTCTTCCCTGGAAACAAGCTGCAGGCAGTTTCAATCAAAGCATTCAAGAGTTATGAGAAAAGGCAGGAGAATGGCACCGAGTCATAATGTTCAAGCGGAGAGCCAGAGACATGATAGGACAAATGGCCTCCATATGCACTGCCACAATTCTGTAATACCACTTTCCTTCCCACCCCATCCCTGTAGTGCAACCAGGAGTCACCATATAAATGGTTCCAGCTCAAAGAAGGCCATTATAGTTATAGGACGGATGTCAGAGGTAGGTTCTTTACCCAGAGGGTGGTAAGGGTATGGAATGCCCTGCCTGCTGCAGTTGTAGATGTGCCAAGTTTGGTGGCGTTTAAGAGGTTAGTAGATAACTTTATGGATGAAAAGGGAATGGTTTAGGTTACAGGGTCATTGCTTTTTCTTAATTGGTCAGCATAACATTGAGGGCCGAAGGGCCTGTTCTGCGCTGTAATGTTCTATGTTCTATATTCAGTCCATCAGGTCTGTGCCAGCTCCTGCAAGAGCAGCTCAGCTGGTCAGCTTCCTGGCATTTTCCTCCATAGACCTGAAATTTCTTTCTCTTCAGATAATTATTCAATTCTCTTTTAAAGTCTGCTTTGAATCTGCCTCCATCACAGTGTCAGGCAGTGTATTTCAGATCCTAACTACTCACTGTGTAAAACGGTTCTGCTCATGTCCTCATTGCTTCTTTTGCCAATCTTTTTTATTCTGTACTCATTAAATTTTCAATCCTTCTATCATCAGAAACATTTTTCCCATCCACTCTGAGCAGGTCCCTCATGGTTATAAACACCTCTATCAAATCTCCCCTTAATCTTCTCTTCACAACAGGAAGCAATTGCCTAGTTGCATTATTGAATTATGATTAATCCAGAAACTCAGCTAATGTTAAGGGACCCAGGTTTGAATCCCACTAAGGCAGCTGGTGGAATCTGAATTCAATAAAAAAAAATCTGGAATCAAAAAATTCATCTGGTTCACAAATGGCCTTTGGGAAGGAAATCTGCCGACCCCACCTGGTCTGGCCTCATGGCTCGAGAGCCACAGCAATATGCTTAACTCTCAAATGCCCTCAGACAAGAAGGGATGGATAATAAATGCTGGCCAGCCAGTGACGCCCATATCCCATGAATGAATTAAAGAAAAAAGACCCAGCTTCTCTAATCTAACCACATAACTAAATTCAACATCCTTAAGCCATTCCCATGAATCTTTCCTCATCCTTTCTGTAGGCTTCATACTCTACCTAAAGTGTGGTGCCCAGAATGGGACACAATATCACAAGGCCTGCAGCAGTGTTTAATACATTTTTATAATAGCTTCCTTGTCTTTATACTTTAGGTCTTTATTTTCAAAGTCCAGAATCCTGTATGCATTATTAACTATTTTCCCAATCTGCCACTTTCAATGATTTGTACATTTATATCTCCATATTTCTCTGCTCCTGCACACCTTTTAGAATTGTATACTTTATTTAATATTGGCTTTTCTCAATCTTGATATATCACTGTAAGAACAAGCCTCATACTGTGTGGCAATGTAAATAAAACATTGACATTCTATCATCCCGTTGCTAGTCATAGTTAGCTGATTACTATACTTAGACCTTAATCTTATTTCTATTTACATTGCTTGGCAAACTGTCTGAATCTAGTAGGGTAAAGGGAAACGCTGTCCATTACCAAGGCCTCTGTCTTTAAAACTGACCTCTCATCAGAAAAATCACTAGGTCATGGCAAGTCCCACTGTTGTTTTGGCAACACACAAAAGCACTATACCTCTCTTCACTAACCACAGAACAAAAGCAGGCTGCTCCACTTTGTCTAATCTCCATGTCATGTAATCTTTCCTAATACAGTGCTAACTCTACATAATGAATAGCTTCATCTTCAACAAGAACATCCTGACCCAGCTAAATCATTATTTCCTAACTTATGACTTAAATATGTTATATAACAAATAAATACTCCCAAAATATAATTAGCTTGATTAAAATACAATTCAAAAGCAAAGAGCAAATAGCCAGGAATCACATCCAGACAAGGCATCTGACGGAAACTCTTGCACTTGCCTGCATGACGCAATTGGAAACATTATGGTGGGTGCAAATAAAGCGCAGTATTTTGATTAACTTAGTTATGGTAACTGAAAACAAGCACAATATGTTGATAGATCAAAATGTGAAATTTCTAGTCTTTCACTAAAACTTTTCCCCTCCTCTTCACCGCGTCTTCCCAAGTGTTGTTATTTTCCAGCTGAAAGACAAATATTTTTCCCGTTTTGTTTGAATTGCAAGGCAGATGGTCTGAAATCATTAGTTCATTGTCAGCAGTGATGAAGGGTAGATTACTTGTGTGCTGTGTTCATAATGGCAGGTGCACAGCCCTGGGACTGCCATCTGCTGGGAAGTAAATGTTTATTCTGCAGAGATGCTGAAGAGGTTGTGCCTCTGTTAAACAACAAAATAGAAGCCTGTAACACTTCTTTTTTACCGCTTCCCTTCAGCCTTTTACGGTCTGCCTGATGGGTGTGACGCAATGTCTAAAAATAACTGCATGTTCCATTCATTATTACTTCTTTGTAACACTTAGTGCAGGCTGTTATCTTCTAAATAAATTAAAGTATCCCTATTTATATGCCAAGCTCACAGCTCAAGAAGTGGGTGGGGATTGCAAAATGACTCAGACATGGTTTCAGCCTGGACACAGCTGCCTACTGAACCCAGAGTTTTACTGTAATTGGACATCAGAAAGGGGGGGGGGAGCTATCTAAATCATTTAAGCTGTGTGTAAATGTTCATATGATGTTACTAAAGGGTTGAAAGAGGATGAGTTTGGCGTTAATTGTGTGAGGCTACAGCAAGTCTAGTGCCTCCCTCCCCCACCAAGTATCACAATCAAGGTACTGTGAGAACCACACACAGTCAGCACTGTGAAAAAGAAACAACATTCAGTATCATTAAATGCGGAAAAGACTGATTCCCAGAGCAACTGAACTGACAGCAAAGTGGCAGAAGTGGAGAATTCAAAGTGATGAAAATGATTACACTAAACTGATTCATTCAGTTTCAAACAGGAGGTCCATTTGATTAAATTATTCAGCAACTTTATGCAAAGATATTTGACAATTTTAAATCTATTAATGGCATCTTTGTGCAATTTTTAAACAACTGCACACTTTTAATTTATGCAAAGAAAATATTTTAACACAATATCAAAATGATAATCTGACAAATTAAGGCAACAAACTGAAAATGGTTAAGAGTGGGAAAACAAATGCAACTGGAATGCATTAATGGATTAATATCGAACGCTACTGCTCTAGTAAGTGAAATTTTAATTTGGATTTAAAGGATTTCCCACAGAAAAAGAATGGTGGATAATCTAAATAAAATGTCACACAGATAATACTTTTTGTTTAAACTGGTCAGAGACCATGTCACGTTTGGTGGTCTTCAAAAGGAAAAGGAAAACAATAAATTATACATGCACATTCTATAGAATTGCTACAATGCAGAAGGAGACCATTTGGTCCACTGAGTCTGCACTGACTCCCCAGAAGAATATCTTACCCAGCACTATCCTCACCTCAATCCCATCCCTATATACCCGCACATTTGCCATAGGTAATCCACCTAACGTATACATCTTTGGACACCAAAGGGCAATTTAGCGTGACCCAACCTACATATCTTTGCACCCAACAGTGGCTAGAAACAGTGCATTATAAATTGTGACAGGATAAGTTTATTTATGTGTGACACGAGTAGGCTTACATTAACACTGCAGTGAAGTTGCTGTGAAAATTGCCCTGCTCCCCTCCCCGAACATTCAAACAAAATTCATGTTTGGATGATTATTGTCTTTAACCTAAAATAATGCGAAGGGGGCTCATATTTCTTTGCTCACTGTTATTCAATCTTTCATCCTGTAAAACTTTACTTCGCATACTCAGTCACTCCTGTAAAGACTTATTCTTTCTTTGGCCTAAGCTAGGCTTGAATCGACAAATCATCCACTTAGAAACTAAAATCGGAGAGGCTATGTTTATTCTGCCTCAGAGGCAAATTCTTAAAGTGCTCCATAATAACAGGCAATTTTCAGCCATCGTGACATCAGTTTACAACTTCCAATCACAACTGCAATGAATGTAAGGGACAAAGGCTACGGTGACACACAAGGGATTTGTTTTTATTTGTATCTAAAACTTAAATTCCATCCAGCTCTGACGCAAACCAAACCTCAAGATAACCTGGGAAATTTCAGTTCTGATTAACATTGGCTCGGAAAATTTTCCACAGCCATAAAAGAAAATGGAGAAAGGTGGGTAAATCGATTTACGATCCAGTCAGCAATGGTACAACTGAATGCAAAACAGGCTCAGAGAACTTTATAGTTATCACATACCTTAGATAATCACTACGAAACAGATGGGCATGTCAAGATGTTATTTCCATGCAGGCCTTATTCCAAGACTGCAGCAACTTCTGGGGAAAACATGTTAGAATGCTGGATCAGAAATCCTAAAGTATTTTATTAAGCAGGACGAGACCTCAACAGTTTTTCTATTTTGGCATTAATGTGAGGATAGGATGCTTCACTCCTAGCATTATTCTACTGAAGCTAAGGAGCTTTTATCAAAACAAACTGATGTAACAACACAGTTTAATTATAACAAATAAATTAGCTTAACTTTTAACAACTGATCAATACTTAAAGAGGACAAGAGGTCTAGCTCGTTAGGGGGTCAGTTTTCGTACAAAGTGTGCAGGAAGGTTTTTTTGACTCAGTATGTAGATAGGCCAACTAGAGGTGAGGCTACATTGGATTTGGTGCTGGGCAATGAGCCAGACCAGGTGTTAGGCTTGGAAGTTGGTGAACATTTTGGTGATAGTGACCACAATTCGGTTACGTTCACCTTAGTGATGGATAGGGATAGGCATGAAGCTGGGGGCAGTAGTTATAGCTGGGGGAAGGGTAATTATGAGGCCATCAGGAGAGAATTAGGGTGCATAGATTGGACTAGGAAACTACAGGGACTGGGAACATCTGGAATGTGGAGCTTATTCAAGGAGCAGCTGCTGCGAGTCCTTGATAAGTATGTCCCTGTCAGGCAAGGAGGAAATGGTCGAGTAAGAGAACCTTGGTGTACGAAAAAAGTTGATTTGCTGGTTAAAAGGAAAAAGGAGGCTTATGTCAGGATGAGGCTTGAAGGCTCAGTTAGTGCAATGGATAGCTATAGATTAGCCAGGAGGGAGCTAAAGAGTGAATTGAGGAGAGCTAAGAGGGGACACGAGAAGACTTTGGCTGATAGGATTAAGGAGAATCCTAAAGCTTTCTTTAGATATGTTAAGAATAGAAGATTGGTTAGGACAAGATTAGGGCCAGTCACAGACAGCAGTGGGAAGTTGTGCGTGGAGCCTGAAGAGATTGGAGAGGCACTGAATAAATATTTCTCTTCGGTATTCACGCAGGGTGATGTAAATGTAGTTATGGAGAACACTGAGGTACAGGGTTGCAAACTGGAAAGTATTGAAGTAGATAGGGAGGATGTGCTAGATATTCTTGAGGGTTTGAAGTTGGATAAGTCCCCTGGGCCGGACGGGATTTACCCTAGGATTCTCTGGGAGGCAAGAGAGGAGATTGCAGAGCCTCTGGCTCTGATCTTCAGGTCCTCGTTGGTTACGGGTGTGGTTCCGGAGGACTGGAGGATAGCGAATGTGGTCCCATTGTTCAAGAAGGGGAAGAGAGACCTTCCAGGGAATTATAGGCCAGTGAGTCTTACTTCTGTTGTGGGCAAAGTATTGGAGAGAATTATTAGGGATAGGATTTATAGTTATTTAGAGAGAAATGAATTGATTGGGGATAGTCAGCATGGTTTTGTGAAGGGTAGGTCGTGCCTTACTAACCTCATTGAGTTTTTTGAAAAAGTGACCAAAGAGGTGGATGGGGGTAAGGCGGTTGATGTGGTATATATGGACTTTAGTAAGGCGTTTGATAAGGTGGCCCATGGAAGACTTCTGCAGAAAATGCAGATGTATGGGATAGAGGGTGATTTAGCTAATTGGGTTAGGAATTGGCTAGCAGATAGAAGACAGAGGGTGGTGGTTGATGGGAGATATTCATCGTGGAGTTCGGTGACAAGTGGTGTACCTCAGGGGTCTGTTTTGGGGCCCCTGCTGTTTGTAATTTTTATAAATGATCTGGATGAGGGTATTGAAGGATGGATTAGTAAATTTGCAGATGACACTAAAGTCGGTGGAGTGGTAGATAGTGAAGAGGGGTGTTATAGTTTGCAGAGAGACTTGGACAAGTTGCAGAGCTGGGCCAAGAGGTGGCAAAAGGAGTTTAATGTGGAAAAGTGTGAGGTAATGCACTTTAGCAGGAATAATAAATGTGTAGAGTATAAGGCAAATGGTAGGATTCTTAATAGTGTTGATGAACAGAGGGATCTTGGTGTATATGTGCATAGATCCCTGAAAGTAGGCAGTCAAGTCGATAAAGTTGTTAAGAAGGCATATGGAGTCTTAGCTTTTATTGGTAGGGGGATTGAATTTCGGAGCCGCAACATCATGTTGCAACTGTACAAAACTCTAGTGCGGCCGCACTTGGAGTATTGTGTGCAGTTCTGGTCCCCACATTATAAGAAAGATGTGGAGGCATTGGAGAGGGTACAGAGGAGGTTTACCAGGATGTTGCCTGGTATGGAGGGCAGGTCTTATGAAGAGAGGCTGAGGGATTTGAGGTTGTTTTCGTTAGAAAGGAGGCGGCTAAGAGGGGACCTAATCGAAACATATAAGATGATTAGAGGTTTAGATAGGGTGGACAGTGATAGCCTTTTTCCTAGGATGGAGAAAGCTAGCACGAGGGGACACAGCTTTAAATTAAGGGGTGATAGTTATAGGACGGATATCAGAGGTAGGTTCTTTACCCAAAGGGTGGTTCGGGAGTGGAATGCCCTGCCTGCGGCAGTTGTAGATGCGCCAAGTTTGGTGGCGTTTAAGAGGTTAGTTGATAAGTATATGGAAGAGAAGGGAATGGTTTAGTTTGGAGGGTCATTGCTTTTTATATTGGTCGGCGCAACATCGAAGGCCGAAGGGCCTGTTCTGTGCTGTAATGTTCTATGTTCCATGTAAGATACAATTCTTAACTGCTAACACATCATTATTGGTTCCAATCAAGCAGTATTTCTCTGATAGACTTAAAGCCCTCCAAAAAACAGGCATAATTGCTTGTGA